>QVRM01004877.1:0-45840 GCA_003439945.1 Dermanyssus gallinae | reverse complement strand
CTTTCCCTAGAGATTCAGAGAGGTAACGCGATTCGGTGCTCGGAACTATGAAAGACTGGATGGACCCGCGTCTTCGCGTCAGGGGTCGGGCAATTCCCACTCGGACACGAGTGATAGATGAGGAGTGAACCATCGGCGCCGTGGATTTAAACATTCACATGTATATATTAAATTCCTAAATAAATATTCTATATAGTTGTAGGTCTTGTTAATTGTAAATTGTTGAGACTTTGTGTTCCGAAGTGATGTCGTGACTACTATCTTTAGTGCATGCGGTCACCAGACAAATTTGTGATCAGTCCGTAGATACGTGTTGCATTCTAAAACTACATGATCTACAAGTTCCGGCTCTAAGCGGCACTTCACACGGTGAGTATGGATTCCAAGGGGCGTGTATCCTTTCCAGTGTCTGGTGGAAAGCATTCCTGGAGCAAATAATGAACTCTCGCGATTGCTATTGCAGATGTAAGCATTTTCCTTTGCGCGGTTTCAATGTCGTTCTGTACGCTCTGGGGCTTTTTATTAGCCGTCACACATTCTTCTTGCTGGGCCCGACGTCCCTTTTGCTATTCGGCTGTTGAGCTCACTCAGGCTTGAGTGTCTTAATCCGTTCTACTTGCATATATATACATCAGTACACGTTTCTGAGATTCTTCGTTTTCCTTTGGCTAGTATTGCAAGGCCGGAACATACCCTTCTGTTTAGTGGAATTATTTCTACCCGGGCTGCTTAGCGAATTAGCCTGCCTTGTGCCCACCTTGTTTAAACGTATTTCATTGTTGGTCGATACTTGGTTTGTCAGAGTATCTTGGCACTTTTTAACGGCTTTTCAGTCTCCTTCTAGTGTTTTTGTCCGTAGCTTTCGTCCCACGTCTTGCTCCTTCTAGTGTTTTTGTTCGTAGGTTCACGTCTTGCTCTAAAAAATAAATGCTCATACCGTCCCATTAGATTTAGTTCGTTCCGTAGTGAGACTTTAACGTCTTCGTGCGTGTGGTCTACCATGACCCAAGTCGTCGGCAAATAGCAGTCATTGGGTCGTGAGACTGTCTTTTTCAACAAGATTCCAGTGGTGAACGTTCTAGCATAAACACGAGTTAAACCCGTTGCATCTCTAATTTTCTAACGTATTTAGCAAACTCAATGCGAAAGACTAAGCATTTTTGTCGTAAGCATTGTTGTTTCTAATTTTTGATATACTTGGCCAATCTTGTTGGATACTTAGTGTGCTGTCTTTATGGAATATTATTTTCAGCTTCACTTACGTCGGGTCATACCGTGATACTTTTGCCAATGTTTTATTTGATTTTATCATATGCTCTAGAAAAGTGCATAGCATGCTCTCCGGATGGTATTGCGTCATCGCTACTATTGATGACCCTGCCCAGCGCCTAACCATATTATTTTATACGCCTAATCTCTTAAAAACTTTAAAATTATTTTGTTCGGCCTTCTATCTCTTTAATTTAATTACACGCCACGTTTGTTAGCAGTTTGAGCATTGCCGCGAATTTGCAATAAGTCGGTATGCCTCGGATTCTTTTGCCGGATGCATCCTTTTCTAATTGGAGTGTTAGCCCTCGAGGCTTGGTATCGTCATTGGGGATCTCTGCAACGACCCTAGGTTGCTATAAACAACGTTCCAAAAACAGGTTTAGATTTATCGACTCCGACCGTGTTGTGATGCTATCGGACATGTTCCCTCAGCGCGTTTCTGCTTCCAGTAGTGTGGTTCCCATACGACTGTCAATAGCTATTTTGGGGGCTTGGTCCCTTGCTTCCGTTTCCCCTTCAGCGGCTCAGTGGTGACTTGTAACAGGTGTTTCCTTCATCTTCGCAGATTTCATCTCATCTCTCTGCTGACACTGACACGCTCTTCCTGAGATGCGTTGTAGTGTTTTCTGACATAATGCCAATACATAAGAGCGCGTCTGTGTTTCGGGAAGGGGTGCGTGGGCTATATCCCTTTATCATAGTTTTCTTAGCCTCTCTTGACGCCAAAGAACTGCTTGGTTGTCAGCAATTGTTCCAATACTAAAACCGTCTCGGAGCTGACATTGTCTCGCGCTTATCGCCTGCTTTACCTTTCTGGGTCGATATATACATTAAAATCGCGGCCGCACAACCGATGTTCTCGAATTTCGCCGCGTAGTCCGTAGACTTTTTCCTGCCCGGCGTACCTACTTGTCGCAAGGAATATCTCCTTTCCCAGGGAGTGTCTACCACGCCCTCGGCCACTTTTGCCGTGCTAATGGTAGTCACTCTTTGCCAATGTAGCCAATCTCGTCTCTTCCTGCGTCGTTTCACCAGCAATACGCTGAGCCTCATAATCATAACAAGCCAGTTAATCGCATCGCGTGCGATGATCTATTCTATTATGTGTGATAGCCTTCGCAGCTGCACAGACGATAGTCTAGGGTGCGTTCCCGGCGTGTATATGTTGTACTTAGAACAGTTAACCCCAGCTGTAGTGCCATGATATCGAACAGCCTCCGACAATTGCTCACATACGACGAGTAATAAGATATTTCTGGAATTGGTGATGAGTGTTAGTGATTTAATTCTGTCGATATTTTGTCGAATGTACAGAAATGAACATGAAGAACACCCACTCTCCTATCTCCAGGTAGCCCTGTTAGTATGGCTACGACGAAACACACTAACAAATTTATTTATTACAGCAGTTAGTTTTATATATTCGTATATTTGGTGAGTCTCTAGTGGTCAGGGATGCCGTGGTTAGAAACGACTCAATACCTCGTTGTTCCCCGATTAAGCGAAGTGTAGCGAGCTAGGATTAAGTGTTCTCTCTCCGACAATATCTCCTGGTAAACCGCTAGATTCGTTTTAGCTTCAAGCTTCTCTTACTTGAGTATGCTTATTTAAAAATCCGCCCATACATACGTACACGCTTCACTTGTGTCAGGGGTAGATATCGTCATAGCCCTTTGGCCAATCGACCCTTAGTGCAAGTTTTGCTTTTATCTAGTATGCGATCTCTTCGGGAGCAGGTTTTTGTTGCAGGGCTTTCGTTGCTAGAAACGCTGCGACGGTCTTGACGACCCAGCTGCTGTTGTGTTATGTAGCCGACCACCACGCATTTCCCGGCGCCCTCCACCGAGGCCAGGCTCCTGCCTTTGACCTTTGTCAGATATGTTGTTGTTGTTGTTGTTGTTGTTGCGTTTCGTGTGTTCCCAATCGTCTGCCATTTCTGACAGTATTGTCTGGAGCTAATGAGTTATGTTGGCGGTGGCCGGACACAATGGAACTGCTTCGGCATCTCGGCCTATTGCCGTGCCGTCTTTCTTCACGATTGTCGAAGCGCGCCCTCCTTCGGGGCACCAATCGCGAGTCTGTGGTCTCTTCCTTGTCCTGCGCTTACTGGCTGCTCTTTCTGCTGAATGTGTCTTCTTCTTCTGGTGGGGCTGGCGATACTTCTGTCCAGTACTGCTGTTTTCCTCTCTTTTCGTTATCGTCGATGACCCACTCTTGGGACCATTCCATCAACATTTACACGTCCAGCTGACAAAAAGTGCCGCCGCTTTAAACTGGCTCCTTTTCAACCCAAGTTTCGTACGTCGACTGAAGCAGCAGCAACACTCGCGACAAAGACGATGTAGTGGACAAGCTATGACCTAGCACTCTTTTCACTAGAGCTCTTTGGATTGAATTCCTGGTAGCTTGCTATGCGGCTGTTATATCCCTTAGCATTTCTGGAAATTGCTTCACCCGTTGTATAATTGCATTTCGCATTGCACTTTACGGGCATTGTGGAATCCGCCATTTACAGTAGACGTATATCTGTGGCGACGTTCCTCCGCTTCCGTTGCCGACATGTGCGATTAGCCCGACTGCTCTTGGCGGCTACTTTCCCATAAGTCAACTGCAGGGCGGCCATCGGTGGCCACTACTACAATGAACTACGTTGCTGGTGCCATTTTGTTTGATTTAATTGGACCGACTGAAGTACGCGATCAATACGGCGGCGTTTATTGACCGTGCAAGCGCCTGGTTGTTTACCAGCATCTGGCCTATCGGCAACAGAACATTGGCGGTAGGCTACGACATCGCAACTGTAAATTTTCAGCTCACGCTTTCAGCGTTTTTCCATTGATAGACATATGCGGGTTCGTATCTTGGCCAGCTCGACCGTATTGGCCGTGCGTACCCATTGCCCCGTCCTCACAAATGTTGCAACATGGACCTGTGAGTTCAGGCTCTTTATGTCAATGCGATGTGCGATTTTGCCCACGTCGTTTGCCCACACAAAATTGTATCCATGTTTGTCCCCGATGTCCAGATGTGCCCTTTGCAGCCGCCCACTTCTGTGTACGCGTAATTTTCGGGCAACTTAATCGCGTAACGTCAATACATAGTGTAACTATAGGGTATTTTTTCGTCGCGTAAGTTTAATGCATAGCGTTACTTCCGAGCCCCGTGCTCCATTGGTTTCGACCAAATTCGGCAGCTGGTAACCTCAAGTGACGCATGCTCCGAGTGTTCTGTGACCATTTTCAGCTTTGTCTGCAGCAGTTGTGTATACGATCTGTCCGCGCACCGTAACTACTGCCACAATCTCGCTTCCCTGTCGTCTTGCTTGACATACAGTAGTGGTCGGCCGTGTCCGTTTTGCTGCGGGTCGGATTCTCCTATACAAATTTCGGTACAGACACGTTACCAGGACACGCATGTTCCACTGGTCGATTTCTCTAGTTTCCCGTTTTTTGCAGGAACTCGTGAACGCTCTACTGATTCCAGCACATGCTAGAGCACAATGGATTTTAGCTAAAAAGTTGTGCATTCCATGCGGAAGTTGATACTGGAAAAATCTAGGTTTTTATGCCTACAACCTCTGCTCCAGCCTGGCCAATCCGGTATAGCCAGCAAATGCAGACGTCGGCAATCAAGTAATATACAAACATACTGACATGTACCGACAAACGGTGACGTTGAGCCCATGTTACGCTATGACAAGAAATACGTGCAATATGAAAAGGTGGTACAGCATAATGTTGTGATAACTCTGGTTTTAAAAGCACAAGAGGGTGCAACCATTTTGCAACCGAGTGCATGGTTATGAGATGCTTATTATTATTAATTTTAGAAACTCAAATAGAATCCTACATGCTATCATTTCTTCGCGGCCTTTTTAGGCCAGGTCGTAAAGTGATTCTGTCAGATTAAGATTCGATCCTACGCATGGAAACGGCAAATTGTTTTAAACACAGCATTAGCCTCCTAAGCAACCACTGATACAGGAAATATAAATGGACAAAGCCAGGCCTAATATCGAACAAGAAGACTCGTGCAAAAAAACACAGTCAAAAACAAATTTGCTATTAGACAATTGGTCCTTCGAAAGGCATAGAATGAGTTACAAAAGGCTCCTGCTTGACTGGAAGAAAGACAGGAACGCAGTTTCAATAAAGGTATGTTATATTGACTTAGTTTAGCCACGATTTTACGAGCGGCGACAAATTTTCGTTCTGTAGTGGTCACCCTGTAGCGGATATTCGAAGGAACGTCGTTGCTAAAAGCGCTTTACCAAGGTCTCCTTGCTGGACTCAGCTGTGCAAGAAATTACGTTTGGCAGTAAATATATATCGTACGTAAACCAGACAGTGCAGGAAGAGGTTGTCAGACAAAACACCCAGACAGGGACATTTCTGCAGGGTACTACTGCGTACCAGTCGTAAACTGCCGTCAAAGAGCCCTAGAGGAAACGCAGAGGCAGCAGAAGCAAGTAGTAATTAGATACATCCTCTAATACTTGACAGTAACGTTTAGTGCGTCCGTCTTTAAAACCTTATCCTGAAGTTATGCTCTCTTGTAGCATCCACCAAATGTTCAGGAACGGTGTCGCACAATTGTGTGGCGACTTTTGGAAAATCGATGAAGATACATATAAATAAACGCGTGCAGAAAAAAATTCACCATTCTTCCAGGCAATGCTTGTAAAATCATAAGCAGTTGTATGTTCCTCTAAATATAATACGAGTTATATATTCAATAAACAAGCTCAAGTCTTCAGCTGTGTAAGTGCATTTGTTAAAATTACCTAACATAAACATTGTTTACTCGGAATTCAACTATAATACTATCAATCGAGAACAAAAATAATATACATACAGTAACGTTTGTGTCTACAAACATGTATTTGTAATGGCTTTTCGTATTGAGCGTAAAATCTCAAAATCAAGACATCGCGTGGTCCGGATGGTTGCGATTTTTTTTTCCGCAGGCCACGTTTTGCGAGCATGCCGGTATCTTCAGTTTCCACATTGAACGGATTCTTTCGCAATCACACATTTTCTATTTTGCTGTACGGCTTGCAACATTGGTCTAACTTGCTAGCCAATAAAACAAAGTAAACAGTATAGTTGGCAGCACCAGCATCTCGTTCAAAGTTAGATTGAACTGCGGCAATGACATATGAACGAGGAGCGACCGCTAGGTATAGAGCGGTGACGAAAGGCTTTTAGGAATCTAACTACGTGTAATAAACTGTAGATTCAAGACTCGACGGTAGCGTCTGGATGCGCCCGTCTTTGCATGCTGGCGCTCGATCGCGCTGAAACCACATCAATAATGTAGTCGACGGTGAGGCAGGTTGAAAGCATGATGAAACTAAATTAAGCTAGTCGCGTATGCTTGGTAATTCCCTGTGACTGCCACGTCAGGCCTTCAGACTTAGCTTCGGAAAAAGTTTGATGAACCAGAGTTAGCATTGCACTTCCTTCTAGAAGCTCACCCTATATAATAAGTTATCCACTCTAGGCCACCATAATTAAGTCTGCTGGAATTGGAATGCAAAAATATTAGTAGATATTTGTAGTAATTATTGGTATCTCAATAACACGTATTCTGTACGTACTACTCGTAATTTCGGTCACCCCTAAACAAGATATTTTCACTCTTCTGTTCACTTGGATGGAATGCCTATCTAAACAAGTTAAATACATCACTAAAGTATAGAGGTCAAAATTGCGAACACATACATATGGTATAAATATGCGTACATATGAACATACACTGCCTTCATCAACCGCACGTGACAAGATACTGAATGCCATGAAGACCTTTAGCAGAAGCTCAGCTATTGGCTTGGACATTATGAGGACCTGTTGTCTGCTGCAATGGCGTGCACGGCCAGACGACACCTGACACCATTGCTAAAGTCCTTGACGTGCTCAGATGGGGCTCGCCCGAATTCCAAGATGCTATTTCAACAAAATTTGATCAACACCCTAAGACTCGCTACCCCTGAGGTATGGAGGAGTCTACTGTGCCCTCGCTTTTTTGCAACTGTGCAAAGAGTCGACGATGATAGTCAAACTAAACTTCCGAAACGCTGTTAGTAGCGTCCTGATGGACCATTTGCTTTGAGGCGTCAAGCCGTGGGCACCCTTACTCTTCATCAGACGAACCTGCGGTTGGTCGATTATCACATCTAGTCATGCACCGTAACGCTATGTTGTTGCACACAGGCCTTCAGCAGATTGGGCATTCACTGCGGTCCCTCTCTAGTGCCTGGTATATGGTTAACGGCGTTCTGAGCGGACAACTTCCGACCATACTTGACGATATTCGGAAGGTCATTATTGACTTTAGTGTGATTAGCGAACTGGCTCGGAACCTCTTCAAACCATACGTTACATCTAATACTGGTTAGATGTAACGTATATATATATGTCACAGCCCACAAAGTAGTGAAGCCATTAGATTTAATAGACATTGTTAGCCACCTTCCTGGCTGTCGTGTAGTGGACACGGTTGACCTGTAGCTGCCAGATGTACTTGTCGCCAGACGGTATTGTGGGAGCATTAGCCGGCCGGAAAGACATACAAAATGCCACAGGCGATTTGTGCACGCGCTAACAACTTGCAATTTGTACTCATCGTCTGAGCTCTTACAGTAATTTAATGGGCTTAACTTAAACACTTTGCGGGACATGCTAGAAATTAGACTTAACGCTGCGGCATGGACTCAGGTAATTCAATTCAATTATATTATTTTTTACTCAGATTGAGTATAATATACAGTTAAAGATGTTATTTTCCATAATACTCTATCTTCTTCACGCTTTCGGCGAGAGAAGTAATGCAACGATGTTTGTCTAGCGCTGTGCATTTCACTGCATGGTACTTGGCACACCTCTGCAGGCAGAACCGGCAGGTGCACAACTCGTACTCCTCGTGAAAGGCTGCGTTTGAACATACCAGGTAGTGATAACCATGCACTATGTACCTGGTGTATACGTGGCGACTGTCACATGCAGGACCAGACCAAAGGTGCACGGCATTGAAAACGTCCAAACCACCGACCTCCCGTCTGGCCTGTTCGACTTTAGCTTCCCATTCAGAAATGGGAAATGGACTCAGGTAATGCTCCCGGTCATGTCATTCTTGGATAGTAAGAAGTGGGACGATTATAACATTTAACTAACGCTGAAATTCAAAGGCTTGTCCACACATTATCATCTTCATTCGACCTCCTCCCATTAATAGGGCTAACCCAAGCGGTTAGACAAGCCTCTCACAGAAGGTGAGACTAACTTAATGAAGCTGATAGCATGTTCATCTGACCTAAATTCCATCAAACATGTGTGGGACACGCTGTGGTAAGGCTAGAACTTCCACTCTAGTAACACTTCTAGAGGTCATGAATGCTATACGCAAGGAGTGGTAGAATATACACTAGCAATTATACACTATTAAATTCGTTTTACAGCTTAAACAAACAATTCAACCACACATTGGTTCTACAACGAAAACTGTTTTCATTGTGATACGGCTCTCTTTCAGCACTTGAGGCCTAAATAATTTAAACATTAAAAACGCGAGTTCATTGATTGTACAAAATACCTACAACCGGATATGATAAGTAAACCGTTTAAAGCGGTATTGGGTTTGATGCGTCGCTCTATGATCTTATTTGAGTACAAAAATCATCTTACAATGTAGGTAATTGAGTTCTAAAAAAAAAGTGTGATTTTTGTAATTTTTAAGGTACATGACGCACGTGCTCAAGCAGTTAATCACGTCAGTGTCGCTAAGTCCATAAGGTACCCATCATTAACACGTTTTACGTAGACGCGACTAGTTAAGGTGCGAATAAGTGGTACAGGCAATGCATTTACTGCGTGTACATCCGTTGACTGCCAAGTATCTCATACAATGTTACAGAGAAATTAGTTTATCACCGCATTCACCGTGGAAAGTCAAGCCGTCCAATTTGTCACATCAAAATCTCCTAGAGCAAAATAACATAGGTGTATACCCACCAAGTTAATATAATGCGATCGAGCATAGTGTCAGGTCCGTAAATTGCGCAAATCTTTACCTCTAAGTCAATCACATTCAGACTTTTGTCGTAAGTATAAAAAAACAATATTTAATATTAATGGGTTAGTTCAATTGTTTTACTTATAACACGCACACGGCTCGGGTCGGGTTAATATAAATTTTATAAACATAAATCATTTGCTTAAAGAAACAAACGATTACAATAGCAGACGACAACATACATTACGTTGCAGTAGAGCTCACTAAAGGGTAGTTGTTTTAATTTCACATATATATATATATATATATATATATGAAGGTTAACCAGGCTAGGTGCGCTAGACTGAGTGTTTTTACTAAGCGCGCTAAATGAATAAGCTGACTTCGCAATTCACTCAGTCTAATCGTCTCGTAGCAACCATTCTGGTGTCTGTATGCCAGACACAAACCATTGACATAGAATGTCAATGGTACATGTCAATGGACATAGTATGTCAACACTCCATTTGGTAGGCAAGCGTGTTACGGACATTGTGAGCGAACTATTTGTCGATACAAAATTACTGTGCAGCACAACGGCGGACAAAAACCCACTGCAACTAACCGCCAAAAAAATATCAGAAAAGTACAAACCCGGGTGAAGCAAAGCGAGCCTCCACAGATTGCTTGTGACTTGGAGGAACAGCTCGGTGCGACGATAATAAGTAATCGTTTTAAAGTAAATCCCTAGAATATACGGTAATTTTGCAATCTGACGGAAATAGAGCAAAAATTGGTTCGGTGCATAAGAGCTGACGCCCCTCTCGCCGGTCACACTCGTAGCAACAAGGTTTCAAGCAAGGTTCCTTCCGCCTTCTTTCATGAGAAAATGTTCATGGACAGCATGAAAAACGGTCGGGTATGGTTTCAGCAAGAAACCCAACAACGTACAAACTCTGGTATGGCCAACAAGATGGTGCAACAAGTCAATTACACACACACACTCACAGCCAGCGAGACGATTAAGCTTTTAAGGACGGAGTGAGTCCCGAACGGGTAATTTCGCGTAACAAAAACATTATCTTGTGTACAGCTTGTAGAAACTAATATGAATAGTATTTTATCCAGATCCTTTTTTTTTTCTTTAGAAATTGCACTCTATTTGTATTATACAAAATAAATATTTGTAAAATATCTGAAACATTCTAGTTTCTTTCTTTGTTGTTACCTTAAGGACTTCTAACACTTGTTAGCGAACACCCTATCAATCATATTTATTTCACCCAAATAGAGTATGTACAAAATAGCTCATGTTAATATTAAACATAAGTATTTGTTGTCCTGCCGTTCCACCGAGAGAAGAAGTGTAAAGATCTTCGTTGCAGTGCCGGACAATCAACCGCCGCGTGGTACTTAGCGCATTGCTGCGAGAACCGACAAATACACTAAGTAGCGAACACCCTATATACCCTGAAAGCTTTTATTGCTTAAG
This sequence comes from Dermanyssus gallinae, assembly GCA_003439945.1. Taxonomy (NCBI): domain Eukaryota; kingdom Metazoa; phylum Arthropoda; class Arachnida; order Mesostigmata; family Dermanyssidae; genus Dermanyssus; species Dermanyssus gallinae. The sequence goes on along the minus strand of QVRM01004877.1, from coordinate 35,087 downwards.
TGATCGATGTGTATTTGACCATCAAGCTGCGGCTGCATCACAAATCGTTCCAGCGAGCTGTGCTTGCCGCCAAGTATGGCTTATTTTGGACGCCGTTTGGACGCGTCTATATTATGGGTACATTATCTCTCCCTGTTTCGCTCGCCAGTCAGTGCTGTAAATTTTCTTCCTTTGCTTCCTCATTCACATTTTCCTCTCCCCCTCATCACTCCTAGTTTTCTGCCCTGCGGCTTTGTCCACTTTGAGCGCTTTGCGTTTTTTTTTGTTGCTCAAATTTCGAGCTAAAGTGCTGAAAATCGTTGTGACGTCAAGCAGCCCGGCGGTAAGCCACGCACAGGCGTCTCTCGTCAGGGTCTCGCCTATCGTCTGCACTCGTGCACCGCCGTTCACTGTCCGTTCGGGTTTAGCACGACGAAGGGTGGAACGCGGCAGGCTTTTAATAGGCGGTACTTAAAAATGCATCGTCTAGTTAATGACCTTCCCCGGTTGCAGTAGCCTCCCGGCGTTTACGTGTGGACGCACGCGAAGCGGTCGCGGTGGTAGGCCATCAACAATTGCCGTAAGTAAGCCGACTCAACCGACACAATTATGGCCAGCAGCCCCTTTAAACCCCTCACCCTCACCTGCCCACCTGCCCCCCCCCCCCCTCCCCCCCCGACAAGGCTGCGCGGTAAGCGACCTTAGCGACCTCTATCTAGGGGAGGTAAGCTTTACGGTTCCTGCACCTGAGGACGTTTCGACCACCGCTAGCCGGTGTTGCTGTCATAGTGTCGACAACGACACTCTTCCAAACAATCGTTCCAAATACTTTATCCTGGAACTTTCGGCGTAAACCTTTGTAAAGTTTCGTCATATGGGGGTTGGCCTACTATCGCGCCTTATATGAAATGCCATGCGTGGGATAATCATTTAAAAATGGCATTGGAACCCTGCGGCGAGGGGAAGGCGCACCGAGAAGTCACAGAGGTCAGCTTAGCTAAATGCAGTTAAAACATTATCAGGATATTTGTCTATGCTACGAGTGATGAAATTGGAGCGAGATAAAGCGTCAACTGGTAGATAACGAAACAGAAAGAAACAATAAAGGCGCGTCATTCGTATGCTTACAGTGGGTGCTGACATAGTTTGATATGAATGTCTCAAAACCAATATAAGTTTCAACTTACATTAATAAGAACCTGCAAATAATTCTAAACGACTGTTTTTTTTCATTCGAATGGCTTATATACTGTTTCATTAGTATTTCATATATTCCCAATGGCACAAGAATTGTATAATAAATCATACTAAGGTGAGTTCGTTTTGTCAAAAGGCGTGTGTGTCGAAGCTATAGTGCCAATGAGTACATTATGAAAATTTGGTTTTTCATTTTGTTTGTAATTTATTTCTGCGAAGAGCTCTCCCATGCTCTTCAAATGTAGCCTTCCGACCTGAATCAACGTTTATCCTGATATGTGTTTTTGTTTTAACTTGAATGTGCGTTTTATACGTGGTTAAGATCTAAATCATCGACGCATTCCGTTTTTCACTACTAACTCATTTTGTTCCGAAGCATATCCTAATCATTCGTGGCTCAATAATAGAGTTTTTTTCGACGCACCGAATCTCGTCGTTCGCAATGGTGGCTGCCCACTTTTCACTTCTTTGTGCTGTGCCTACTCAAACTTCCAGATAATGGCAGGCAAGTGAGGAAAGTTTTGACAAGCCAGTAATTAATTAATTATTGCTCTCATCCGGAACTAATTTTCTGCCATTGTTAAGCGTTCATAGCACCTTTGCTGTGTGATGAAAAATGTTCTCAGCCACATGTGGTATTTCAGTTGAGCAAGCTTATTCTTACTGAGGTGTGCCATCTTGTATATATAAATAAACGGTGACCGAATAATTTCACCCTATTTTTCCAATCCACGATGAATGGCGAGAGTATCGCACCTTATACATAATGATTTTTGGCTGAATTTAGACTGAATCGATGCGAGTGAACTCTGGTTCCAACGAGCTAGTGACACTCGCGTCACACAAGACAAGGTTTTGAAAATTAAGTGTCTCGGGCGGCTTATCTCGTATAACGGAGACATTCATTGGTCTTCAAGATCTTCAATTTAACGCCATTAGACTTTTTCTGTGGCGTTTTTTAAGGATGAAATAGATATCCTACTAATATAGGCGAATTAGAAGCCAACACTGTAGCATGCGTAATTGTAAAACAATTGAGCCTAATTTATGTGAAAAAGTTCTTAAAACATGGTGTTTTATGTAGAGCTTGTAAGTACCACAAAGATGACCACCTCATTAATACTGTATTTTATTAGGAGTGTATTATTTCATCTGTATTAACATTTAATAAAAATATCTGATACTCTTTTTTTGCCTTCATGTTAATAAGATTGCAGATTATTTTCCAAATGCCCTATATATATATATATATATATATAAAAAACGTGCTTAGTTATAGGAACTGCAAAATACAATGCTTTAGAACTGCTTATGCATATATATACATATATATATATATATATATATATATATATATATATATACTTATATATATATATATATTTTTTTTTTTGATAAATATTAACCGTCAAAATGGATGGTGCACAATACGGGTCGTTGATAAAGCCACGGTACTATGGGACTTGCAAACCAACTACAATCCAGTCGTTCTCTTTGCTCCTGGTTGGAGTTGGGGTTAGTACTATCTTCTTTAGGTTAGTTTCTTTGGTCACTTTAGATTGCCGTTAAGGCTGCTCACCGTTGTAAGGTGGTTATTTTGGATTCCGAGGCAAATTCTGCAAACCCGCAAATCTTATCACTATAGACCAGGACTCATGGTCCTTGAGATGCACTCCTACAAGAGCTAGATAGCTCTCGTGCGCCGATGTGGAGCGCCTTAGACCGTTGAGTCTTGTTAACGCATTTAAAATTTTCCGAATATAATGTTCTTACCAAAATCAAACAGCTATCCACCAGGTGCAGAGCTACTCCTGACTTAACCACAGTCATATTTTATAAAGAGGTAACTACACCTCTTTTTATATTCAATTGGTTTTATGAGAATGGTACTATGCTAAAAAAACCGGGCAGTCGGTTGTAACTCTTGTAGCGTAGGAAGGGTCCAAACTTAATTGTAGATGATTGTAAAACTTGTATACTTGAATGTTGATACTCGTTCGATTATGAATTACTAGTTATCTTACCTGTCGAAAGTTCTGCGTTCACGTTAAGAACAGCTTTAGTGAGTCGGGTGCGTGCCCCTCTCGTGTTCCTCAGGGATCAAGCCTCACCCTACTTTTATTTCGCAAATTTCCTTTAGAACTTAAAAATGTTATCACTGAATCGATAACTGTTAGGCTTTATGCCGCTGATCTTAAACTGTAGTGACCTTTCAACAGCGCTGACAAAAGACAAATACTGCAGAGTACGAAATGTGCAGTGTTGTATTTAAAATAAGCCTATAACTACATGGTACATGGGAAATCTATCTCTATTTCAAATGGCATTAGGGATCTCCGGGGTTGCCGTGACACCAAAACTGGATTATAGCACTCATATCACAAGAGTCATCTAATAAACTAGGCTTGTCTATTATACTACATTTCGTTCATTCATAAGTAATTATTGCAATTTTTATATAATGCTTTATTATAGTTTTCCTAAATTTACCCTTTGTTGTGAAGTTTGGCGGCCTTATTTAAATAAGCACATTGAAACAATTGAAAGTGTACACAGAAAATTCCCTCGTCGTGTCTCCTTAAGGTGTGGCATTGCCCGTAACATTGTGATAAGCTCTATTAGAGAACTGCAGTCCAGAACGGATTATCGCATGTACAATTGTATTTTAAATTCACCAAGCATGCCGACCTGTTTTAGCATTCGTTAAAACATTCTTAGAAGCGAGAACACTATATTGTCAATACAAATTGCCCAGACAAATCGTGTATATAACATGTACTATATTCGTGGCGGATGGTCAGGGCACGAAGGACTTAAAACGCTGACAGAAAAACTAGCCCTTGTAGTCGGGCGGTTCCATAGGAGCCCGGTTTAGAGCATAATATTATCGACTCTGGCTAAAAGACGGCGCCGATGGGCGTGGGTGTTACTGGGTGCCCTTTCAGACTTAAGTTCAGATTCTGTAGGCAGCGCCGTTTCAAAGGATTGCTTCCAATTTTATGAAACTAAAGTCTGTGCCTTTTCTTTCACGTCTTTTTGCATTGCCCTTTATTAAAAATAAGTTCTTGCTACTACGTAATTCCGTTCATATTCTCAGGCTTACTCGTGTGTTGCGCCTAAACAAGCGCCTCAAGCGCGTAAGACTTTCTTCGTTCCGCGACTGTCTTTGCTTATAAAAAGAGACTAATTCCTTGGTACATGCCACGAGACTACATTCGTAAAACAACTGAACTAAGCGAAATCGTGTGGCGTTGTAAGATCAAATAGTAGTACGTTATTCAATAAAATATCGCTTAGAGATAGACACATTTATTATCAAAAAGGGAAATTCGGTACGGCCATACTGGCAAGCTCTTCATGTAATTAACGGTCGATAGAACCGGCCTTGTGAGGACGCCATTCAGAGCCACGGAGCGCTTGTTTGGATGCTGGTATCGCCGTTGTGGATGACAGTGTAAAACTATTTTCGGAAACGTCATTTCGGCGGCGTGCTCCACAACTGGGGGGTTTCACGTATCTCATCCTAGTGTGTTGAGGTTTGATCTAGCAACGTAGCAATACAATACATATATGTGAGAGTTTGGTGCGGCCTCTAGTCCAAATGAGTCAGTAGAACTTATCTTTTTCCGTCTCCGGTGAACGGCGATTATTATTGCAGCATCATTTTTGGCCGAACATAAATTGAATCGATACGACAAAACTCTAGTCCTAATAAGGTGGCGCCACAGGCCACACAGACGGCAAGAAATTGTGCTTTTCAAGATACAGTGTTCCGGGCACATAATTACGCGTAACGGAGGCCGTCATTTGCCTTCACAATATTGGGATCCAACGCTGTTGGATTGCATTCGTGTAATTGAGCCTAGTTTATTGTATGTGACAAAGTGCCAACAAAAATGAGTTTGTAAAATGACCAACAAAAACATCGATCTTGTATTTAATTAGAAATAGTATTATATTTGCAATGAAAAATAACACTCTATTTTAGATGACTAAACTATAGTTATTCTTCACCAGCTATTTAGCAGATAGACGCACGCGTACAATGGCACCACGCTCCACACATTTCGCAGCGTGGATCGGCTGGAATGGCTCCAGATTTACACCATGACGGTATCCATGCTACATAATTGGGTGCATTATTATGCAATTTTATAGCAAAAACCTTTAGCGTTTATGTGAAGGAACAAGTGTGCTTTCACCGGCACAGCCGTGCCCGAAACGGCTAAATGTTTACTTTCATTAGCACGACAGTAGTTAATTAAAAGTAGTTAGCCAAGTGCGTATGCTCATTTTGTATTTTCAGGGCACAAACTGGTTATTTTCGCTGTCAAGTTCTACTTTTATAACTAGAACTAGACCATCTATTTATTTTCTTCGCAAACTGCTCTAAGAAGAAAGGCAAATTTACAACGTCAACACGTAAAGTAGAACTGAACATCATCTTATTGAGGCCGTTTTGCCCATTCGCTTTTGCCCCGCCTCTAAGAGAAATCACCGTCGTCATTTTTTCAAAATTACGAAAACCTACTTGATTTTAGACTTACATACCTATGGAGTTTGCATGTGCTCATTTCAATACAGTAAGCGCACTTAGCACAGTACATTTCTCTCTTTTATTCTATTGCAACACATGCTAAGCTATACCTGCGACGAATATTAATTTATCTAACATTTATTTAGAGCGTCCTATTTATTATCTAACAACTGAGAGCTGATCCTATCAAACAGTTAGTCACTTTGCTGCTGCTGTGTCCAGAATCGAAAACACTACTAAAGCGCTCAGCAGTTGGCCTTCTGTCCAGCGTTCTTGGGCTTCAGCTGTCAACCAGTAGCACCAAATTCATTCACACGTTCAGCTCGTTCATATCTAACGAAGAACGAGCAGCAGAACAACGAAGTTTCTAGCTCCGCCGGTGAAAGCTGGAGAAACAGCGCTTGATGAGTTTGTTGTCGTTGCCTCATCTCTTCCAAGGAGCCAGGTATGCTACGTTACCGTTGCAAGACTTCCGAGACCCATCAAAGAGCCGGAGGCAGACGATAACGAGGCAGCAGCAGAGGCAGAAGAAGAAGAAGAACAAGAAGAGGAAAAAAAAACGAAAAAGGAGAATGCTTGATACTACACGTCTATACACCTGTAGAGACATAGAGTCATACATAGATGATTTTCAGAGGAAGGGAGGTTGTATGTACCGGTATGGCTCTATCAGCTTTCGGATTAGTCTCAGCAAGAGTTAGCAGCGTTCGAGGTGGGGGTTTCCTCTGCACTTCCCCACCTATGCAGGAGGCGGCACCTGCAAGACGGCGCGGGGGGGGGGGGGGGCAGAACGCCAACACACGTTTTTAGACGCACCGCGACTCAGGAGCCACAGCGTCAAGAACAGCAGCAGCAGCAGGCGAAGCAGCGGTTACGGTTGTTGTAGCGACCGCCGCAGAACAGAAGTGGGGGGGGGGGGGGGGAGGGGCGTTAGGACGGCACCGACGCCAACAGCAGACAGGCTGAGAGACCGTCGTCACGTTCGAGACCACGATCATGACTGCCTGAGCAGTTGTGGTAGCGACCAGCGGACACGTTAAGTACGTCACGTCCTGAATGTGTGTGCTGCTGCTGCTGCGTGCGTGCGCGCCTGAGTGACTCAGCCTAGGCAATCTCTAGGCGCCGCCATGCGAGCAGGTACATAGGCTGCTGGTAGATGCTGATGACGGGCGGCGGGAGCGGGGGGTGAGTGGTCTTCCCGCCACTTGGCACCAGCGACGTATTCTACCGCCCACGGAAAGCACACTGCCAGTAAATACATCTAAGGTTCCTGTTGTTGTTAAGGATAGTGTAGCCATTGCTGCTGATGTTGTTGTGGTTACTGTACTGGCACAATTGTTGTTGGTGGTGGTGGTGTTGGTGTTGTTGTTGATGGTGTTGTTGTTGTTGCTGTACTTGTTGTTGTTGTTGCTGGTGTTGTTGTTGTTAACGATAGTGTAGCCATTGCTGCTGCTGTTGTTGCGGTCACTGAACTGGCGCAATTGTTGTTGTTATTGTTGTTGTTGCGGTCATTGTACTGGCGCAATTGTTGTTGTTGTTGCTGTTGCTGTTGTTGTTGCTGTTGCTGTTGTTGTTGTCAATATTGTCGCTACCGTTTGCTACTGTTGATTTATTTGGTGGCCAGTCTTTGCGGTCAGTGGTCGTTGGCCGTTAGCCGTGACCGCTGGCAAACGAGCGGACTAGCAGGTCGTCCCCGGGCAGGCGGTGCATGCATTTGAAAATGATGAAGTCTCACAGTTGCTTCGGGAACAGCGGAGCTGTGGACGTCATTGACACACACACACTCAGATGCACAAACAGGCGTGGCTATCTACCTGGATATCTACATAGATGCTACGTAGTTCTGCATGGATAGTTGCTGATTGGGCTGCCAAGTCTACTGCTGCTGCTCCGCCGCCTGATGATAGCGATGACTCCGTCGGCACATAAGGACTTGCTGTCCCCACCTAACCGCCATTGCCGCCTTGCAAAGCAACACTCGCGCCGCTTGGCCTCATCGTTGCTCTTGTCGTTGCCATTGTTGCTGTTATGATCGTCCGTCGTCGAACGCTTTTAACGTCGTTTTTTTATTGTTGTCGTTGTTGTTATTGTTTTTGTTGTTGTTATTGTTGTCGTCGTCGTCGTTGTGGACGGCCCACCCATTTACACCCAATGTTCTACTATACACAGTGCCACGCAAGATGCCGGCACGTAAAACGCTTTGCCTGTTTGATATATATATATATATATATATATATATATATATATATATATATATATATATATACATATACACAAATGTGTATCAACACACATTATATATATATATATATATATATATAATTTAGTCTCAACCGGACTACAGACGTGTTATATGAGCAAGCCGTGATAAAAAAGGTAGTCAAAGCCTGCCGCTTTTGCACCAAAAGTAACTACCATCCCTCGACACCTCTGATAAGCACTGCGTTTCAAACAATTCACCCGCAATATTAACATTTTCTCGAGTACGGAAATTTCTAATTCGAACTTTCAAACATTTAATGTAGTGGGTGGCAATTCGAATATCATCGCGTGCGATAATTCAAACGCCACTTCGTGCAAATTCGAACCGCAGCTCTACTCGCACCTGCTTATGTCGGACCTGGTGGCGTGGTGCATTCGCGTGCGCCTCGTGTCTGGAGGGAACACATAGGTGCACGGGTTCGAGCCCCACCCGTGCACATTTGTGTTTATGGGGTCCGTCTCATGAAGCGATGCGAAAACAATCTTGTGGACGCTAAACGTTGGTTGAAGGTCTGCTCGAAAAAGTGAAAGTTCGCACCTGCTTAGATAATCGATAAGCGATCCTTCAATCAAAACAAGCTAACGCCGCCGTTACCCGTAGCAACACCCCCAGATTAAGCTATGAACACTCCAAACGTGGCCAGGGCTACCTCCCTTACGAGGAAAACCTCACGATCTCAGTTTATATTTGCCCGAACTGTACCTTACAAATTTACGAGGATTTCCTAGAGGAACTATACCTCAGCATGGGCACCTGCGGTCACCAAAGGCAATTGTAAAAGGAAGCTTCAGTGCGGCTGACACTCTTTAGGGAAGCAGGTCCTCGTAAAGGAAAGCAGGGATCCTTTTAGAATACTATCGAGCTGGCTTAGCGGCAAAGCCACTGCCTTGCATTCGGAAGGTCGTTGGTTCAAGACCTGGAACGGCCACCCTTAAATTGGTTTTGTATTGTTTCCAATTTAGACAATATGAATGCCGGAGTAACCCAACTATCGATCATGACAAAAAAAACGGGGAGCGTAGATGTCTCAATAAAAAGAGTTGGTGCATTACCGTTCAACCTCCCTATAATATTATTATTACTTGCCAGCAAACATTTCGACACTGCCAAGCGGCATTGGCTTTACACACCGCGAGAGAGGAAAGCTGTCTCAGATATTCTCCCTCGCGCTGGTCCCTCATCGTCGCTTTCATTTTTTCTGGCCAAATCCCGAAAAAAATTTGCTGTCCCACTGCTGATGGATGTTTCCATAGCTACCGGTACTATAAGAAGACTGTTTTCGAGATTTGCGTATATACGTCTCTTTTCCTCTTCGGCGTATTCTGCTATCTAACCTGTGCTAACAGAGCTGTGGTTGAAATACGAGGGAGCTAGGATGCAGGACACTGCAGCATCCCAGGTTTCGCATTTGCCGTAAGACCAAAATGTTATGGCCACACCATCAGGTCTCTTGTCGTTGTCCCGTCCGAGGCCCCGTAATGTCAATTTTTCCACCCTGCTTTCCTAAGGGCCCTTTTTAATAATTTTATTGAACTCTGCGTGTCGTGAAATTCTTCCAAAATTTCTTGGACAGCTTAATGAGTGTAGACCGTAGGTATCGACTTCATTTCCGCATGCTGCGCAAGGAAATAGGTTGCGAGCCTCTATCCTGATGACGGCAGTCATGCGGAAAGTAGTTAGGTCTTGCATGGTCCTTAAGTGTGGAGATGGCAAGGCTTTAAGCCAACCTCTTCTGAAAATACCTCTCCGCCTATTCACGACCGCCTACTCACGACGCGTACACAAAAGAGTGTTGGATATGTAACTTTTGCTAGCGTTCGGCTACGATCTTCTTCTAGCTTGCGCTGATATAGGTGAGCTTCCAAAGGACCGGGGTCCAATTTTATTCCGCTTTTTCATTCAGCTTCCATCTTATTTGTGTGAATTAGCTGTTGCACGTCGTGGCCTGCCAACGGTTCTGACAGAGATCCCAACTGGCTTAACGAAGCAGCGTAACATGGAACCAGGCCTATTGCACTCCGTAAGCCAAATCCACCCTCTTTGATAGATAAACTTGTCCTCTTCTAGATTTAGCCGTTCAGCTTGATGTTTAGCATCTCGCTCATGATCTCTCTGGTGGAAGTATCACATACCTCGAATTTATCTGGGCAGAGGTCTGTTGGTGCACTACAAAGTATGTAGTTTAAGCGGGACGCTCCCAGGCTCTATCTCCATAAACACATTGCCACTTGTGAATGCATTTCCTTGAGCAAAGGCGTTACGCCTTCTATGAAGGCCTTTTGGTCGCTTAGTTCGTGAGAGATTATGTGCCTGCCTTATGTGGCCCTTAGATCCATATCACCCATTCCATGTTTTTTGCTGGAAGTAAAATCTCTAAAATCGCATGCGCTCTGTCTTTTTGGGATTCGCCGAAAGCAGTTTTTCGCATATACCTGTATTGAGAGAAAGGCCTCCTTGTTGCTGATGTTCTTTAATTTGGCGTATGTCCGATGCTACAATATCTGTCAATCCTTCAAGTGTTTCGTCGTCTAGGTATTAAACGTTGAACAGGCTTTGCATTTGGGCAACCAGGCCTGATATGCAAAAGCTAATGAGCGCGGGTCCTAACAGGTCTCCCCGTTGGACTCCATTTTTGGAAGTAATAGGCGTCTTCGTGCCCCAACAGTGAGGGTTCTTTGTAACTCTGCCAGACAAGTGGCAGTAGGTCCGGAAGATGCTGTTCTATTTTCAGCAAAAGTAAATCTTTTCGGATTATATTGAATTCAAAGCAAAAATCTAGCTTAACTATTACGCGCGTAGGTCGTTCTACTTCAGCGTAAGCTCGGGCGGCGTAAACTGCCGCTTTCGCTTCAATGCGCTTTTATCGCTGCTAGTATTGCTTCTTTACTTTTGGCCAAAGCTGTCTGTGCTGTCAGTTTCCTAAACGTCAGTCCGCATGCAGCGGGGCATATAGAATCTGTTTTTTTTTCGTAGAGCAGTGAGGTTTGTTCCGTAAAAGAGTGAGAGGCAGAGCCGTGGTAGTGTACAAATTGAGTGCGTTCTCCATAAGAACTCTAAGCTCTTCCAACAGTTTTGTTGAAGATCGTACTGGCTAGACTTGCTATGTTACATCGGATTAGCTGACATAACGTTGAGTCAACAGTTTTATGTCTCGAAAGGGCAAAGATTAGTGTTGCTATCGACAAGAGCATTTACCTTTGATGCAACGTCTTTCTTTCGGTTGAAGTCATCGAGCGATCTTGCAAACGCTGCTGCGCATGGTTCCCTGACGTCTCTGGGTCTTACTCGTATCAATTAAAGGCGCTTGTGTGCTCGTAGGCCCTGCGACATTTTTAAAACTCGTCCACATTGGTCGCATGTATGGAAACGTTGCGTCGACATGCGAATTTGCTGTACTTCCAGCCTGTCTACGCTTTCGGAATTGCGTAAAGGTTGACTGGTCATTTTGATGATGGATTAGTCGTTGGCTCAGTTTCTGCAAAAGAAGCAAGGGCGTTTGCGTCTAAGCCATAAAACACAGAGATCAGCTTAAACGCTTTTTCTAGTTCAGACTCTAGAAAACTAAGTAGGTTATCGACTACTGGATTCTTATTTAGCCAATCGAAAATGAGAGGCCTAGATATTCCAAGTGTCTTTAAAAAGTCGTTGATTAGTTCTGGCGTTTGTTGTTGTGTAGCACCTTTAAAAGATTGGCGCCTGGGTTCACCTCCGCGCACCTGTTTTGCTTTGTTGTCGGCCGTATTAGGTTCATGGACGTGGGGAGATGACACGCAATCGTCTTCCCATCTTTGCCGACAATATGCTTGCTGAGAGTTCTTAGTACTTTAGCGTACGATTTATGTCCATCAGAGAATTGCATCAGAATGTACTCCTATCCGTAAGCGAATCTACTGTTACTCCGCATACGCTTATAGGTGCCCTATCCACTGTCTCATCCTCTGGCTGCGCAATCCGAATCGCAAGTTTACTCTGTGTTTTAAAACGAGCATGCGCGCCAGGTATAGTTACTCCTATTTTAGTGTAAAGCTCCAGTAGGCTTAGCCTTTTTAGATCCTCTGAATCATTTGGACACTTAAAAGAGATTCTCGGTCGCCCTTCATTGCCCTTATCGCCGACAGTCAGGCGACTATTACTCTTTGTACTAACAGGAGCTCCTGTTGTCGCCTCCCTGAGTACTTTCCTCATAGCAGATCTTACCACCTGCTTTTCCATCGTTGTAGCGATAGTCGGCCAAGCTCTGCTATCGTCTGGAGGTAGCTCGCACTCAGTAGTTGCCTTTTCCGGGAGATAGTCGTGTGATGTGCCCGTGCACATCTTCTTCACATCTTTTTCCTCACCACTTCCGTGGTCGACGAGATTCGCCACGCTTTCCATCAGCATTGCAAAGATGTCTGCACTCCGTTCGCCTTGTATTGCCTCAAAGACAGCCTTCGCTGCTCTTCTTGTAGGTGTGTGACGCTTAACTGTGCGCCTGTGTTCTATTACACCTGTGTGTGTTGAGGAGCGTAAACTGCTTAGATAACAAGACTCTTGAGAGTACGATTTCCGCGTGTCAGTTGACACTAAATGTCTTTCCGCACTCACTGGATGAGCTGGGTACTGGGTGTGATGTTTCTTCAGGTCGACCACTATAGGTCGAGTAGAATCGTTAGCGCCCTGCAACAAATTCTGGACGAGGAACAAAGTCACCGCAAGGTTACTACACTGGGATCAAGCTTATAAAATTTTCCGTTTTATAACCAAAAAGTCACAATTTAACAGGGCTCTAGACGCGTGCACCTCGGTCGGTACGAAGCAGCCCTTTAGCAGCAAGCAACCCTTGTTTAAAATATTATTATTATTATTGCTGATCATACAATTGTGAGGTCTGAACATGTATTAATATATAATTAAATATCTCGGTAGCAGCCTCTTCCTCTCAAAACACTGACCCGATTATTATTATTCCTTAGAACAATACAATTGTGAGGTGTATCCTCATTCTTTCATGGTTTCCCTCTAGCTATTCTCAGCCCATCGCACCTAATATAGACGCGGTATTTCCTCTGCTAACTGCCAATGAAGGCAGCTGCCTCAAAAACTTGCCTTCGCATGCATTCTCAATGTTTGCTTGTATTCGATCCCTTAAATATATGTCCTTGTAATTCTGCTGACAGGGCCCACTGTCTGCATTGCAATCGGCACAAAATTATATCTTGGCTCGAACTTTGCGTACTTACGCCACTTTTCTTTTTCTGCGTGCTCGGCAACCCATCCCGCTTCGGTGACGCTATTATTATTATTATTATTATTATTATTATTATTATTATTATTACTATTATTATTATTACGTTTTTTTTTCTTTTTTTTTATTTATTATTATTATTATTATTATTATTTAGTTAATACAATTGTGAGGTATGAACGTTTAAATCATGTTTATCCTGCTCTGTTCGCTTTCTGTCAGTTCATGGCGCCTATAATGGAAGCCACGTTCCCTCTACACACGGCCAAAGACATCATCTATCTCAAAAACATGGCCTCGCGCCGATCGCCCGTAACGTCTTCGATTCGTTTTCCGATGTCTTGCAGGAGTTTTGCTGTGCCTGTGCTGATGGGGCCGAGTGTCTCTAGTGTAATGGGTGCAAAGTGGTAGCTTCTAGATAGTTCTAGATACTTCCTCCGTTTTTCAGAATCCGCACGTTCTGCTACCCATCCCGATTCGACTGCGCTGTGGCGTAAATATGATAACGCCGCCGTGCATGAAACCGTTACATCCCATACAAGGCATTTTCCGTGCGACCACAGCGGGATGGTGACCCCGTCAGGTCGCAACTCACTGCTGCCATTAAGACCTACTGGTTCGGGCGTAGATGGTATCCCTGCCCTTCTAAGAGCTCTTCTCACTATCGCGTTGAGTTCAGCGTGCCTTGTAAGTCTGCCGGGGCTTTTTAGACAGCTTAACGGGTGTAGACCGATGAGTCAACCGGTTGGCCGCATGAGAGGCACGTGAAGGGCTGGCAGACGGGGGCGCCTATCCTAAGAGCTGACACCATGCGGAAGGGGGCTATTATTATTATTATTATTATTATTATTATTATTATTATTATTATTATTATTATTATTTAAATGTTACAAATGTGAGGTGTAAACGTGTACTCCTTGTCTTCTCCTAGCTACTAAATATTATTCCATAGAGCCCACAATACAGCTGGCGTTTCCTCGGCACACTGCAAACGACAGCAGTTGCCGTAGAAACTCGCCTTCGCGCCGATTCCCTGTGAGATCTGTAATCCGTTGGCCCAGCTCACTAATGAATCTCTTGGTTCCCTTGCTTACCGGACCCATTGTTTCCATAGATATTGGCACTACGATGTAACTTGTCTTCAGTTCTTGGTACTTGCGTTTTTTTTTCCATTATCTGCGCGCTCGGCAACCCATCCCGCTTCTAGTGAACTGTGGCGTATATAGGAGGGAGCCACTGTACAGGACACTGTAGCATCCCATACTAAGCATCTGCCGTTAGCCCATAACGGAATTGTTACACCGTTAGGTCTTTTGTCGTCATGAAGTCCTAATCTGGGCTCGAGCGTGCTTGGTATACAAGCTCTGCGTAAGGCTCTTCTTATAATTGCATTGATTTCATCGTGTCTAGAAACTCTACCATGGCTTTTTATGCAGCTAAGAGGGTGAAGCCCATCCTCAGTTACTGTGGTACCACATGCGCGGCAACTGTAGGTGTTGTCCAGCATGGTACCCAGCTGCGGGGAAGGGAGACACTTTAGAAAGCCTCCAGTAAATGTGTCCCGTGCTGCCAGAAAGACAGTTATTTCTACTGGAGCTTGGAGGCTGTCTAACAGCTCTCTAGCTATAGCGCTGCATCTGTAGGAGTCCAATGTATGCTGTGTGGGACGTTCTTGCCAGGGACCTGGTCCAATTTTTTTCTAGCTGTTAGCTCTGCAGAGTCTTTGGCTCTTGTGATTCCTTGGCGGATGTCTGGTTCGACCAACGTATTTGCGAGTTTACCAAATTCCAATAGAGACGCAGCATAGCACATGGGAGCCAGCTCCGCCGCTGATCTAATACCAAGTCCTCCTTCGGCAATTGGAAGGGTTGCCCTTTTCCAAGTGTCATCATGCAGGTCGACGTTTAATACCTCACCTAAAATGCTTCTTGCGGTATCGTCGTAAGCTTGAAGATCTTCGTGACATTCAATAGCTGGTGAAGTGTGCAGAGTATAGTTAAGTTTTGGCGAGCTCAAGCTGTATCACCAGATGCACAGGGCTGCTTGCGAATGCATCGCCGTTAAGCGAGAGCGAATTTGCTTCAGTCCAGTGCACTTGTCTTTAAGGGTCTTTGAAATCGATCGTAAGCTTATTGGGGCTTCCAGAAGCTCCAGCTCGTCTAAGTCGACGCGCCTAGATTCTGGCAAGACATTCGAAACCGCCCTAAAAAATGCATCCTGTTCTTGGGCATTACCTCCCAATATAATGACTTCACACTTAGAGGCATTAAGGCTAAGACCTCCCTTTCCTGCAAAATTCAGCACGTTGATAATATCACACGCAACCAGATCAAGTGGATCTTCAATCGTTGCGTCATCTAGGTACCAAACATTAAGAGGGCTCTTCATGCGTGCATTATTTTTATTATTATTATTATTAATATTACGCCATTTCATGCCTATTAGCCAGTTATACAATCATGAAGTTGCATAAATTTAAGAATCTCGTTCCTTGATTGTACTCTCACCTATTTTAAGTGGCATTCTGCCGTCACCCTGGTTCGAATAAGTGAGTGGCGCAGGGTCGGAAAAAGGTTGATGCTAATTGAGTTTCCAACGTGGCTCTAGTACGTTTTAAAGGCTTGGAAAACTGACGCAAAATAGCAAGATGGCGGCGCCCAGCAGTGCGTTGTGTTTTGTATGTAGCTCCGTGATAAAGAGCTCGTGTGAGTGGACCCAGTGTCCTACCTGTCTTATGGGTGTAGCCCATGTGAAGTGCTCATCACCGCGCACCGATGTAGGGGCAAACCAGCCCGCTCGGTGTCCTAGATGTCCGGAACTGGAGGGCACCCGCTCAAACGACGCCCTGCTTGCGATCCTGCAGCGGATTAGTCGCCTTGCGGCGGCAAATACAATCCGAGTGTTGGAACTTGAACAAGTTGTCTCCCAGCTTCGTCCCCGTCCCACCGGGAACAACGTGAGCACAACGAGAGTGGAGAACGAGGCGAAAAAGCAAGTGGCACAAAACAGAGTGGCACAAGGCACCGGCGGCGGCTCAAATGTTCCCGCCAAGCTCATAATTGGTTCGAATGTCTCATATGCGGCCACCGTCACTCGTACTGTTGGTAAACAAAACCAACAGCAACAACAGTGCCAGAGACAGCAGAGACATCGAGAACAGAAACCGCAGCAGCAGTCGAAGCAGACGCCTCTCACAGACGTCGCCAAGAGTGTTGTTGATCTTGGTCAACAGCGTCAACAACGGCGAGAAGAGAGAGCGGTTGAGCGGCAGCAACAACAGCGGGAGAAACTGGAGAAGAAAGAGAAGCCGGCGCCGGCAGTATAAAGTGACGTCACGAGTCCGCTGCAGCCGCGCGACCAGACTGTAGAGACAATGGACTGTACAGAGACAGCCAAGGAAGATCAGCTGGACAACGAAGGCTTCCAGCCGGTGGAGAGACGAAACAAAAAGAAGAGGAAGCTCGCGAGTGAGAGTGGCGGATCGACCAGCAACGGCCCGGAGAAGCAGGATGGACGCCTGGGGCCGAGCCAGGGCGATCTCTCCCAAATTCACAAGCGAACAACAGTAGAAAAACGCGAAACTAGCGCGATAAGAAAGCACCGTCCTCTTCGAGCAGGAAGTGCAGTCGTAGACTTAGGCGAGCTAACACTGTGTGAAAACCGTGGGCTGCCTATGAAGGCTCTCCGTTTGGAGGGCTTCAGCCGAAAAGCGTCGGCAGAACAGCTGCGTGGTTGGCTAACTGGGAGACATACTGTAGTGCGTGCTAGTTGGAAACTCAAAGTTTCCCGGCCGGACTCCGTCTTCTGCGTGGCCTTTGGTGATGATGTTAGTAAAGTTTCGAGTAGCGCCTTCTGGCCGAAAGGCGTGAGTTTCCGGCGCTGGCTGGGGGCTCTGCCGGTCCAGACTAGAGTATGCGAAGAGTTTACTGATGGGCATGGTTTAACAGCTAGACAGCAATGACGCCTTCTGCCAAGGCAGCTGCATGCTGCTCGCAGCTGCAAATTATTGCTTTGGAATTGCGAAGGTTTATCTGGGGCTTTACAGCTAGCACCAGAGCGTTTGTTTGATGATGTGGACATTGTACCCTTGACGGAGACTTTCATGCGGAAGGAAGTGCATTTCGATGAGATGCGAGGTTTCCATCTGCTAGCAAGTCTTCCAGACGGAGGGCGGGGAAGACCAGTAGGTGGACTTTCAATCTATTTACGAGCAGGGTCACCCCGAATGCAATGTGTGTGTCGAGGTGAGCGTTGTATGACACTCACCTCAGGTAGTTTCAACCTCGTATTGTTCTACCTGCCACCTTATTACGATGATGTTGACGTTGCCGATGCGATCAGTGCTGGTCTAGCGGGACTGAACCTCCAGCTACCCACTCCGGTCGGCGGCGACTTCAACTGTCGTATTGATAGTGGCGCCACCGACAGGAAGGGCGATGTGCTTCTTAAGCTTCTAGAAAACAGAGGCCTGCATTGCGCAAATGAGCATGATAAATTCACGTATGTTTGCCAAAGTGGAAGAAGCATTATCGACCTCCTGTTTCACAATCTTCAACATCCGACGGAATTTCAAGGATGCGAGATACTTGATATTCCAGCACGGAAGCACCTGCCGGTGCTGGCGTCTCTGTGTGTGCCTGGCCAGGGACGCGCCCCACGTCGGCAGCCGATAACGTACTGGTCTAGGCAACTAGATTTGCGTGTATTGACGCGCGAGTTAGAGCTGCTGAGATCAACTTCTGACATTGAACAAAGCAACCACACTTTGGAGGCCACTGTCAAGGCGGCTGTAGTCAAGAAGAAGTGCAGACAAAGACGGGCGCGGCCCTGGTTTACACAGGCCTGCTACTTAAAACGTCGGAAAGTCTTGGGGCTCCTGCGCCGAGCACGGGCTCTACACCCCGACCCCTAGGTAGTTGCTGATCGTAGGGCGCTCTATGGCCGACATAGAGCAACCTACAAGAAACTGCTTGTGGAGAGTAAGCGCCGGTATGAAGAGGAGGAGGAGTTTCGTTTGCTTGAGAGAGCAGAGCGCGAACCCCATGTCTACATTGTTCGCCGGCAAAACAGAAGCATGCACAGCACGACAAAGGAGCAGTTGCGGCAGCACTTCACTGCCCTTCTGCTCGATGCAAACGCCCCCGCGCCTAACCCAGTTATTGAGCAACCGCTCACTCTGGAGCAGCACGACATGAATTAGCCGTTTACGGTGGAGGAAGTTGTGCAGATCTTGCGCGGGTTACCCAAGAAAAAGAGTAGTGGTCCTGATGGGATCTATTACGAACATTGGGCTAAGTCGTCCGATGTTTTAGCGGAGGAGCTGTGTAAGATGTTTAATCAGATACTCAGCGGGGGACACATACCCCAGGTTTGGCACGAGGCCAGGCTTACTCTGCTATTCAAGGGAAAAAACGGTGATAACGTGAACGATCCAAATCTCTATCGGGGTATCGCGTCGGAACGCACTCTCAAGAAAATCTTTGTCAAGTTGATTATCTCGAGAGCGCTTCCAACTGTGGAGAAGGCCCTACCTCCGGAGCAATTCGGATTCAGGAAAGGTCGAGGTACACAGGACGCGATCCACGTACTTTAGTCGGAAGTTGAACGGGTGTTGGCTGTGCCCGGGGTCACTTGTACGTCGTCTTTATCGATTATGTCAAGGCCTTCGACAAAGCTCCCCGTCACCTACTAGTCGATTCATTTCGACATGCTGGAGTGGGTGGTTCTTTCCTACGAGTGCTCTCCAGCTTATTTGCTGAAGACCGCCTTGAAGTAAACGTAAGGGGCGAAGACACCTTGCAGCTCTGTCAAAACGTAGGGACCCCCCAAGGGGACCCTCTCAGTTGCCTGGCATTCTCCTTGCTCATCGCAGATCTAGCTCGCCATGTGCAGGAGGAGTTTAGAAACGCCATCGTCGTCATGTATGCGGATGACATAGTAGTGGCCCACCGGGACCGCGGTGCTATTCTTCGAATTGTCGGCGACGTCGAAAGTTACCTTCACCGTAAGGGCCTGCAAATAAATGCGCGGAAGACGAAAGCCATGAAGTTTCGCCGTGGGGGTCGATTGGCCGCAGCAGACGTAATACCCTGTTGTGGCCAACCGCTGGAGTTTGCCAACTCTTTCCCGTAATTGGGTCTGAGGCTACACTATACGGGAACGACCTTTACCCAGCACATCGGCGACAGGTGTCGAGCGGCTATTTTCTCTAGTCACACAGAGGTGAGAGACCCTCGACGACTGTCTTTGAGTGCGGCCGTTCGTCTTTATGAGCTTAATATTGTGCCAATGTTGAGCTACAGCCTTGGCAGGGTGTGGGGCCATCTTTCAGCGGCAAATTTTGCGCAGCTAGAAAAATGCTTCACAATATATATGAAGCAGGGTCTTTGCTTACCCCGGACGGCAAAAAGCCGCTTCGTGTACCTGCTAGCGGGTTGCGGGCCGGCAGTGGAAACAACCAGAGTCAGGCTTAGGTCACCTATTACTGGACCACTTCAGCAATTTTTGTTGGAGTGGCAGGGAAAAGTGACCGAGGCCTCGGCAGAGGTAGCGCAATTAGATGTGTACCTCGCCAGGGAGCTTTGGGATGGAATGGCATGCACTAGCCGGCACGTGTACACAAGATACATTGTGCATGGCTATCATCACTTGGTATGTTCGACCCAAGGATTTCACCAAGTTGGCGATCAATGTCGTTGCCGGTTCTGCTCGCAGATATGCGCTAAAGACCACGCAGCGAGCTGCCAGAAGCATCGGCGGTCTTTGCACTTTTTCGCCCGGTGGGGCGGTCGCTGAAGTGTTTAAATTGGATAAAATGAATGAATTGTATTGAAATTATGTACCATCTTGAAATGCAATGGTATTGCGAAATAAACTATATATGTATATATAAAACTTACGCAATATCGCCCGTAGTTTTAACGGACGGGAACCCGTTTCCTATTTGCGAAAGGCGGGTAGGCTTACTTTTCAGGAATAGGCTATAGTTTTAAGCAGTAGTGTATAGCCTCGTCTTATCCCATCCATTCGTATTGAACTATACCCTTGATCTTCCACCCACAAGGCAGCAGATCCGTTTATTGGCGGTTCTCTTGCTGCAGCTGAGCTTACGCAAAGCCTAACGCGTCAAACCAGTAGCATTTTCCGCTTATGCTCTCGTCTAGGATACACAGATCCCCAAACGATTTAAATATGAATCCTCGTTAAAGCGGATTAAAACAGAGTACTCACGCGTTTGCGCTTAACCTTGCTGGTTTCCCGCTAGTTGACTGCTTGTACAGGGCTCTTAACTAGGATACAGAGAAATGTGCGTACACATTTGTACGATAGCAACAATCAAAGTTAATAATCATTTATTAAAACAAAGGCCGTGCTTGTTGACTTCGAGCCTGCATTTTATATAGTGTTGCGAAAACCTAGTCTAAATAAGTTGCAATACGCTAAGGATACTCAATCTTTGAATCAGTCTTATTCCGAAATTAACAGCAATATTAGATAATGATGTCGTCGAGCGCGTCCCAATCGGGCAAATTACTGGGGTTGCTCAAAGGGATTAGAAGACATTAACCCACTACTCTTCTCAGTTTTGATTTCCGATAAGAAAAGCTGATTTTACTTTCAACAGTCGCTACTCTGCGAATCATGGTCAATGTAGAGTAAACAAAGACAATTAAATTTCGATAAGGTGAGTAAATTGAAACGGAAGACACTACATATTAGGTGTTTATTGTTATTTCCGTAAGAAACATCGCATATTGTGGAATGTATAAGCTAATCCCGGCAGATGCAAGAGCCTATTAAGCAATTCTCAATAACTGCGACAGCTTTAATAGTTAGTATTACAATGGACATTAATGAAAACTAATATTTCCATTTAGTATTATTATTAGTAACTACCCACATTGCACGTGAATATTCGATTAAAACAATATTGAAAAAAAAATTAAGTCACCCTTAACATAAAAAAGCATATTTTCCCAATCGAGTTTGGCAACCGGCCGTTATCGAGACAAGCGTGAGCTTCACGTTTCATGTCCGATAGCGGATCCGAAAAGGGATCCTTACATTCCACATTATCCCCAACCACCACAAACTATGCGCCTCAGCTTAGATTTTAAGTATGGACCTACGGCTAGCTATGGCATACGTACGACTAATAAGACTAAGGCGCCAACCTTACTGAGCTAGACCAAACAAGATGGCTTAGTGGCAAAATCTTTGCCTTGCATTCGGGAGGCCTGAGTGAAAAGCCGTACACGGGCATTAACCTTACGGAACAAAATAAAACCGCTTTAAGGCGGCCTATTTCAGGTGCGCCCTGAGCGTCTACAGGACCAGTTGGAATCGCGCCTTATTTCCTTCCTGTGACAACTCACCGGGCTCATACCGACGGCCTTTACAGGACTTGTTGTACAGAATAAAAATGTCCGGTTCCAAGAGTTTCATACCATCCATACATACTTCTTAGAGATACGTTTTTATCCCTAATGGTCGATCAAACACCCTTAATCCACGCGCTTAATCCTAGCTGGAAGTTGTACAAAAACTTGGTAGGGCTGTTTTGCCACCGATATGTCCTTATTCGGACCTCTCATTTGTCCACGGGAAAATCGATTCAAAATGTTTTTCTATATAAAAAACGTATAGGATCCTACTTAGCTGACGTGGAAGCTCTCTCCAAGCCCTTGCACGGTCAGCGCTGAAAATTTTGGGAGCACAACTTTTCCCCAAAAATCAAAACCCTTTAGACATTCGTTTACCTTATAAGTTGAAATAATCATTTTGAAATGTCTGTAATAATAGTTGGCCGACCTTACGCTCTAAAAAGTTGTGTCAGAATACACCCAAAATGACACGACACGCCTGAAGAGCACCGGCGATTTACATCAATGATCTAGCAAGATGCAGATTGTGGCCTTACTGGAAAGGAGAAATCGCTAAAGGAGACCTAACTGTGAATCCCAAGAGGAGGAACCTTCCATCTAACTATGCATGGTGCAGCAGAGACGATCAATAGCAAGACTCGGTAAGCTGCTAGGAAAAAGTTGGGCTTCGTAAACAAAAATACTGTAATATGGCTTATATTGCCGTACTAAATGTCATTATACCTACTAAGCCAACGTAGCAGGTATCTCGACCAGTACCCCTGATTGACTAGGTACGGAGTGTTAACCAGTCGGTCCGGAGTCGGTGGCAATCACCTATCCGTGCTAGAAATAAGCCTCGTGACAGCCCTCGAGTGAACCTCGACAATATGACAATATTAGTTTGTATATATATATATATATATATATGTGTATATATCGTATTCCTTGCCTCCCATGATCAAGGAAACGTTACTATAGGGAAACTGCACATCTCAATAACGTTCTATTTGCCAGGAATGTGCCGGCAGCACGCATAATTCGCACACCGACACGATTGATACTTAGCAGGAAGTCTTTAGAGGCTAGGATTAATATTGATAATATTTACTCTCTTTATACTTAACATCAATACTTATACTGTTCAGCTGCTCTCGACATGCCGGTATTCGAGAGAGGCAGTGCAGTGATTTCTTCGTAAGGGCTAGGCCGGCAGACACATGATACTTCGTACACGCTTGAGAGCACAGTCGACAGATGCATTCTGCGTACTCCTCGTAGAAGTTCGCACTCGAACAAATCGGGTAATGATAGCCATGAACTATCCTTCCAACTCTATTCCATTGCATCTGGTGTAGACGTGGCGATTGTCACATGCAAGACCAGGCCAAGATCCGAGACCCTCCTAACCCGCATCGATACCAGCAAAGTACTCGTTTCATGTACATTGTGAAACATCTTGCGGTGTTTTGTCAAAGGCTTTGACGCACTCTATAAAGACTGCGTAAAAATGACCTCTGAATTTTGTCACAGTCTTCTGACTGAGGCATATGGAATGCATCACGCGTTCCACGATCTCTCCGGAACTCGAATTGCTCCGACAGAAGAGTCTGCTTGGCGACGTACTCGATTCGTTTTATAACCAAGTTGCAAATTAGATTACATCTAATCACCTAGATTTGCCGTCCACGGCTTCCATCTGAAGATCTGTGCGCGCGAGAAGTTTCATGAAATCTCGGCGGAGTGTATGTGTAAACTTTGTGGCTGCCCGTGTGATCTATACCACCTTCAGCGTTGTGAAAGGGCAATTCCGCTGTCTCAACTCTGGAAATGCGATGTCTATGATGTATATTCGTAAACCCATCATTGGTTATTAAAACTACTACTACTACTACTACTGTAAATTAGATTACAGTTTAATAAATTATAATAATTGTCCTGTGACGGCTATTCTTATACTTCGTGTGGCACTACGCGTCCGATACCGTGGACGCAACACTGCAGCCTTGGCATTTGAGAAACCGTCGTTTATTGTTATGTACGACGCATTATTCAGTGCATCATGAATAATTTCTTAGCAAGCTTACAAGCCTTGTAGTATCTGTGCATATGCGCATTATCGCATGTCGTTGTCGATCTCTTTCCATTACCTAGCAAATAAATTAATTAAGATATGGCGTACACCGCTTCAAATAAAGCGCTTGTAGAATGGATCAAACAGAACACTGGGTCAACGCCTACAGCACGCAAGCATCCTACAGCTGGGGTTTGGGATTAGTCACCTGCCGAAAAACATTCTGCGAGCGTGACGTAGTAAGAGCACATGAATGCCGGCTATCATTCAACGCATTGCTTTGATGATTTTGTAGACAGATACTATGTTAAGCAAATCTACCCAAACAGCATTCTACGGACTACCCAAACGGATTCTACGGTCGAATATGACAACACGCAAAACCCAGCTCATGAGGGCTGGGGGGCTCTCAAAATATGTGCGTACTTGTTTAGTCTGGATCATAACCCGCCTTTAAACATAACTGTAACCAGAAACCACCGAATCTGCCGGCAATATGCGTCGTCGGCGCCTGAAGCTGCTTTATGGTTTTTTTACGATTCTTCTGACGACGAGACAGAAAGGAAGAACGACGGTTAAACTGTGCCCTATACACAGAGAGAAACCGCGCGACCGCACCAGCTGTCGCTTTGCATCGCAAATATATCTCGTATTTCGTGCTGTGAGTTTCCTATTTCAATCAACTATGCGAATACAGACAGGCAGCCCAACTGGCGTGATTAACCATCTAGTTAGTGTATGACAACTACCAGAACAAGACGTACACGTGTACACGGTATGTTATAAAAATACGAAACCTCACCATATTCGTGCTAACACGTGCCAAACATATAACGTTAATATGTTTGTATTTTAACCTACCCTCGTCTAGAAGATTTCGAATAGGCATTTATAACTGTTTAATTTACTTTAATCCGACGATCGAGGGTTAGTGTGATCACGCGACAACTTTGATCCTCGACAACAGCCGAACATTGGTTGGGCAGGCCACCCACCTGTATTGACCATTAATAGCTGCAATAAAGCACACGCATATAGGGTCCAACGAATACTTTCGGGGCTAACTCTCAGCCAAGATGTAACGTTCATGGGACTGCTTTTTGCATTGCTTCATAGACAGACCCCCATAAATACAAATGTGCAACGGTGGGGTTCAAACCAGCGCACCTATGTGTTCCATCTGGTCGCGAGGCGCAGACGAATGCACCCACCACGCCAACGGACTCCACAAGACAGAGGATCAAGCGAGAAAAAAACTTTTCTCTTTTGAAGACAGAGCATCTACGAGAGAAAAGGTGGTTTTTGGCCACTCTAGCGTTTCACGAAACTAGATCTCTATCATGATCAACATCTCGCCAATGCATGTGTTGTAAGTCCTATATGGACGTTAAAGCTTAATGAATTAGGCTAATATGTCGTGATGATTATATTCACTATTTGCTGCACATAGACTAGACCTAACACTTTCGGTTTGGTTACGTCACAGTTCCAGTAACAAAATTTTGCGAAGTGTACGACGGCGTATGAAACGAATTTCAGTAGAAACGTAAACCAATGTGCAGCGTATTCAGGTTAAACAAATGGGCAGGCGCTTTTCACGTCTCCTTAGCAACCTATGAGATGAGCCTACCTGTAAAGAGTATAACGATAAATAATGGCAAATTAAGCCATATATATATATATATATATATATATATATATATATATATATATATATATATATAAGCAGGTCCCCAAAGGCCCTGGATTCCTTTATAAATGATGACAGGAGTCGAGTCATGGGTACATGATTACAACATCAAGGCCGAGACGAGAGAGTATCACACACACATATAGTTTTTTTTATAAATGTGTTAGATATAGTTGATCAACTCAAAGCCAGTTTCCGAAAGAGATCATTGAACGTCCACCGCTATAGCCTGAATAGGTTAGTGTACTTACTGGCGTTGTCGCCGTTATTCATTAAGGACTTGCAGAGAATGTACAACATACCGAAAACGACGGTTTAGGATTGGGAAAATAGAATGGCCGACATCGACTTGTTGTTCAAACAGATCCTCCACATAAGGATTTGTTTGCTCGAGAAGTTTCATGAGGTCTCGCCGGAGTGCATATGTAAACCTTGTGGCCGCCCGTGTGATCTATATCACCTTCAGTGTTGCAAAAGAGCAATTCTGTTGTCGCAACTCTGGAAATGTGATGCCTATGATGCATATGTTTAAACCAACTTTTGGTTAATAGAACTATATACTATATATATATATATATATATATGTTGGGTAAACAAAAAATACTTTCTATTATTAGCCACGCCTCTACACTAGACTGTCGATTTCCATGGCAAATAATAATGGTGGTTTCTACAACTCGAGAAATGACGTGATTTATTCTCCTATGGATAGTTTTGCGGACATTTGAATAGGTAGTAGTAAAATTGAAGTCTCGTGCCAACTGTCGCCGTGAACGAATGTTTGCTCCGCGACAAAGATTGGTCTACTAGACGTTATCTATCGTGCTATCGTGACCTAGTTGGCACCAGTGATTATCGCGCAGAGCTCGATGAGCGAAGCGGATGAGGCGCGTCCGTCTCTCGTGACCGCCAGGAGCTAAGTGTCAACTAAAAGTTTTCGGGCTGACCTTTAGCCAAGATTTAACGTCCACGGAACTGTGTTTCACATTGCTTCATAGACAGAACCCGATAAGTACAAATGTGCAACGGTGGGTCTCAAACCCGCGCACCTATGTGTCTCCTCCGGCTGCAAGGCGCAGACTTAAACCACCACGCCACCGGGCTCGACTAAGTGTCAACCTGTAGTTCCTTTAGTGGCCACTAGGGCGCCACTGCTGGCCTTGACCGGCTACTGGGCGAGGCACAGCCGCTGCAATCTGGCCAAGACGCGCCAGTGCTGCTAATGTCCCTCTCCCAATGAGGTGCATATTACATAGGTAAAGTTGTTCTATCGGCATTGTTGCTACGAAGACGCAGCGTTAACATTGTTACTTCGAGAAGCAAAGCCAATGTTTCTGCCGTTTGTATGCACCTACGCTCTCCAGGTGCAAGGCCTATACTGTTTGAAGTGTTTCTAGATTCTTCGACAGGTAAGACGGCTATAGATATCGTCTTTTTGTTTCACCACCAAGTTGGCGCCTCCCAGGTTGACCCCCCCCCTCCCATCGAAAGAGTAATGATCAAGTTTCTCCAGGGAAATTTCAATCAGTGGCGGAAGCCCACGACTTACTGGGCGCATACACCACGCAGGATCAGGCGGGCCTCTGCCTCATATCAGAACCAAGTCTGTACATCTCTCGTCTACACCTAACATGTACACTGATACACAAATTAATATGGTTGTCTGGTGGACACATCAAGACGTGACGCTTTCTCTCGCCAATTGGGGACATGCGAAAGTCATCGTGTGGGCACGCCTTCCACACGACAATCGCGTTGTATATTTGTGTTATTTTTCCCCTAAATAAACTCTGCAAAAGTTGGGAAAACTATCGGTGTCATACTATCTTCATCGATACCCGAAACATCCATTGCTCGTCACGGGGAACTTCAATGCGGTGCACACTGCCTGGGGGGTTGCCACGCCACCGACAAAAGCGCTACTCGTCTTGAGTGGATGTCCGAGCACAACATGACCCTGGCTAACCGTACCGAACTTCCTACGTTCGCGCGCCGAGGTCAAACATCGTTCTCAGATCTTACCCTTGTGGACCTGACTACTCTACGACGGACACAGGACTGGAAAGTCCAGGAAAGCGAGGAGACCCTTAGCGACCACATCTATCTAACGTTTGAACTGCTTTCGCCGATTACGCGTCGCTCGGGAACACCGAGGCGCGTCTGGCCGATGCTGTGCTTCAACAAAGCTACTCTAGAGTTTCTTTCTTTAAAAACCGGTTTACTCGCTTGGCGGACACTTTATTAGACGAAGAAGCCCTGGCTAAAGTCCTGACAGCACGGCTTGGTGGCCGGAAACCCAGCCAGACATGGCAGCATGGGACGACGGCCTGCTAGATCCAGGTGGAGCTCGGATCAGCCCGCGCAGACTGCATACACGTGAACCGCACACGTGTACCCTCTTGGCTAGCGAGATGTCGACAACAAGGGTACAATGTCGACTCTCTGGCAGATGCCGCTGCCAGGATTGAGCGCCTAGAGCATCTTTATCGTACGCATCGATTCCAGTTACGAAGGCTCATTCAGCGGGCAAGCGCCGAATTCTGAAAGGCTTTGGTGGAATCGGTGGTGGCGGACTTGTGGTGTTTGCTCTATCGGATCGTTATAGGCAAGCTCCGCGCATTACCACCGCCTTTCCCGGCAGAAGAAATTCACCGGGCAGTCCTCAAGCTCTTTCCTCAACAACTGGCTTGCGCTCATGGCAGCATTTTCGTTGACACCAAATCGATCTTAAACGTAGGAAATTATAAGAGCGGCGGGCAAACCCTTGTGGTTTACCGGGTGTCGAAGTAAGGATGGTAAGAGTCAGACGTGCCGTTTTCGAAGGCTTTGGACAATCCCCGCTGGTGATAATTTTGTCCATTATGCGTTTGATCACCTTTGGATGTTTTTTAGGTGTAGGCGCGTTGCTTGCGGGGGACCGCAATTGGGCTCTGTACTGTTCTTGGCTTGATGCGTTCGGCGATTCTGGTTTCTTGGAGATAAATTGGCTCGAAGGTAAGGTTTGCCTTTTTTTAAGCGTACTGACTCCGCCGGGGGTCTTTGTGGACAAAACGCAGTTATAGTCGGTTGGGCTACATCTACTGGTGGGGCCAGCTGTGCGTGGCGCATTTTGTTACGCATGATCTTGTACCCTCTGTCCTAGGGGTTTTCTACGACGTGTGCATACTCGGCGTAAGCAGTGACAGGTCCTTCGCTTTTCGACAATCTGACTATTCCACCAGTACTAAAGTAAAGTTTTCGGGCTGACCCTCAGCCAAGATTTAACGTCCACGGAACTGTTTTTCACATTGCTTCATAGACGGACCCCCATAAATACAAATGTGCAACGGTGGGACTCGAACCCGCGCACCTATATGTCTTCTCCGGTTGCGAGGCGGAGACTTAATCCACCACGCTACCGGGCTCGACATTCCACCAGTACTACGGTTGGCTATCTTAGGATGTGAGCGGGAGCTGGACTCTCAGTAGGCTTCCTCTAGTAGTGCAGATATTTTCACTGCCGAACATTCAATGAGATGAGGTACTTTCCTTTTTAATGTTTTCTGCAGTTATACTATACATATGCAACTGTAGGTATACGTAACTATGTATACATGGCACACATTCAAAATTCTGATATGCTAATAAGTGGTCGCTTTAGCACATTTTGACCTAATTCTACTTAGAATAGATCTACTGCTGGAACAGCAGTTGTTTTTTGGGATGAACAGTTTCAAGAATGCATATTGAACATGTGTCGCAGCGGCCCACAGCGACATGTTTGAAGACTCATTCAAACCCGTATTTTTCCCAAAGATTGCCTCTGGGGTCTATCAAGTCCCAGTCTTCTTTTTCTAACTTAATGTCACCGATTTCTTACTTCTCTACTTTTCTTTTTATTGCCTTTTATTAAGTGGGCGTCCTCAAGCTGATGTGCTGTTAGGTTGGTAATCGTCTTTAGTGCAGATGCTGCATTTCAAAGTAGTTTCCGGGCAATCGTGGACGATATAGTCCCGGCCTCCGCAGTGGTGGCATTTACGAACTACCGCATTCGGCTCTATGCATGCGGCTACTTTGTGGCCAGGCCGCTGACACCTAAAATAGGCGGCGAGAAAAATTAAGTGCACGTCCATCGCCGGTGGAAGGTTACCAGGACATATCACGTGGAGGCCCCGCCTGGTCGAGGTTCAGTGATTTGGGCCACGCTAACGAGGAATTCGAGCTCCTGTTTCAGCACGTGTTCTGGTAGCGTCCTTTGCCAGTGAGTATACGCCCCAGAGAGCCGTATTCTGGAAAAATCATTTTGGCAGTCTGCCTGATGTCTCGTATTTTCTAGCTCCCCAATCGCCTCCCAAGCGTCGCTGCTTCGTAGTGCCGCGGTCGCAGGTGTGTCGACCACAAATGCCAGGAAAGTGAGGGATGTGTGCAGCAAGCGCGGAGACCATTACATCTGCTTTGGTGAGCAGTGGCACCCTTACCTCCCGGTATTCCATCATCTTCGCCGAGGAAGAAGGACGAAGCGTAGCGCCTCCGGTGGGCACTTGCTCTTAGCGAAATCGATTATCTGTTCATAAATATGGTCCCGGTGGGCCCCTTCTTCAAGCCCACTAAGCAGCGCCGCAAACTCTGTCCGCTCGATGTCGTTGTGTCGGCAGTAACGGCTGCAAAGTGCCAGCCGTAAGGCCGAGCCACGGCTGGCCTTCCTTGCGTGCCCGGTGCCTCTCTCTTCGAAGAGTATCGGGCTCGTCCTTCATCTAGTCCCACTCTATCCAGAGAGTGTCATCCTTGTCTTGTCATACCGCCATTTTGTCGTTCCATCTCAGGCAAGCCTCGCGCTGGGCCTAGCTTTCCGACTCGCTAGCAGAGCGAAGCCACTCCAACGCACTAGGGAGCTTCCGTACGAGGTTCTTCAGCTCCGTCTTTGTAGTCTGCGTTCTGCAGTTGTCAGCTACCTTGTCTTGAACTGACGGAAGATACTAAACGCGTTCTGGAGATCGCCTTCAAAACGCCCAGAAGCAACGGACGTACAAAAACACAGGAACAACTTGCCCTTGTCTAAAATCCGCAGCTACTTCCAGTACATTACGGTGGAATAGTTTCCGCGCTTTGCCAGCTTGCTTTGAGCTTCTATTACACATAGCAAAACCAAAGTATGATACAATAATTTTTCTTTTACGAAATTCACTCTTATCAAAAGGGTCAACGGTATAGGTATATTACATCAAAAGCACTGGCTAGATCCGAATATATAGAGCAATTCTTTCCTTGGAATATGGTTAAATGGGCGCGTGCACACCCAGATCGCAGCACTTTGAATACAACTAATGTACCCGCATGAGTAATAAAACAATTTTATCAGATTGCCCTTCAGGTAATAAAATACTTTTTTTTTTTTGCCTACAGCTATTCTTCGACGTGCTCAGGGGGTCCAAATGGTCGCAAGCCTTAATTTAAGTTGGCATAACACCAAGTTGAACAAGACTTAAAGCCTGTTGGAAAACACATTTTTTTGTTATTGTTTAATCATTCGTGGCTCTAAGGTCTACATAAAATTATTATATACACTTCAGCGTTCCATCAGTGCTAAAGCTGTAGCCTTTTAGGAGCTTATTTTTATTCTGGTTGGTAATCGATGGCGGATTGTCAGCTGGCCACTCAGAGGCTCTAGACACCACAACTCCTCTATTTGCTAAACTCGACAGCTTATTTCTTTGCATGGTGAACGCTGCATGCATCACTTGCATGGCGACACCATGTCACTGCACCAGCTACTCTGAAGAGTACAGGTTGTATACGAGTGGATACACTTGGTAAGCCTATCGATGCGAAATACTTTCATTGACAGAAAAATAAAACCCGTTAGAACCCTTCTCCTCCTTGCGAATCTGATAAAATGTCATGGTCGTGCCGCGGAGAGGCAGGGACAGAACTGAGAGGTTTTAATTGGATAGAAAAACCCTTCTATGTTTCCGTTTGCGTTGGCGGTGTTGTACATACACCCTTTATTTATTTATTAACATACGGACTAGGTAAATGTGTACATATACTCTTTATGTGATATTAAGCGTGATATTGTGCTACAGCCTACTCTACTGCAACATAGACACCTGTTAACAGGTGCAAATCTGCAAAACGTAGCAAGCGCTGAAAGCTGTGGACTCGAGAACTAGAACGTGGCTCACGAGCAGCAGTAGTATCCTGGCAATGGAGGTAAAACGAAAAGCAATGACAGTATCAACGAACACGACAATATTACCAGAAACAACAACAACAACAGTGCCAACAACAACAAAAACAACAATAACAACAATGCCAACAACAACGACAACAGCAACAATGCCAACAACAATAACAGCAACAACGACAATGCCAACAACAACAACAACGACAACACAACAGCAGCAACAAAGTCAGCAGCAGCAATAATGTATGGAGCTACTGACAGCCGTACTCACCGATCGGCGAAACCATCTTTGCCTAAGGGTGTCATCAGGCACTCTGCTAAATGCCTGCGTCTGTGCCTTAGGCTACTCCTGGCCTGGCAGGCTCGACCGTCTTGGCCAGGCCAGCCGTCAGCAGGCGGCTAAAATGCTGAGCGAATGGATGTCCTCCACGACAGCAGACTCCGAGAGCACTTATCTAGACCCACGACACGCCCGAGCGTCCGTCTTTTCGGCCAGCTGGTCTGACATTCCCCAGGGGCGGACTGCGTTCACTCCTCGTGTCCTCCTTGGAAACGGCGAGGGGTATTGCTCTTCGCTTAGGATATACTATATTTATCGACAACGTCCGTTCGTCGGTCCATCCGTCCATCCGTGACCTTCCGGTGGCTAGGATAGAACGTTTTCGAGACTAAACCGAGGTAAGCCAATATACGACGAGCTGCAGTGCGATAGAGTGAAAACATTTGTGCCGGAGCTCCGGCAAGTTCAGCGGGCCATTACCCATCACGTTTTTAGCTGATCTGATCGAACGGTGTAGGAACCCCCCTACTTCTCGGCAACCTCCAAAGCAGAACGACAGAGCGAATAAACAACATTCTGTTCTGACGACGCGTGTGCAGATGGCTACATCGAACATGGTCGTCTACTGTTATTGCTGAACGGACACTAGAAATTATGCCAACACAGCTGTTGAGGTAGTCCTTATCCACTGCATTTGCAATACATACGTGTCCTATTATATATATATATATATATATATATATATATATATATATATATATATATATATATGAAACTCTAACCATACTTGAGGGGGTTGCAAAACTTAGCAGAATAAGCTTTTTTCGACAGAATGGGAAATCCGGCATACCCTGTTTAGGATTGATAGTGAAATTACTGAAATTTGTTGAACCAATGTGGCTGAGTGGATAAAGTGTTACAAATTGTACGATTACGAAATACCTAGTTATTCCGTTGGGAATATATCTAATAATATTAGCATGTTCAGAAAAATATCCCACGTTGGCTAGCAAAAGAAAAGTAGATTCTACTAGGTTAAACAGAATATATGTGGTATTTCCGGATTTGTTTTTGAAATACTCGACACGCCTCTCAAAAGTGTGCTATGACTACAAAACATATATTCATATGAGCCCGAAAGACCATAGAATCAAAAGATGCGTAACATGATTTTAAAGTTTAAAGATTCCAGATACTTAAAGTCCTGCCAAATATAATGCTGAATCCTTCAGCATACACTGGTATGTTCGGTTTCTCTCGAGAACAACAAATATAGCTTTTGCAGTTGCAGTTTATAAAGCTATATTCGGTCAGCCACATAACACATATTGTCAATTTCACTGTCACTTTTGAATAAGACAGCTTTTGTTTAAAGACTCTTCTGTTTTCTCAGCTTCGTCTCACTGTAGCTCTGGGTTTCCTTAAGGAAGCTTTCTTGAACCTCTGCTGTGGTCGCATTTCGTTTTAGACATCAAGTCTTGTATACCTAATGGATGTTTTATTACTTGTACGCGGATTTAATGTAAGCTGTTAAATGGGAAATGGTGTATCCCGTTCCAAAATGTGCAGCCGTAAATATAGGTCGTCTATCGCGCGTATGCTTTTAAAAGCGAGTCTATACCCAAGGCTCGTTTTACAAGATACCTTGATTTACTCGTAGCAAACGACTTGAAATCGAGAGAATACATTGGGCTGATGATGCGCTCGGCATCAGGTTATATGCAACATATCGCTTAGGACATTTCTTGTGGAAGACGCCAGTTACTATGCGAAACTGTGCAATCTGCCTATCGTACCAAGGCTATTGTACTGTTTTACTGTATGGGCGCCTACTTAATCATGCGATATTGAACTTTTAGAGAAAGTTCGGCGTCGATTTATAACACCTGTAAGTTAATGCTATGCATTGTTTTATGCAAATATTTTACCAAATGTTACTGATGTACATACATAAGTCGATCATGGCGCTGTAAATCGAACTTTTGCCGCTGCAGAAGAAAATCGATATTTTAAGATTTCAAGTTAAGAACTGGACTGTGTGATCAAAACGCATTGCGCCAACGAATTTTGTGAATAGTCCATTTTTTGACGAATTGTTCCAATCAAAGAAGAAGCATTCAAAAGATGTCAGAAATTCTTCTGATTCCTAAGATTCTGAATTCAAAGATCAGGATGGACCCTTGTTCCCCTAAAAAAAAAAGTCTTGTGGCTAGGACTTTCATATATATATATATATATATATATATAATACTCCGAAGGAGACTCACTAAATCAAGCATTTTCTCCAGTGTGATGAGATTATGTTTTTTTTAGAAGTACCAGTGAAATTATTACATATACTTATGTTTGTTATACGGATGTGGCTGGCCAGACATTACTTCACAAATTGTGCGGTTGCATGAAAACAAGTGTGGAGCATAGAAAGATCATTTAAACGTAGCTAACGCAAAAAGGATAGACTTCGTAGAATTATTACCGCAATTCGTTTTCCCGGTTCCCCCGATGTCGGCTTCCTACAAAGTGTCATCGCAACAGGCACTGGGACATTAGCAGCCGCCAAGTAAGACGGTAGGAAACCGTTCTAAGAAAGACTATTCGTAGCTGGCCACGCTGAAATTTCTTTCAAATACGCTAGTATGTCCAGCCTGACCGACCTGCCACACGGGTATAGCAAAAAATCGTTACTTGATTAACGGTCACTCCAAAACAAGAGATTTGCTTTCGCTCTATTCCAATACAAACCTTATCGTAACTAAATCTTCGACCTCCTTAAGTTAGACCAAGTCCTGTATGTATAAAGTGAGTTTAATTAAGAAGGTACGAACGACACTTTATATAATTAATTGTGTGGATACAATTGAACGCTTTATTCAAAAAAGCTACCGCCGAGGCACAACTGTCCCACTGTTTCACGAGTCAAAAAAAAAACGTGAAAACATGAAAAAGTGCACAAAAATTGTAACAACACATGGCTATTTATTGTTGCAATATATTTCATGCGTTGATTTGGCATTGACCCAGTTAGAAAGGAATATGCTTTAGCACGCAAAAGTTAGAGCGTATTTTAAGGCGATAAGGGGAGTAACCGGAGTGTTAGCTAAAATACCCGCAACTCTATTTTCTCGCGATTGGTTACAAGCCCAAAGTTCTCTCCCAACATATATATATATATATATATATATATATTTATAAAATACACGCAACCTCTATTTTCTCGCGATTGGTAACAAACACAAAACTCTCTTCCAACATATATATAATATATATATAGCGTAGACGGTGTCACTATAGCATGCTTGCGGGGCCAGTGTGGTTGG
>QVRM01004876.1:0-76090 GCA_003439945.1 Dermanyssus gallinae | reverse complement strand
CTTCGCGTCAGGGGTCGGGCAAGACTCCCACTCGGACACGAGTGATAGATGAGGAGTGAACCATCGGCGCCATGGATTTAAACATTCACATGCATATATCTTTGAAATTCCTAAATTTCAAGAGTAGAGCTGCACTTAGGGGGTAGTTGTTTGATTTGATTTTGGTGTGTATATTATTTTCTGATACGTCTAAATATGGACAGCTGCCATTTGACGGTGCGTCGTTGGAAACACCTTTGGGAGCTGAATCCCCTTGGGCAACATAAACCGACGAGAAGAAGTCCTTGAATGTGTTTGCTTTAGAAGCGCCATCCACGATGATTGTCCGATCTTTATTTAACGCCGCAATATTTTATTTTAATTAGTAAATGTATCTGGTAAACAAAGTTAATATACATCGAGTCGACGGTATCACAATTTAAAAACAAGTTTCTCCAGTTTATACAAGCAGGTTGATCATTTCATAGTCCCGCTTTCTGAAATTATAACCTCCTTCGTCTACCGTAGAATATTCAGTATCAAATAAAACAGAAAAAAAACATCAAATGACGCATATGTTGCCACAACGATTAGAGCTCATCAGGGTCGGCAAACCTAGCTGAGCTGAAGAAAACGTATGAACGAATAATAATGAGAAAAATGTATGAATACGAGACTGCGCAGCGCATAGATCAAGTACGAGAAAGCATTCAGGGACCATAGATCCTCTTACCGAAGAGACCTGCTATAGCAAACCCGCTAATAAATGACGAAGAGTGGGTCTCGCATTTCATAGCCCTACTGAGCCACGATGTACAACTGCCTGAGAAGGAACACGCACCTCACATAGAGTCTGATTGGGAAGACTTTACGGAAGGGGAGGTTCGAAGGGCTATACTAGCGAAGAAGAATGGAAAACCATCAGGTCCTGATGATCTTTACTACGAACATCTTAAGCAGGGAATAGAACACGTAGCCCCAAAGCTAACAGCGCTGTTTAATGCATGCTTAGAACACAGGCACATCTCCAGGCAATGGCGCCGAAGCTGCCTGCAACCAATTTACCGCAAAGGCGACGCCACAGATCCAGCGAACTACCGCAAGAATAGCATTGACTAGCGTAATCTACAAAATATTAACCTCACTAATTGTGACCCAACTATATAGCGAGTGTAAGGATCTAATACCTACGGAACAGAATGGGTTCTTGGAAGTTCGCTCAAATGAACGAGCTTTAAGGGAAGTTTTTCGTCACGTGCGGGAACGTTTTAACAACGAACTGATGACCTACGCAGCGTTTGTTAACTTCAAATCCGCTTTTGATAGTGTACCTAGATACCGCCTCCTGGAAGCTATGCGACATCACTTTGGCATCAAAAGTCGAATGTTCAACCTAATCAGAAGCATTCTCTGCGAACTACATTACAATTAGAAATGGGCCTCACTGTATTGCGCAAGAGGTTAAACATACTATTGGGCTATCACAAGGCGACACGACAAGTCGTTTCCTATTCATTTTCTATGTCGCAGTGTCAAGCCAAACACTTCGAAATGCTAAAGCCCCGCATGTATTCTACGCTGACGATCTTATCCTAATGGCCAAGTCAAGACCACACCTACAGTTTTACCTTAATGAAATGAGCCAATGGTGCGCACAGTATAAGCTGACAACTAATGCATCCAAGACAAAAATCCTTCGATTTTCCCGAGGAGGCCGATACGCCAGTCTTATATCATCAGTATTAATAACCAAATCATCAAATTAGTGAGTCAATTTAGCTACCTCGGGGTAACCTTGACACCCGGCTTATCGTTTGGAGAACAGATCGAGAACAAGCGTGCTAAAGCAGTATCGGCCATGACGCTATTCGGAGATCTTACACAGATTTACACTAAGACTGGAATTAACCTTTTCGAGATACAAGTAGCTCCAATTATAACTTACTACCTTCGGGCTATTGCACCAAACTAAACCTCAGACAACATGAAAGGAATAGACAAAATAAAAGATAATTTTGTGAAGTATATGCTCGGACTACCGCGTAACGCATCGATAATTTGGCGCTGGAACTATACCAAGAGCGAAGCTTTGTGGAAGATCTTATCGTGGACAAATACGATTTCAGCGCACTAGTCGTAGAGCAATACCGCGCCTACAGAGAAAAGCATAACTTGAGCTTTGCCATAAAGAGGCTTGCCGACGGTCCTGCATTCACGACAGACCGTTGGAAACAGGGAATGCAAGTAAACAGACGCGTACTGTGTAGACTTACCTGGCATGGCTACCACCAATATATATGCCTAAAAGGGTGTTGCCTAGAAATTGAAGAATGTTTATGTAAATATTGTGGCACATGTAATATTGACCGATACCACATACTGCAATGCAAGGAAATAGAAGCTGGTTCGAGTCGATTAATAATAGAGCCCACATTGTCGTCGTCATTACCTGCTAGACCTAAGATTCTTTCATCAGCGACAATTCTGTTAATAGTAGGACTAGTAGTCATTTGGCTAACATTACTTAAGCTGCCATTACTATTGATGTGACTAAATAATTGATCGAAACTGTTATATATGGTATTGTCATTACATTGACTTGGCAAGGTCATTTTTAGCAGTGCCTACAGTGGCCTCTATCTCAGTACCATGGCAGTACAGTCGAAGGCGAGTGGCCTTGTCTATTTTTTAATTAAATATTTGGTTTAAGCCGTTGGAAATGCAGGACGTCAACAAATGTAGACTCCATGATTTGTAAATCTAAAAGCTTCATCCAGTGTTAATTTGAAAGTTTAAAATCCCTAGAAATTAAAATTGGACTAGCTGTATCACAGATGAAGTCAATTAGCCACATACAGTTTTTATGCGTTTCTTGCGGTCAGCAAGGGTGCCGGCGTTTTTCGCATAATAACCGGCAACTCTTAGGCAAATAAATTGCAAATTATTATTATGATTTATTAACACCCGGGTTGGGTTAATTATAAACAAGTACATCAGTCACAATTAGTGGTTCTTCTACATCACCGGATCTACTCTTATCTTGCGAGTTCAGCTATTGACTGAACTGCTGGGCATGCTGCGGCGTGGTATCTATCGCAATGGCCTGAGCATTTCGCGCACCTACAACACTCCTAAGGATTGCGGAATTCTTGGGTGCTGCAGGTTGTACTTTTCATTGCTACAGTCGTGTATATTCCTATTTCGATGTCCTTCAGTATTTGTGTAGGCCATAGGAACCTCGTCCTAGGTAAACCCCATCGTGCTTGTAATTTCTGTGTCATTAGAGTCACCCCCTCTAAAAATATGAACTATTCTATTTCTACAAAAATTAGCTAACCCCAAAACCTGCTTTATGAAGAAAAATCAAACTCTATCTAGTCACTGTAGATCTGCCTCTCCTAAATTGTCATGCATAAGCGATATGCCCTAATGTCGCTATTGGTTCTACTTTAATCTTGAAAAATGCGGGCGCGATATGTATTGACAACATTTGCTGGTTTTTAATTGCTGCTGCCGCTCGAATGGCTGCCGCTTTTCTTCCGCTTTCAATATGTTTTCGGGAACTGCTACCATTCGACGTTATAGTGACCCCCCGAATAGGTGAATTTATTTACAAAATTCACTACGTTACACCTGGCTTGAAAAAAATATATATATTAAGAATATTAACAAAATTTATTTAAGTCCATTAGCTGTAGATATCATTTTTGACGCCGACTTATTCGGCTACAACGGCAAGAGAAGTCCGTTGCCCGTAGGCAATGAACCAATTACCGACGCGGCGTTTCCGCGTTGTATTTCAACTGATATTCTTTGTAGCAAGAACTGCCATGCCCTTCTATCGCCGGTTGACGCGGCGACTCTGGATCCCAGCTCCGTTAGAAATCTCTTTGTGATTTTTCCCATTGGGCCTAATGTCTCGAAGGCGATTGGTTGAACGATGAAGTTTTGCTCCGGTTCACGATACTTTGCCAACTTGCGATCTTCAGCGAGGCGAGCGGCTGCTCCGACCTCTCGGCTGGTATGGCGAGCATACGAAGCGGCCAACGTGCAAGATACGGTGACGTCATACACGAGGCAGCGACCTTCATTCCATGGAACTAGAGTCAGGCCGTCCGGGCGCAGTTGGCTGTTGGCTGAGAGACCGACCGGCTCTTTGACTGCAGGTATGTGGGCTGATTGCATTGCCCGGTGTATTACGTCGATCAGCGCTGAATGCCTTGAAAACCTACCGGCGCTCCTTTTGCAAGCCAGAGCATGCTCACCCGTAGAAGACACCGGTAGGTCACATCTAGCACAGTTATGTGCGAAGCAGACTGATTCCCCCAAACGCAGGCCGGAGACGATGCGGAGTGTGGTATTGTCCAGCATCGTCCCCAGCTGCGGTGAGGGAATGGCCTGAAACCATTTTCCGCTCATCGGATCAATCACGGCTCTAAGCCGCGCCTGCTCTTTAACGTTGTTCGCCTGGACCATTAACCGCTCTTGGATCGACTTCACTACTTGCAAGTCCAGGGCCGATTGTGAAATGCGCTCCGGCAGTGGACCCCACTTTTCTGCATAGAAGCGGCAGGCTTGTTCCGATTGGGCGATGAAGGAGGGGCTCTTTGAAAGGGAAAGAAAATTTCGCATTTAGCGTCGTTCAACTTGAGTCCTGAAACCGCCTCGAACTCTATTACCTGGGCAATGTCTCTCTGCACCGCCGAGGCATCACCAGCAAGAGTTCCGTCGTCCAGAAACCATGGTCGAAGTTCGGAAGAAAGGCGTACTTGAAGTTCATGAATAGCAATGCAAAATAAACCGGGGCCACAGGGGTCGCCCTGTTGAACACCGGAGCATGACTCGATAAATTCTCCCTGCCAAATTAGCTTGCTCGGAAGCCTGTACATCTGGTATACAAGCGGGTAAAGTCGAGGAAGGTGAGTGCGCACAGGTTTAAGCAGGTGGTCCCGCCTGAGCATGTTAAAGGCGTTTTTGAAGTCCAGCTTGACGAGCACCTTGTTTGGAGCACTCCTGTTGTGGTCAACGAATGCCCGAGTTGCATGGACGGCCGCTTCCGCACCCCCCCGTATCCCGCAGCCGAGTTGATGAGGAGAGACCATCGCGACGATGTCTGGCATGCTCTTCCTGATTATGATTTTTCCGACTAAGCGGCGCAAAGTCAGACCGACGGCAATGGGTCTAATGCCACCATCTTTCTTGCGCAAGGCAATAAGTGAGGCGCCGTAGAAAACAGGTAGCGCGAAATCAGGCAACTTGCCATTAATAGCAAGATTGACAAAGCGTACGAGGCTTAGAAGAAGTCGGTTTTCGTCGCCGTCTCTGCCAATAAGGTCCTTCAAGTGACGCGGTCGAAGGCCATCAGGGCCGCCGCCTAAGCTGTTAGGAAA
Organism: Dermanyssus gallinae; assembly: GCA_003439945.1. NCBI lineage: Eukaryota > Metazoa > Arthropoda > Arachnida > Mesostigmata > Dermanyssidae > Dermanyssus > Dermanyssus gallinae. The sequence goes on along the minus strand of QVRM01004876.1, from coordinate 70,721 downwards.
GCTCCGGATGGCGTTGAAGACATCCGACGCAGACACGGTGATCTCATGGGCCTCTCCGGCAGATGGGGGAGGCGGGGAAAAGGATAAGTCAGGTGGACTTGGCGGATGTTTGTCCAGGAGGGCCAGCCTTGTTTCGGCAGAGAGCGGCGCTACTGAGTCGGTTGATAAAAGGATCCTTGCTGCGGAGGAAACATCGCCGAGAGCAAGTTTTCCCTGCACAACTCGAACCATCCCAGAGTTGTTGTGTGACGAACATTCTTGCCGACTAAGTAGATATGGGTTAGTTTCGGAACCATTTCCCGCCCGGAATCGGTTAAGATTCTCGCGTAGTACCGATGTGAGGGTGCGGCCGCGTTCCTTCTGGGATGGAATGCAAAATACTGCAGTTGGGAATTGCAGTAGTCTTTTATAAGAATCTCTGCTTGCCGTTGAGCAGACCTCATTGATCAGAGTTGCAAGCTCCAGAGACAAGTTGTCGCGAATACCCCGGGCTACACAGGAAATCATCTTAGATGCACTCTTGAATTTAGACGTCATGAGGATAACGTCATGAAGTGACGCCTGAGCCGGTGTGCTTGCAGTCGAACTTGCATGGGTTACGTCTCTTGCAAGAAGATTCGGACCGTTGCTTGCGCGACCGCTGACAGTGGGAACGGCCCATCTGCGGATGTCTTGTTGTGACGCCATTGTGAGGCCGCAGGAGACTCCAGTGCGGTGTCGCCCGCGACAACAGGGGAGGTCGCTGTCAACACGGGATCAGTTTCGGGTGCGCGCATGCCAGTCAAACTTGAAGCGACAGCAGACAGCAGAGCGTCTTTAAGCTGATCGCGCAGGCCAGCGTTGAGGTTGTTTGGGGATCCGATAGCGGGCCCAACGGAAGTGACTTGTGTAGCCGCGCCAGGGAGAATGCACGAGAATGCCTTCTCGATAGCGCTACTGATGTGTGTTACAATGGCTTCGATAATGGTCGGTATGATCTTTTCAGTAATCGCGAGCATTATCCTGTCAAGACAGTCACCTTGCGGTGGAACGATAGCATTCAATACGAGCTCCTTAACATCCCCTCTTGTTTTTTGGAGCTGCTCTACAGGTCGTGAAGGAGCCTTAGCCCCCTTATTAAGAATATATGTCTATATATATATATATATATATATATGTCTATATATATATATATTTATGTCTATATATATGTCTATATATATATATATATATATATATATATATATATATATATATATATATTAAGAACCTTCGAGAATTCAACGAGTGGACCTTGAAAACACTGGAGGTGCTCCTGAACATACGCCTTTCACCCAATGCAGGCATGCAGGCTCTGCTTCCCATATCCTTAGGTGGACTGGGAATGCCTGATGCTGTAGCGCTGGCTGGGCCTGCCATCGTCTCATCTATGTCCCAGGCATCGGGAAAAGCCAAACGGTTACTAGACGACACAGGCAAAAGAGTCTACGATCACACTTTGGCAGCCTTAGTCGAGAGATTGGCGTATCTGTGCGGTGTCATACCCACGGACACCCTTTCCCAGAAAAGCTGGTCGACCCCACTGCAGGAGAAGACATTTGTGCCATCTACTTGAGCAAGCCCCCATTACGACTGACAAGGCCAGGCTACGGGCGGTCTCTGCAAAAAGTGCCGGGGCCTGGTTACAGGCTCTCCCCAGTGTTCACTTAGGCACTCTACTAGATGACGACACTGTTCGGATTAGTGCGGGGCTACGCCTGGGGACAGCTCTCGTTTTCCCGCACCAATGTAGATGCGGCGATCAAGTGGGGCCACAGGCACACCATGGGCTCTCTTGTGCTTTAAGCTCAGGTCGTCGAGCCCGGCACGCAGCTCTTAATGGGAAATTTAGCCGAGCCTTAAGGTCTGCTGGTTTTCCTTGCATTCTCGAGCCTCCTGGCCTCTGCAGGGATGATGGAAAACGACCGGACGGACTAACACTAACGTCCTTTGAGATGGGTCGCATGCTGGTATGGGATGCAACCGTTACTGACTCATTAGCCCCTTCAATGGTCAGTGCGGGAGCGGAACATGCTGGTCACGCATCTATGTTGGCGGAGGCGAATAAGTGCAGAAAGTATGCCAGTATTACCTACCCCCACGATTTTCGCCCGCTGGCGTTCGAGACACTGGGGGGACCCGGCCCGAAGACGCACAAACTCATTCAACGTGTCGGCAAGGCGCTCAACCGTTCGACAGGGGACACTAGAGCTATCGAGTACCTGCACCAGAGACTATCGCTGGACATTCAGCGGGGTAACGCCGCCTCTGTGCGCGGAACTTTGCTAGACTGGACACGCCCGAACCTGGAGGATATGTGACATTTTCACTTTTAAATAACCGGTGTACACGTTCATAAAGATACAATTGTTACCTCTATTATTTAAGCAAATAAAAGATGCATACACATTTCATATATTAAGAATATATGTCCAAAGCGACTGCTTCTGTTTCACTCTCTAGTTTTAATTCAGAAACTTTCATCGTGTTTTAAACTAATATACAAACCCTCTTTTAAATGATATACAGCGCTTACATAGAATTTCGGAATAACTCCCTAATGAACTGTAATTGAGCACCTGTTAGCATATCAGTTTTTGTTATTTTATATTCTGTGTTTGTCTTTTTATATTCTAGTCTTTTACTTGATACGCCATACCACTTGAACTGCGGCGACAAACGTTGTCACCGACGTCGGATTTAAAGTCAACACGCTTAAAACTGTAGCCATGAAGTTTCAGATCGGGAGCAGACTTTGTCGGTTCGACGCGTTTCGTCTCGAGGGTGAAAAAAGTTTTTCTCACGCCTTCGGGCAACTCGAGGTGTGTTTTTGGACCATCTGTCATTCATTTTTTTTTTAACTGAGACATCATCCGTGGGTCGGTCACGCTGATGTTCTGATGCGAGGCGTGATGATAGGCGCCATCGTTTTAACGTTAATAGGCTTTTGTGCGAAATTGCACCGTTACGAAGTACGGTGACATTAAGCCTAACTTGAACCTGGCGCACTTAGGCACTAACTGCTTATCCCAAAGGGCGAAGACGGCTGAATGCATACGCTTACTAGGTGGCCGACAGAAACAACTCGATCGGGCCTGACTGTTACATACGACGTTCATATTCGTACAATGTGGACGAAATAAACGGTGAGCCCTTAGGACACTTACACACCCTTTGTTAGTTTGAATCGAAGCTTTTCACAAAGGTTTTCGTGCGCCATATAGTGCATTGGCAATTCAGCGCACTATTGTGGCACTGGTGTTTGTCTTTGGGACACGTATGCACTGCATAATAGATCAACAGCCACTAAAAGCCAAAACTAGGGTTAGGCTTAATACGTTGGCTTGTCCTTTCTTGTTTGCTGGCATGTTTGCGTCTATTTTGCTAGAGAATGACTAAAAACCTACGCAAAAGACAGTACTTTTTTTAAATTAAATATTCTACTGAACGCTGTATAGCCTGCTCGACAAAAACAGACATGCAGCGAAGAGCCTTTGAAGTGTTGAATAGGTAAGACGTATCAATGGTGATACTAATAAAAATGAAAATAATAATAATAACACAGCCAAGTGTTCCAATTCGCGGCTGGCGGCTCGAGGCCCACTAGCCCGATGAGCGATGGTGAACCCATCACCCGATGTGCACGTTCGCCACTAGCAAAGTGCACACGACGTGACGGTGCACGTTCGCCGTCACCACTCGTAGCGTGTTCGCGTGCTGAACGAGACGTTGATCATTGCTGCTCGGCAAAGTGTCACCCGATCCTCCGAAGAGAGCAAACGTTGGGCGTCCTTATGGCCGACCAAGGCGAGAGAGAGGAAGGTAGTGAGCTATCTAAAAATGAAATGGATGCTGAGGACAACGAACCTGAGTGGAAAACTGTCCCCACAAAAGCAGAGCGAGCCATCTTAACCGCTCAACGAAAAGTAGAGGGTAACCTAGAAAGATTCTCTATCAGCGAGCTCAAACGAGCACACGTTAGAACTAACCAAAGTGGTTTAGAGGTGTTTTTCGAATGCCAGGATACACCTGATGCCCTGAAGGGCCTAGGCGTCCTCAAGGCGAAATAAGGAAACTATCCCCGGTGCTAACGTTCGGATTACTGCCCAAGGCAACTAGGGATTCGTGCGCCTACAACGGATCAAATAGCATCCGTAAGGACCCTGAATTGCGTTTGCGGATTAAATATACGTCCTCTTTCCGACACGTCGGCTTTCTGGGTACGCATCTCCGGAATAAACCCACAGTTCTCAGAAGAAGATCTGATTGATTGTCTACGCGAATAGGGCGTGAGTGAAGTTCGCAGAGAAAAGTTTGCCGCGGCAAGCTACAGGACCGAGCAAGAACGTTGTTAAGGTGATGAAGCCCTCAAGTAGGGTGCGGCTAAGGTTTGACAAAGAACCAGTGGGTGAAGTGACAATCGCCGACGAATGCGTTAAAGTCACACTTTGCTGCGATTCGCCCTTACAGTGTCTCTCCTGCCATAAGTTTGGACACAAGGCATCACAATGCACAAAAAGGGAAATCCCTACCTGCAGAAGATGCGCAAGACCCGGCCATCAAATGTGGGAATGCCATGAAAAGGCCCGATGCGCTAATTGTGGTGGCGCTCATGCGGCTAGTGACGGCTGTTTTGGAGTAAAACGAGTTTTCACAGAAGCTGAAAAACAAAAGCTATACGCAAAGGTAGCATTTCGCCTACCCGACCTAGCTGAGGAGTTCCCTCAGATCTCTCTATTGCCATGTACCAGCACAAACTCTCAATCCACGAGCTTAGAGGTAAAATCGTACGCGGATGTTGCAAGACCTGCCACTCCACCACCAGTTATTAACAAAGAAGGCAAGGTGGTATGCCACCTTCCTCCACCGCGCCCGCCCAGGGTAGACTAAAATAAGCCAAAACCAAAACAAAGAAGCGCTGAAGAAAGAACGAAAACAGCAGAAGAGAAGCCCGCACAAACAGCTCATCTGATTGATGGCATTATAAAAATCTGGGAGATTTTTAAGAATCTGCTCTCATCATGGCTCAACGAAAATCTATTGATAGCCAAAGTTCTCGAATTTTTGGAGTCGGAACCAGAAAGAGTTTTCTTGATATCCGTTATTGACGGCACCGCTGAGCCCTCTCTACCGCTTGCGACTGAACTCGGCAGCGGAAATAGTACAACACCTACAAACAAACAATGAGCACACAACCACTTCTCCAAGAAAACCCCTTTCAATCTCGACCACGATCCCAACAACCATACATTTGTAATGTCTGCGGGAAATCTATAAAATCAATCCAAGGCTTGCGCATACATAAGACTCGACTCCATAGAACTACCCCCAACCATTACCGACCGTACCCCCGTTAAATAACTCTGAAAACCAGGCTGGTAGCATCGTGACAACATATGACCCAGACCCACAGACCTTAATAACACTATTGGCTCGGGCGCGAAAAGACGCTAAATTATTAAGGATTTTACCCAGAGGGGTCAGAGAAGTTTGTTGCGCAGCATACACAGAAGCTTTGGCTAATTTTATTTCAAAGCAAGACAACGCGTCTTAGGGTCAGGCTTGTAACGTTGCCGACTCTAATGTTTGCGCATCCCAAAGCGAAAAGCCAATGATACCACACTTTGTCAAATAATTACAAAAAATCTCGTGGATACGCAGTGGAAGCGACTAGAAAATATACTTGACGAACAACCACGCAGCACCCCCAAAAACTCAGAAAAACAGTACAATGATCGTGACAGAGCCGCTACAGCAGAGCGCAAATTAGCAGAAGGTGATGTAAGATCTGCCGCACGTAGCCTTCTTTCAACCGACTCATTTGCGCCACTCAACAGCCACACAGAGCAGGAATTGAGAAACAAGCATCCTCGTTCTACGGATTCGGTCAGAGAGCGCTTGAACAATTTTCAAGCACCAGTACCAGCGCAAGCATCTCGTACCAGAAAAACTTATTACTGACGCCGTCCGGTCTTTTTCCCTAGCATCAGGCCCAAGATTAGACGGTTTACGTCCTCGGCATCTGCTCGATATGCTCGATAACACAGTACCGTCATCTGGGAGGCTGGTGGAAGAACTCATTTCTCTTGTTGGTTCAGCCTTGGGTGTTAACTTGCCACATTTCTGCATTACTATTTTCTACGGGGCCAATCTGACAGCGCGAAAGAAAAAAAGACGACTCTATTAGACCTATAGCATGCGGCCTTACAATCAGGAGGCTTGTCGCTAAAGTAGCCATTGCCATTACCAGAACAACAATTGTGACAGCAATTTCACCAAGACAGATAGGCGTTGCAGTGAAAGGCGGTGCAGAAGCGGCAGTTCACGCAGTACGAGCATTTGTTGAAGCAGAAGGTCTAGCTACAAGGAACCGACTCTGCTGTCCTGGGATGAAGAAGCACCACTATTATCAGCTAGTGGAGTGCAACAAGGCGATCCGCTTGGACCTGCTTCATTCAGCCTCGGGGTCTCCAGTTTAGTGGCACGCATGAAGAGCCCTCTTAACGTTTGGTACCTAGATGACGCAACGATTGGAGGCCCACTTGATCTGGTTGTGTGTGATATTATCAACGTGCTGAATTTTGCAGAAGAGGGAGGCTTTAGCCTCAATGCCTCTGAGTGTGAAGTCATTGCATTGGGAGGTAATGCCCAAGAACAGGATGAAATTTTTAGGGCGGTTTTGAATGTCTTGCCAGAATCTAGGCGCATTGACTTAGACGAGCTGGAGCTTCTGGGAGCGCAATAAGCTTACGATCGATTTCAAAGACCCTTAAAGACAAGTGCACTGGACTGAAGCAAATTCGCTCTCGCTTAACGGCGATGCATTCGCAAGCAGCTCTGTGCATCTGGAGATACAGCTTGGGCTCGCCAAAACTTAACTATACTCTGCGCACTTCACCAGCTATTAAATGTCACGAAGATCTTCAAGCTTACGACGATACCGCAAGAAGCATTTTAGGTGAGGTATTAAACGTCGACCTGCATGATAACACTTGGAAAAGAGCAACCCTTCCAATTGCCGAAGGAGGACTTGGTATTAGATCAGCGGCGAAGCTGGCTTCTATGTGCTATACCGGGTCTTTATTAGAATTTGGTAAACTCGCAAAAAAGTTGGTCGAACCAGACATCCGCCAAGGAATCACAAGAGCCAAATACGCTGCAGAGCTTATAGCTAGACAAACAATTGGACAGGGCCCCTGGCAAGAACGACCCACGTAGCATACATTGGACTACTACAGATGCAGCGCTGCAGCTAGAGAGCTGTTAGACAGCCTCCAATCTCCACTGGAAAAAGCTATCTTTCTGGCAGCACGGGACACATTTAGTGGAGGCTTAGAGTTTCTAGACATGCTGAAGATTCGAAGCAATGCCTACGCAGTTACCGATCCCTGGGGGTGGGGGGAAGCGGGTTTACTGGGTTTGCGAGTCCCAGACTAGTCACCATGGCTGGGGTGGCGCATGTCCGTCTGGATTCCCGTAATCCCCCAAAGTAATGCTGAGAAGTTTCAGCAAAAAAAAAAATAGTGCATTTGAAGTTCAGTTGCTTCTCCAGAACATGACGGCGGGTTAGGCCTGTTGAGCTACTAATGTTCCCAAGTTATTAAAGTTATTAAAAATGAATTCCTTGGCACTCGCTCGCCAGTTTGAAAAAAAAGACATGCTGAAGTCAATGCAATTATAAGAAGAGCCTTACGCAGACCTGGTATACCAAGCACGCTCGAGCCCAGATTAGGACTTCATGACGATAAAAGACCTGACGGTGTAACAATCTCGCTATGGGCTAACGGCAGATGCCTGGTATGGGATGCTACAGTGTCCTGTACAGTGGCTCCCTCGTATATACGCCACAGTTCACTAGAAGCGGGATGGGTTGCCGAGCGCGCAGATAATGGGAAAAAACGCAAGTACTAAGAACTGGAGTCAAGTTATATCGTAGTGCCAATACCTATGGAAACAATGGGTCCGGTAAGCAAAGGAACCAAGAGATTCATCAGTAAGCTGGGCAACGGATTTCAGATCTCACAGGGAATCGGCGCGAGGGCGAGTTTCTACGGCAACTGCTGTCGCTTGCAGTGTGCCGAGGAAACGCCGGCTGTATTGTCGGTTCCATGGAATAATATCTAGGAGCTAGGAGAAGAGAAGGAGTACACGTAATAATAATAATAATAAGGCGCCTGTCGCTGGATGTGCAACGGGGCAATGCGGCCTCGGTTCGAGGAACCCTCCAGAAATGGCTGGTCCCTACACTGGACCCCCCGTAATGGTGCACAGGTTCGCAGGGAATAATAATAATAATAAAATTATTATTATTATTATTATTATTCCACACCGCAGTCGGACTGACTTGAACTCGCAGTAGAAGTGGTCTCAGCAGTATAATATTGCAGAAACAGTTGGACAGGATAGCCAGGTGGTTTTCTCTGTCTTCTATCTGGGAAAGTACCTGAAAAGAGGCTGGCGAGGTACATTCCACCTTCGCTTGGTTAAAGAGAAAGCCGAACCAAGCTCTCATACGACTTTGTCCGGCTTATGCAAAATGTATTTGTATTATTGTATGTGCGAAGTTCGGGAAGCGATGCGACGCCTTCTCATATCAGTCGTCAAATCATGTTACTCGTGGTTTCGGTATGGCCATTAACCGCAATATCTCCAGCCACTACCAGGGCGCTGCTGTACAAAACCCAACGCATCGCTGCTTGATGGATTACGATACCCTACAGGAGGTCCCTTGGGACCTGAAGGCTGACAAACGTCGTCGCTTGTGGGAGAGGTAACCGATCAGGACGGAGTAAAAAGAAGACTTTGGCCTCGCGGTATATAGGGCGTGTCGTTTACGCACAGACTTAACTTAAACACCAAGTGACGACAGCCCTGAAACAGTCTGATACACCTTTTCTGAACTCACGTAAGGACTGCAATCTTATAGCTCGTATAATCGAAAGCATTATACACTCCGAAAAAGCAAAATGTATCGATAGGTTTTACTTGACAAAGCTTTACAGGGCATTGAAGGAAAGGAACTAACTTAAGGACGAATCAAAGCGGACTGACGCGCATTTTCCCGTTAGTCCTCTTAAAAAACATAGTCGGACTTAGTCGGCTTAGAGTTAGGGGAGGGTGCCAGGGTGTCGCCTAGTGAAATTGAATATGATTAGTGAAATTTCTTTGAGCTCTGATTCTTATTCAGGGAATGACACATGACAAACCTTAGTGGTGAGGATCAGCAGCCATGCTGCGATTGCTGTTGCCATAAAAACTGTTTGCACGAGAGTTGGACACGGCAAGTATTGTGCATTTGCTACGATAGTAGTGGTTAAAGATGTGCTGATGTCATGATTACTCGGTCAAACCAAAGTTTTAGCAGCAACAACAGTAGAGCTTGGTAGGAGTTGTTGTTGTTGTGCTTGTGGCTGTTGTTGTTGTAGTTGTGGTTGTTGTTGTTGTGGTTGTAGTTTTGGTTGTTGTTGTGGCTGTTGTTGTTGTTTTGTTGTTGTGGCTGTTGTTGTTGTTGTTTTGTTGTTGTGGCTGTTGTTGTTGTGGTTGTAGTTGTGGTTGTTGTTGTTGTGGTTGTAATTTTGGTTGTTGTTGTGGTTGTAGTTGTTGTGGTTGTGGCTGTTGTTGTTGTGGTTGTAGTTTTGGTTGTTGTTGTGGTTGTAGTTTTGGTTGTAGTTGTGGTTGTTGTTGTTGTTGTTGTTGTGGTTGTAGTTTTGGTTGTTGTTGCGGTTGTTGTTGTGGTTGTGGCTGTTGTTGTTGTGTTTGTAGTTTTGGTTGTTGTTTTGGTTGTAGTTGTTGTTGTGTCTGTTGTTGTTGTGGTTGTGGCTGTTGTTGTTGTGGTTGTAGTTGTGGTTGTTGTTGTGGTTGCTGTTGTAGAAGGGGCACTTACACGACAATCATATAATAGTCGTGTCCCTACTAGCAGCTCGATTGCAGAACACCGTCGCTTTGTCATGCGCCGTTTAGTACGCAGATGCAGCAGCAGCAGCAGCAACACTAACTGGGCGACCAGCACAGACGGACCACTTCGCAGTTTGAGCCATTGATTGAGCCATTCTTTGCTTGGTGCTTGTATAGCGGCGTATGACTACTGCCATGATTCCATTCGATGGTTTCGCTATGATTTCAGGCCTATCGGCTTTCAATAAGTACAGTTCACTAAGTATTGGCGTGTGGAAACGAAGTATCGTGGATTTCGGGGTAAGCGTCTTTAGCTTTAGCGTAATGCATCACTGTGTGTTTGGGTTGTGTGTGCTTTTGTAAGCACACAGATTAGCTGAAGTAAACACTTTGTTCTTTTCAACGCGTCGAAATGTTTGGTTTCGAAACGATGTGTATGCTAATCGAACTTCTGTATTCTCCACAAATATTAGCCTCAAAACATCTATAATATAAATGTCTTTCACACTATGTGGCAACCTTCTAGCTACTACTGTGGCATTTTACAGTTTTTCGTACGAATTCCTCAATTCGGGGTGATTGAAACTCCTAACGCACGTGCATCACCGTAGTTTCTCCCAATTGGATTAATACCTCATCAAGCTCAGTGTAGTTCTTGCCAAATTCCCCTCGAATCCAATACAAATCTGCCGATAAAGCGCTCTTTGAACAACCACAAGCCGTGATTAATACGACGAGGTCTTTAGTATTTAATGTGGGTCTGAGGAAGGCTAAAGAAGAGACACGACGCTTGTATTAATGTATTGATAAGCGTTATTGTCAAATTCCCATAAGATGCGTGGGAGCGCCGCAGAAGCATGAGACAGCAACGTAGATTACACAAATTTGGCGGCCTAACAAGCGGATCAATTTCTATTGAAGTATGGCTACGTTCAAGTATCTAACTTTAGGTTGGTAACCTTCCTTGGCGGTGATCTCCAGGATGTTACTCCTGAAGGCTTAAGTTGGACAACTTCGTTTCGAATCTGTCAGAATAAACCTCAAAAAAACACACAAAAAAAACATGTAGGCCATTTGGCTGCTTGTGGTTCGTCATACCTACCGCGATTACCCGAATAAGCTGTATTACATCGGTATCTCTTAACTGACGATGTTTAGAGGCTACATTCCGATGAGTGCCTTTTCGCTAGGATGCTGGACGAACCAATAAAAGGTCGAATAACATATACTTGTGTGTATTTTGCATATCAAATTGGTTTCTGACTTCTACTACTTCTACTACTACTACTGAGTAATAGTGAGCATTATGTGCTAAATAAAGATGTCCCTTAATAATCAAGTTGCATCTATACAATGCAGATACGCAAAATTGTATTCATTAATTTATAGCCCCGTTGGACGTACAATGGAAAGTGTCTGACGTAGGCATGCTGTGGCTCTTTTGTCCCCCGTTATCTTCAAACGTTCACCCAACTCAGTAATCGACCATTGAGGGGGATTTTCGATCACCTACGGTGGCGTCCCATACAAGCGTCCGACCCCGCTAAAAAAGGATGAAGGTCATTCTGTCGGGAAGCTTACCGTCGCTGGTACCTAGTTAGTGCAGTGGGTTTCAACGCGCTTGGGTAGCCTGTCATTCTGAGGACCTTTGCTAATGTGTCGTTAGTAGCTGCGTGGGATAGTTGACGACCCTCACTGAGGGCGCATGATAGAGCGTGGTGAGCTCTATCATGCGCCTACGGGCAAAACACATATTTGCTTTGCTTGTTTTTTACTCTAAATATACCCAACTTTATTTATATACCTTTCTCGCATGTTAGTCATTTGTCTCTTAACAACAAGTCAATTAACAGTTGTCTCCGCGCGAGCCTGTGGGCACGCGTTCTCCAACCCAGACTCAGATAATGTGTCCCGAACAGATCTACATCTTCTCTGTAAATGTTTTTCTCTAAATCTTACCAATTTACTTGACTATCGAGCGACAGCCTCTGACGCACGAATGCAAATGCTTTCAAGTCTCCCGTCGAAAGGTGGAAGCTTTCACGCACGCGCTTACTCTGCTTGAGTGTAAGGAGGCCTGCCCTTTCCATAGTCTCGAACATCAACGGATAAAATTGGTGCGATAATCAACACCAGAGTGTTTTCTGCATTGCCTAGTCTCTGCTAACCTAGAGGCATGACCTGCTCGGTCTGCACCTGCATCGACCATCGCGGGGGATAATGAGTCGGTTACAGTTGCGTCCCAAATATACATGTGATCTCGCTCAAAGTGGGTAGCCGGCAGATCTCTATACCAATAAATGTATGTAAAGGTGTCATTAGCAAAGAAGGTGCCACTTAAGGCGGAGCAACGTGCTCGCCGGCATGCACTCAAGGCGCATGACAGGCCATAATGGGCCAACGCGTCTACAACATTGCAACGACATCGTGGGACTCGATGCCAATGTTGCTTGCATAACCTCCACTAAATGCCTCTCACCTAAATAGCCTCAGGAAGAGGCGAGGAGCTGGAACCGTTTTTTAATACTATTTCAACGCCTACTTTTCCCTGGAGCGTTGCGTGGACATCGCGATTTGCACCAAATCTCTTTGTTTAATGATGGTCGCGGCAAAATCCTTTATGGTGTTCCAGCTTTGGGTGTCGTGCAAGAGAGCCTGAGCCATTTGTTGGGTGGGGTACGACTAGGTCGCAGTCCTGTACATAAGTGCGTCGCCTCGTCGTCTAAAAGGGTCCCAATTCGCGGAGAGGGTAGGGCGTATAACTACAGCCCCTTGACTAGTTACGACTTGAAGCCCGGTTTTTTTTTTAAAGATCTCGAAAATGTATAATGCACAAGCGCTACTGGCAGCTAGCAGCAGCTAGTGTGGGACTCGCACCCACTAAAACCGATATCCTCCCCACCCCCTCAAGGCCCAGGATTGCATTGGCATTACTTCGCAAACCCTGAGAGGGGAGTCTCGTGTTCTAGCGCTCTATGCGCCTAGCCAATGCTTGCCCGTCCTTGGGAAATGCGTCGAGATCCTCCGGAGGGCCTAGCGGCTCTCTCTCTTCTCCCTCCCTTGGCTTCTCCTCTCGACTGCCCCTTAAGGGGCCTGGGTGTAACGGGCTCGTCTCGCCGTGTCCAGGTTCAGCTTTTTCCTCATGATGGTGTCGAGGTAACGTCGACCCTTTGTCCAATTCGTCTCGTCCTTCATCATGAAGTCCACCACGTACTGCGAAGTCTTCCCATCAGCACGGGCGTCGCAGAGACACGTGCTCCCGCAAGGGCCGCGCAGTGCACGATCGTGTGTTCAACGTCGTCCGCGTCCCCGAAGGAGCAGAGAACGCAGATGTCAACCGGGGCCTTGCCGATGCGCATCATATATGTCTGGAACTGGCCGTGTCCTGTGAGCACCTGCGTCGTGGTGTACGACACCTCCCCCAGCTGCTTGTCATACCACCGACGCAGAAAGCCTGCCTTTATAAGTAACGGAATGAGCTCTATTAATCAGACTTGCTAGTCGCTTTTCTTGCAGGGGGGCTGGCCAACTGTCTCGATTGGCCTTATTATCGGGTGGAGAGTCGAATAACGACGACAATCAGTCGGTTAGCCTTTGAAGTTCAATGTTATACGCATCCCACTCATCACTATCCAACAACGTTGTAACCCTGTGCGCAGTCTTAGTTGTGTAAGACAACTAAGACTTGACGGCGGATTGAGTCATTGACGGCGCTTGTGTTATTGACGCCACGATTGCGGATCCTGCCATCGCGACTGTTTCCGGCACACATAGGCCGCCGAAAGAGGCCGGAGGCATTACGTGATGCCTTGCCATAACAGCCCGACTAAGATTTTGTATGTCCATTGAATAGCTGTAAGAGCTCAGGCCATGAAGACGGGTTGCAACATATATGCAGGTGTATTAACCTCGTAGCTGAGAAGCAAAATCTAAAAAGGAATAGGCCGCAATGAGCCTCTAATTGGGGTAGTCTGCCTGTGACGAAGCATGTTTTAGAGGAGTAAATGGAAATTGCAGTTGAACACATGATGACCACAGCGGGGAAGTTCCTTGTAAGCGTGAGCCGGTAGTGTGGGGCTCCAACCCACTAAAAGCCCTTCATGTTTCCGTCCCTCGGTCGGACTGAGAAATGCTTGTGCATCCCTTTAAACAGTCAGGGGTGGCCATATGGTCTAATATTTAGTTTTAAGTTGTCATTTCGAGTTATATTGTGTATCAAATTATAGCTGAGTGTGGTGCTTTGGCTTGTGTGTCAGTATCGCCAATCATATGGTATCGGTATTTGCTTGTTTTTCTTGTTTCATACCCAAGCTCTTGTACCATTTTTCGTAGCAAGAAATGTATGCAGTTCCGTGAATAAAACCATCTCTGAATTGAAATTGAATTGGCAAATCTACTACTCCTGGCGGGTGTGTGCTTTTAGAGGTTAGCCCTCATTTTGCTTGCAATATGGATTTAAACACTTCGAATATGATATTCTAATACGTCGGTGCGGTCGAAGGGCGTGTGTTGAGGGAAAAGCGCTTCGAATGCTTTCCGCGCCTCTTCCGGCATTATCACTTCTCTGTGCTTGAAGGGTAGGCTCTTAGCCTTTAGGATCGTTCTTTGCTCCTGGAGATTACCTTGCGCACAAGCGCCCACCGCCTCTTGTAATCAGCTCAGCGGTGTCGGGCAGCCTCTCCCTCAGGCGCAGATCAAAATAATTCGATTGAAAAACCGCCACAGTTTTAGGCACTTCTGCCCGTATTGTCCGAGCGCGGCAGTCCACAAGTCCTTTGGTGTGCCGCGGGGTTCCGGGTGTGTGCTACGGCTCAGAGAGGCCTCACAGGCCGTTGTAGGGAGCCTCTGAATGCCCGCCACTGTATTTAGCGGGTCCTTCTGGTCCTATAAGGGTCCTAAAAGTCCTCCGGAGCTGTTCGCCTTCCTGACGTCTGATGGGCGGAAGCGGCGTTAGTGGATTTTTCGTCATGGTGCTAGTCATGTGAAATTCGATAATACTATGGTTGCTAAGAGATAATTCGTCCTGTGACACCTTCTAGTTCTTGTGGGTGACGGCCCGGCCCTATGAAAGGTGGGCACACCCGTGTTAAGAGCGCCAGCGGTCCTTGGCCGCTAACCAGTCGAGGACTGCTGTTCCTCCTCGGGTGGTTCTGGCAAAGCCCCATGCGTTGGCGGCGGCAGTGACATCACCAGTTATGATTAGAAGTAGTACGTCACATTAATTAAAAGAGAAGCAAAAGTCCTCTAAAAGCCTGATAATGTCGTTAAGTGGAACATTAGGGGCTGCAGTAGCAGAAGTAAAAACGTTTGCTTCATGAATCCAGGTACCGTAGCCGCTATCTTGTCCGGAGATACGAAACTTGCTGCGACGTTCCAGTACGAAGCACGTCGTCTTGTCGGTGTTCGAAAGGCCACCGGGCGGGGCGTGTGGGGGGGGCGGGGGGTCTTTCAACTTGCAACTCACACATAACACGCTTCAAGTGGTCAGTACGTTACACAGGTTCATCAGTTCAGAGGTTCAGTTTCATACAAAGCTCAGTAGTCAGTAACTTAATGCTCGTCGCGATTCGAGTTCTCGGCATAAACACACATGGTCAGCGCGGGTGGTGTGGTGTTCGGCTTTCTGCCCACCGGACGTTGGGTTCGCTGAGCAGCAGCAGATCGGCTCCTGATCTGCAGCCGATCTCCTGGAGCAAGTTTGTCCCTTTTTGTGAAGGGGGGGGGGGGTCCTCGATAGGCAGCGCCCCGCAGAGGGAGCCTCGATGTCTTGTGAGGTGGTGCTCTCCATAACGCCCCCGATCAGAAGTCGCCTTAGTGACGAACGACTGACGCTAGCGTCCGTCTCCCCGGCTGATTGCAGAGATTTGTAAAAGGAGTTGGTTCTTCCCTCTGTCGCCCGTGCCACGACCAAACGCACGCCTCCGCTGGCCAATTGTTGGACTTGATTAACCCTAACGCTGTAAGCATTGAGGTCCAACCTGGAGTCCAGCTTCCTAATCATATCTGAGTAAGTCTTGCCTTTCTTCTATTGTTTGTTGTCGTGATGATTGAGCTCTTCTTGCCCTCTGCCCGCCCTTTCCTGTGCAGTCGTGCTGGTGACAGCGAGGTGCAGGCCGTGTGCCCGGGAGAGGCACTCGAGGAGTTTGTCAACTCCCTTCATGTCATGTGTTCAAGATCTCCCCAGGCTCTTTATCATTGAGTTCATGTTTTTCTGCTGCCCGCGTGGTCGATGAGCTTCTGTACAATGACAGCTATCTTGTCGAGATAGTTGTTTGCGACTGCTTCTTCGGGGTCGCCCCCGCCAGTAGTTGTTTTGTCATTCTCCTTTTGTCTTCTCTGGGGCTTAAGTTAATCCAGTAATAATGCGTAAATGAAATAAATGTAATAATGCGTACCGAGTTTGCTAAAACACCGGTACTGTAGTCGCCTGCGCCACCACTCTGCTAGCCACTCCCAGGTGAGAGCAGCACATCGACAGGCGTTCTACCATTGGTCGTGGCGGTTTGTTGTGATTGTTATGCACAGTGTCGATAATGAGCACTCAGCTTGTGAGTGCCTGTTTGCAGCTATAGACACAGTTAGTTAGACTATATACATATACACAGTGGGCTAGATGCATATTTAGATTCAGAAAGCCCGGCCAGGCTGGACTACCAGTCGGCTAGAAGCACTGGTCGGTCGGTGGGCAATGTTCAAATTTCAAACACTTTTCGAATGTTTGAGTACAAGGGGCTTTTGGGATTTCTTATTAGAAAAAAAAACTCGAGTTTATCATAGTACCTCTGCAGTGATTACTAATCGCGCAGGGCTTCCTACGGCTAACGCCATCAAGTGCAATTAGTCAGCCTATTATAAGCCCCAGGTTCCAGCACTCTTCGGCTAAGGTTCACGAAGCGAAGCCAAACGCGACCGCACCTGACGACTGACGAAGGGAGACACCTTTTGTGGGCTGTGACATGTTTTTCAAATTTGACCAGGTTCAGGGTCAGGCTGCTAATCACACCAAAGTTAATGAGCTTCCGGTACCGCCAAGTAAGGTCAGGAGGCCTCTGCTAGAGCGCCGTCATCCATGTACCAGACATTAAGGGGGAACTGCAGTGAATAAACCAATTCCTTGATACACAAACAGATTAGTGTTCCAAGGGATCATCCTATTGAAGACCAGTCTGCGATAACATAGCGTTATGGGGCATGACCAGATGTGATGAATCTGAATTGTAGGCCAGATTCGTCTGGTGAAACAGTAAATGGTGCCCCTTGGCGGCTCGAAGCAAATGGTTTTTCTGGACGCTACTGAAAGCGTTTTAAATGTCCATTTTAACTGTCACCGTCGGCCCTTTGGATGATTGCAAAAGCGCATGAACACTCTAGGCTGCTACCTTCGTACTCTTAGGGGTAGCGAATGACAACTGGTGTTGGCTAAGAGTTGCTGAAACAGCATACCTAGGATTGTGAGAGCAAATTTTGGCCGCCTATCGACGAACGACTGAGGCACAGTCAATCGGACGTATTAAGCAATTTTTTTGCAAACATCATTTCCCCAAAGGTAAGTGGTAAAAGACAATATCGGGGCGAGTCTTATCTGTGCACATTATATACTTCGGCAACGGCGTCAGCTCCGTCCGACTGTGCTGCCCAGTGTAGCAAACAGCAGGTCCTTGAACAAACGAGGCTTCATAAAGATTGGCCCAGTAGCAAAACTCCTGATGAAGGTTTTCATAGTATTCAGTATTTCTTTACCGAGGTTGAAGAAGGCAGTGTGCCGGGGGTGTGGGCATGAAGGCATCGGAAGGAACATGTGTTCGGAGTGAAGAGCTTCCTTACTTTGGTTAACTGGCACTAGCATATCGTAGGGGCTCACCAATTTAGCAGCACCGGAAATATCGCTTTCCGAGAGCTTGAATCTTACTCGTGTGATAAGGTCATCGTTGAGGTGGGTCATCTTTTTAAGTCCTGATCGCTTGCGCGTCAGATCCCTGAGACTCAATCTCGCTGATGTACACATATTATTGTAGTGACATCATCTATTAAGGTTTTTAATGACGCACTGGGTACGGCGTGTAGCCAATCGTTTGCACGCTTGGCTGAGGGTTCCCTAAGTCAAGCGCTAATAGTCATTGTGGGCTTGATCAATAAGTAAACGACGAGCATGTTGATCGGCTAGGGGACGACTCTGAGATGTGATGTACACTTTGGTGAAGTGTTTCATGATCCTTAACCAAGCTGCTCGTGACTTGATCTCACTGATGAGGGTGAACTCGATCTGATCGAGTTGCTCCAGGAGGTTGCAGACCCCGCCAAAAGCCTGATTGATGTATGGCGGCAACTAACTACGGAGGAGAATAGTGCTAAGATTGCCGGGTCCCTCTTGGCTATTGATAAAAATTCATATGTACACTATTGGGCAGCATTTTTATATAAAGTTCGCATATATTATTTTGGACGATTGAAACATTCGAACAAGTTACTTACAGTATTCAGGGACGGGAAAGCAACTGTTGCCATACATAGTTATACTATTACCCAAACGTGCCATTGCTATGACTTTTGCAAAATCCTTCTCTTTGCCAACGTATTTATTGTTTTTGTTGTTTTTAACTGGGTCTATCTGTATGCGTGTGTTTGTGTGCATGTGTCTGTCTATATGTGCGTTCGTCGGTCAGGTGATCACCGCCCCTCCGTCTCGGTATGCCATCGCCAGACATCAGCTTCTATGGGTCGGCCTCGGCCTCGCCTACGACCGAAGACATTCTCGCGTTTTCCAAACGCAAGTCGGATGAGGAAAGGTCCATCGACAGCATTAAGAGGAGCCTGTTTCAGCTGCCGGGGAATGACTCGAAGCGGCCATCGAAGAAGTCCAACAAGAACTTCTTCTACTCGGCAACAGGGGGGGGCTCGGGCGCGGGCAGCAAGTCGCCGACGAAACGAAGCGAAAGAGCGTCGTGCATTCGCTGCGCCGTCATATGGACGGTGGTCGCGGTCGTTGCGGCGTTGCTTATCGGCGTGATCGTGATGTACGTGATCATACCGGTCGTGTTCTACTCGAGCAGCACGATGCGGCGTCGTCTGATGTTCGTCGGGTGGAGCCGATCGGTGCCCGATACGCTCGGCGACCCTGCCGCTCTCGGCCTGACCTGCGGTATCAACCGACCGACGGCCAGCGAGAACGGCTTGATCGGCACATGGTACGTGCCGGCCTACAATAAGACGATGTCCTCGACGACGTGCAAGAGCCTGAGTGCCTCGCTCAAAGAGTCGCCGACGTCACCGCTCGTGTTTCTGATTCCGACGTTCGAGCAGCACCGCGCCACGCCGGAACGCGTCGCTCTGCTCAAGAAGGTGTCGAGTACGTTCAGCTACCACGTGATCACGTTCGACTACATCGGGGTGGCGGACAGCGCCGATGGCGTGCCGCGATTCGACACCGTCGTCGCCGACGCGACCAAAGTGCTTCAACACTTTCTGGGAATTACCGAGGTGACCAGGTACAAAAGGCCCATCATTCTCTGGGGTGACACTTGGGGCGCGCCCGTTGCGCTCGAGCTGGCCAAGGGCCAGACGCTGTCGGGGCAGACGTATCTCATTTTGCAGTCGCCGGTCCAGAGTACAGCGGCGGCCGCCGCTAGGGCGCTGCCGTTTAATAAACTCTGGCGCGGAATGCCACTCTTCGACAAGCTGTTTGTTGAGTCGCTGATTGACGACACGGCCACGGACATCAACTCGCTCAAAATTATCCGTGGTATGCAAAACCACTTACCCTCCCTCGTACTTCATGCCGAAGACGACGATACGGTTAACGTAACTCAGGGCGTGCGCATATTTCACGCGCTTTCACAAAAAAGCAATACCAGCATTTTCATAAAAGTTCCGAGGAAATTGAAGTTAGGTCATCAGTACGTCATTGATATGCCACACTTGAATGAGAAATTTGATGATTTTTTAGAGCAAAACAAACACATAGGGTAGTAAGAGCTTCAGCGGCTCTTAGCTACGTTGTCATGTTAGGTAGGATATCGTTGTAGTAAAATAGTATTTTTGTATAACAAAATCGTTAATATTTTTGTCACTTCCCCATTGCGTATTTTGTGCTTGTGTACGTGCGTTTTATTGTTAAGGTATTTAAGTATGCGTGTGCTCTATATTAACTATTATTTTGGATCGATTCTTGGATCGTTTGTGTTCCACCAGTCTACCAGTCTGTGGTAAATAAATGTTTTATATATTAATGTGTGCAATTCTGTCGACAACTAAATCCATACACAATGAAAATCATGGTGGCTGTTAAAAATAACAACATACATGAAACGGTTCTGTACGTTCGAAAAATAGAGTGAAAACGACGGGTGATCAAATGATTTACCCAAAAATAGACTCTTCGAAACATACCCCTTTGGACGCGAAAGTTTTTACATCAATGCTTGTTTAATCGTATATGTCAATATTCAAATCGATTCGTCATATCACATTGTCCTAAGTAAATGAACTTCTTATATTATGAATGAACAGAACAGCATGTTTGCTATAACTTGAATAAGTTGTTGCCTCTGGAGGAGAGTGGGTTATCCAAATACGCGCATTTCACTTGTATACACTAAAATGGAAGAGGTAAAATATAATATAAAGTATGAAAAAACTGAACCGCCTGTTGTACTTAGAGAAATAATCGATCATAGCTTGTATAACCACAATAGAACACTGTAGTGTGCAAAAATATATTGCAGAAGACAGGAAAACAGGAAGAATACCTTTACACAGCAGTCAGGAAGAGCTCAGTAATAACTAGAACGTTGAAAGCAAACTCTTCCTCTCATATACTGAATGTCGCTTTATCTTTAAACTGCTTATAACCCGCTTTATAAGCAAATCATGTTTTTTTTTCCATGCGACAACTGGTAACAATTACTATTGTTTAATATTTCTCTAACATATATATATATATATATATATATATATATATATATATATATATATATATATATATATATATATATATATATATATATATATATAAAAAGAAAAAAAAATGTATATATATATACAATTCTACAGGCAGACCTCCCAATCCACCAATCTCACTCGGGTTTTGCTCGATATATATATGTCGTCAGCCGCCGTTGTTGGAAATCAGTCGGATACGAAAAATAGCAAAGCTGCCTAATAAATAGAAAACTGTCGACTATTAGGCACGCAGTTAGAGTTAGGCCATCCCGGCACAGAAGTAGAGATTGTGAACGGTGACGCTGATTTATGCAACACTATGTGGTCAATACGACTCAATGAAATGCGTTCCCTAGATCGGGGATATGCCGCGTACGGAACGCCATATGCTAGAAACATGGTGCGCAAAACTCGACATTAGGACGTCAGACATAGGAGAAGCGTGGTAGCAAGGCCTTTCAAAAAGGTGGCAGCGTTTTCAGAAGGGTTGCGCAAGCAGAACAATGAGTAGAACAGGAACGCCGGCTTGTACAAGGGTTGTTGGAAGCAGTCTGTTAACAAGCCGCTATTTCCTATTAATATAGCTTCCAACGTAGCTACTCGATTCCGCTCGAAAGGTAGCCCTACAGACCACAAGGTTTTTAAAGACCCACTTCTTTGTGTTTATTCAACCGGACGTTAAGAACGGTTTAATACGGAAGAAGTTTAATCGGAAAACTAGGGGGGGGGGGTGATTATGACAACGCTAAAGCGGTTCCACGCCGCACATTTCAAAGGGGTTGCTCAAGTGTACTAGTCATTTTAACTCTAATGTTAGAGACGGCCGCGAACGTAACGCTTGATTTAGAAGTGGATGAGGGATCACCATCTCTAAACGTCGCTCCAAAAGACAGGTGGCACGGCCACAAGCGTTCCTATTTGACAGAACACAAGGCCACACTCGAGGTCAACCTGGACCTTGCGGCCCCCCACCTGATCACAGTCAAAACGACAGCAGCGTGGCCTTTTGGGTTTGTCACATTTCCCGCATGGTGGGCATTAATGCCACCCGCGTCCTGGAAAGGCATCTTATTTGGGACCTCTTAACAGGGAAAAGGGGCACTCGAAGCAGCCTGGCGGGCTACCTTACACGTTGACCTACGCTGTCCTAGTTGACCACAAGGTGAAAGACACTCAAGCTTGGAAGAGAGTAACTCTCTACCCGGATGCCTTGATGCGTAATAAAACAGACACGGACGAGCGCCGCCGCCAGCTTTGGGATAAACTTTGCCCATCTTTGCGAATCGTTCCCTACCCGTAGCTTAGTGACAAGCAGGCATTGGCCAACCGATGACAAACTTTCGTGAGCCGTTACCGAGGCTAGAAACTGGTGGGTACAGACGTTGACAAACCTTCCGAGGATCTTGCTTGTGTGACGGTGTGTGCAATTAACGAGATACCGAGAGCTCCGGGTTTCTGGAGGACCATGCGTCTAGGGGTTGTATTAAATGTTGCTGCTAAGGTCGACATAACACGGTGTGTAAGGGTAGCTTTTTTGTTACAAGGGCTACTTCAATCTCGTCAAATAATGTCCTGTAGGCTGTCACTGTTGACTGGTCGAGTTTTTCAGAAGGTGCCAGCGCTCGAACGAACAAAGCTGTGCGTTTAGATTGCAGACTTAAAAATACCTTGAAAGGACGCATATGTGTTTGTTGGCTTGTTAGTAAAACATCAACTTTGCTGAGTTAATCGGACAGCTTGCGAACGCTACCTCATACCTGCTGCACATGTATGAGGCATCTTTTGCAGCTGATTCCCGCAAGGTGCGGAGATTCTCAAATTGACTCTGGTAACGCTGCAGAAAAGTTGTCTCTCACGGCGAAAGCCACCTTAGCTTTCATAAGATTACGATGTTTTGCAAGTATGAGAACAAAAGTGTACAAGTCGTACCTTAACTAAAAAAATAGCATACATGTAAGAATTCATCATTAACTATCGTTCAAATTGAAGCTTTTGTTTATTTTACTTGCGTCTTATTGGCAGGCTGCTCAACGAATTATATGGGCGCTGGTATTCGTCCGAAAACATATGCACTGCATGATATATCAATAGCAATTAAAAGCCAAAATCAAAAACGGTTAGGCTTAATATGTTGACTTGTTATTTTTTGTTTCCTAACGTGTTGAGAGACGCACGAGGCCCTATATCTATAGAGAATTACAGAATAATCACGCAAGCAATAGTTTTTTTTGAAGATAACTTTTCTACCGAGCACTGTATAGCTTGCACACAAAAAGAGACTATACGGCGAAGAGCATTCGAAGTGGCAAATAGGCAATAATAATACAGAGTGAACAAACGCCTTAATCTTTTGACGGGAAATTCGAGCACATCCGAATGTTTGTATCAGAGGCTGTCGCTGGATATTCAACAAAAAAATGCAGTATCTGTTCGGGGCAGTGAAACGTTAACGAATTTGTGACTACGCATTCGCGCGTAGACAACTGTTCACTCCAAATTGCTATTACGTTATGCCTAAAATTATTCTATATATATATATATAGTGTTATAAATATTAAGGATATATATACAGGGACACCCTGTATATATATATATATATATATATATATATATAGGCAGGGTGTGACGGAAATATTTTTAAAGCGATACATGGAATTGTAGAGTCTAGAGCTAGAGAGTTAAAGCAAATATTTTTTCTAATGGAACATGGGAACTGAGAAGTCTTGCTTCGGAGTGAGAGTGAAATTACTACAATTTGTGACACTGGTGTTTTTGCCCGACATAGGAGCACAGCATGTGCTGTTGCGAGACAACCAGTCCTCCTATACAGAAACTAAGCACACAGTCATGTTCGCGATAAAATTTTGTTCCATCTGAAGAATATACAAGGCCGGTCAGAAGATGCGACCTGGTCGCTTAAAAGATAATTCGCCAAAAAATGAAGTTATTCATTAGCGTTCACACCAAATACCTTAAAATCATAACCCTACGGCCACTCACAGTGCTCAAAACGAACATATTCAGCAAATGCGCAATTCATAGCGATCATTTTGGTGCCAAGCATATGTCAATGCGAGCTGTGGATTGCGGATATCATTTGTTTTTCTAAAGGGTATGATTCATTTTACATTTAGAAATATAAATTAGCATACACAATTTGTGTGTTAACCGCAAAGAAACAGCCGAGAGAATAGTACCGACCGGAGCTAGCTGAATAGTAGTACTACGCTGTAAGCAATACCTATACCACGGGTGGGAGATCTTGACGTGTATGCTGGGCCAGGCTGGTTCAGCGCGCTGAGAGTAGCATGGCTGGCGGCTAAAACGTCAGCTGTCAGCCTACAACATGGCAGCATTGGAGCATTTCTGTGAAGGCAGTATTTAAAATACGGACACTAGAAAAATCATGTCGTGTTCTGTGTAGTGCTGGGTGACGGCGAGTACACAAAGTGCAGAAAAAGTGAATTCTGGCCTAAACGTATCCCGATTCGTTGGTGGGCTAGGTAGTGCTCCTTACCAGAGAAAATGGTTTTAGAAAGCTTTGTCACACCTGGCGGTCCGGCTCTTCGCAAGTGACCTAACAGGTGCTAACACGGAGACTGCCAGGTCTCTGTGGCCGCTTCTATAGAACTGTGAGGGACCAAGAGGAGCAATAGATCTAGCGCCAGTTGACATGCTTACGTCGGTGGACATTGCACTCCTTACGGAGACCTACCAGCGGGAGGAGCTGCATAACAATATTATGCGAGGGTTCTACCAGCTCACAGTTGCTACCGCTGCTAGAAGCTGTGATAGACCTGACAGAAGATCACCCGGATTAAGATCGAAGGATCCGCGCTACGTCTTCGGACACTGAGAGGCATACGAGAGAGTGGTTCAGCAAGCGGAAGAGAGACGGAGGGAGAGGGAGGTTGGAGAGAAAGAGAGATAGAGCGTTTCCCGAAGAAGACGATCATTCCGACGAGACGATCAATGAAGACAAACACAAAAAACACACAAAGCTATTGAAGGAAGCGAGAGGTTAGTAGAGGAAGAGAGAGAGAGCGAAAAACAAGAACGAGCAAACTTTGTGACGCAGCACAGAGTATCTATTTATAGTTATTGTTGTTGTGATTACGACTACTACTAATATATTAAAACAAAAATATATATGTATATATACTACCACCACCACCACCACCTACCACCACCTCTGGTGCCAGACAGACCATCGATTCTCTCGCTGTAGTATTGGCGTTATTTGGTGGCGCTACGCTGTCTAATGCGTTCTAATGCGTAAGATACTTTTGACGGTACGACGATGCCAACGCCGGGCAGGGAAACACTCATGCATTGTACGGGGCGAGGAATAGCGAGAGAGACAGGCGATTTATCTAAATTACTAAAACTACCTACATACACATTTGAAGCCGGCCCAATATGTGAGGAAGAACGACATCTGTGCGGGACTCTCGTCTATAGTCGTCTTCTACCTTCTTGGCAAATCTTGACTCAGGTCACTAGAGGTCGCTGACACGGTGAGACACTGGTATATTAGGTTTTGACCTGTCTATGCCAATCATCGCTGGTGGTGACTTTAATGCCCGTCTTGATGGTGGCGCTACAAACATTAAAGGAAGGGTGCTGCTCCAGTTGATGGAATACTTTAGTCTGAGAAGTGCAAATGCACGCGAAGACCAGACGTATAGAAGTCATAACGGAAGCAGCACCATTGACCTGCTGTTTCACTTGTCGATAGCGAAGTTAAAAGCTTCGGTGTTCTCGAGGTGGCTGCAAGGAAGCACCTGCTGGTGTCAGCAAATATTTCAGATATTTGGTTCAAACAGAAGGCGATCCACACTTGGTCGCCACGGGGCATGCTGGCCTTTCACTTTTAGAGGTTGATAGTCTCGAGGTGGGCTGTTATGTGAATATTTGTTGTGAACTGCTAGAGAGAACCATGAGAAGTACAGTCAGGCGGAAGCGATCAGGGCAAAGGAGATCACGACAGTGGTTTTCCCAGGCTTGCTATCTTGCCCACCGTGTGGTGGTCGAGGTGTTGCGCCAAGCGAGGGTAAAGGTACCACCGCAGCTGCTGCTAGCCAGACGCAGGCATTACTACTTAAACAGTAGAAACGCTTGCATAAAGCTATGCTATGACCACAAGCGTGAATACGCTTTTTTTTTTTTTTTTTTTTTTTGTAGAGGTGGAAAATTCTTTACGCACACCCTCCGATATAAAGGAAGGGTAGTGTGGGACTAAACGCCGGGGAAGAGTGTAATACTCGATCCAATCCGCTCGTTCTACCCACTAAAAACCACCTCTCCCACCCTCTTCTGGTTCGGAATTGTGAACCATTACATCGAGACCAGAAGAGGGGAGTCCCGTGCTGCGACCCTCTCCTTAGTCTACGACTATGTCCCGAGCAGAGAGTGGGTCCTGCTCGGGAGTGAACACTAGAGGCCTAGTGTTGAATCGCGATCTGCGGCGATCTTCCTGGCGACAGGCGGGAGAAAATTCGACTGCTCGAAAGCACGCAAGCCCTCAATTTACGTTGTACGACCTCGTTCAGCGACAAACAGGTAACGAGTTGCCTTATCGGTATTCTATATAACTGCAGAGACAGTACGTCCGGCTCCAATGATTAAGCGCCCACTCACATTGAAGCAGGATACTACAATTCTGCCATTTAAAGTACAAGAAATAAGTCAGGTTCTGCACTCTCTTCCGAATGCAAAGAGTGCGGGGCTAGACCAGGTGTACTATGAGCACTGGGTGCAGTCTGAGCCACGGTTGGCAAACCATCTTTGTGATGTCTTCTGTTTATTCTACCTGGCAAAGATAAATAAATGTTTGAATGTATTTTTTTGTGATTTTTTCATGAGAGATTTTATTTAAGGGGAAGCATGGTGATGACAGGCGAGACTCCAACTTATACAGCGGTATAGCGTCTAAAAATACAGTACGTCTAAAAGTACGTGGTCGACCAGAGACTTCCGCCGGAGCAATTCGGCTTTCGGAGGCGTCGAGAAACGCACTCCGGGAATGCACTCCTTGTGCGTCAGTCAGAGATAGAGCAAGCTGTGGCGAAACCCGGAGGCAATTTAAATGCAGTCTTTATAGATTGCGTCAAAGCTCTCGACAAAGCACCTCGAGATCTCCTGGTGAAGTCATTTCGACACGCAGGGGTTGGTGGCGCTCTTATGAGCGTGATTTCGAGCTTCTTTGATGAGGACACCTTACTGGGACAAGGTGAGCAGGAAGTGTTGCAGGTAAGGCAAAATGTGGAAACCCCGCAAGGCGCCGTCATAAAGCTGCGTCTCCTTCACTCTTCTGCTTGCCGATTTTGTCGATTATATTTAACAGGAGTTCCAGGAAGCCACAATTGTAATGTACGCAGATGACATAGTGGTCGCACATCACGACCTGGGTGTCATCAAGCGCATCACTTCTCTGGCGGAGGTGTTCCTTGTCTCAAAGGGGCTGAAAATAAACGCCATGAAGACCAAGGCTATAAACTTCAAAAGAAGAGATCGATTGACTGCTGAAGAGATTGATTATACGTTGCGGCGACCAATCCTGAATTCGTTAACTCTTTCCGGTATCTGGGTTTTCGGCTCTATTATACTGGGACGACCTTTACCGCTCACATTGTTAGGACATTGCGCACAGTCCCAATTTCTTTTTATGGAGAGGTAGGCGACGTCCGGCGACTGCCCGTAACCGTGGCACTATTCTACCTCAAGATTGCTTCAGTGCTGATGTATGGTTATGAAAGAGTGTTTCCATAGGAACACCCCACTTGAGCAAACTTTGGCTTGCTTAAACGTGTTTCACAGTGTACATGAAGCGAGTACTTTGCCTGTCAATGCGGGCAAGGAGCCGCTTTATATACCAAATGTCAGACTGTGCACCGATTGTTAAAATAATTCGATTGACGTTGAAGGCGCCGCGTACAGTACCATTCGAGTCTTTTATCTCGGAAAGGGAAAATAAAGTTATACAAGTCTGACGAGAGGTTCGGTACCTGGATATTTTCAGTGCCTCTTACCTCTGGTTTAGTCTTGCACGTGAAAATCGCCACGTCTATACCAGGTATATAGTTTATGGCTATCATCACCTGGTCTGTTCAAAGAGGAGCTTCCACGAGGAGTACACCGAGTGCGTCTGTCGACTGCGCTCTTAGGTGTGTAGAAAGTTTCATCCGTCTGTCTGCCTGGCCCTTGCGAAGAGATCACTGCTCTGCCTCTCTCGAATAATGCCGTGAGCAGCTGGCAACTGTATAATTGTTTATGTTATATGCTTACAGAACATGAGTGAAATAAACATGATGATGTTGATGATGATATTCCTTTGAAATTTTTTTATTTTAACGAGCCCTACAAATCCGTATGTCGCTCTCTTATAATTTCTGCAAGACCCTATATACACAATAAAACTAATAATACTAATAATAACATAACATAGGCGGGCTGATTTCACCTACCGGTGGAAATTATCTTAACAGTACAGTATCGTAGTAACAGTCGGACAGGATATTCAGGTGGTTTACTCTGTGCGTTATCTGGGGGTATATCTAGAAAGAGGCTCGCGAGGTACATCCTATCTCCGCTTGGTTGTTGTGGAAGCCACTAAGCTCTCACACGACTTCGATCGGTTAGTGTCGAGGTTTTTGTTCATCAATTCAGTTCATACTACAACTTTGTGTAAGTAAAGGTGTTAACGTTCAGCCTAGAACAACCATGGTTTGTACCATTTGGCAAGGGATCCCAGAATTTAGATTGTTTTGCCCCACTAGACGTCAATGAAAATACTCTGGCGTAATAATTGTGCGGCTCTCTTGTTTCCAGTAGTTATCTTCACACATTTGCGCAATTCAGTAAGTCGTTTCTCAGTCAGGGGTCCCAGTGGTCCCAAGGTCTCGAAGGCCACTGGCCCGAAATAATGAGTTTTTTAGTTATTTTGTCAGTTCGATATATTTGTTCATGGGATTGTTTTCTGCTAGGGTCGCGGCATAACCAGCTCTAAGTGAACCGAAGTTGACCATTGAGGAAAAAGGATTCGGCCTCGTTAAGGGCATGAGAGTCATCCCGTCGGCCGCTTGACGTTGTCCCTGATTTTTCCAGTTTGTTCCAACGTGCTTTGGTAGCCTACCGTTCTCAGAACCCTTGCTATTGTGTCAGCAATAGCAGCGGAGCGTGGCCGATAACATTTACTGAGGGCGCAGGATAAAGCGTGGTGAGCCCTAATGCCCACCGGCTTCCCGCATCGGCATATGTGAGGGTGAACGAGCGGCGTATCGAGTCAGAGGCCAACACTTATTTTTGTAGCGGCATCATCATTTAAGGTTTCTACTGATGCACTGGGTAGCCAGCGTGTAGCCAATCGCTTGCATGTTTTGCACAGGTTGCTCTAAGCCGAGCCCTAGTAGAGTCATTGTAGAGTTGACGCAATACGTGACCCAGGTACTCATAGGACATAGCAATTTTGAGGGCTATTTCTTTCGGATAGGAAAAATAGATACGCCAGAAGGCAGCCTTAAAAAATCGATAAAACCACGTAAGAACTGGAAACGTATAGCTCGTACAGGCGAAAGGACTATGCACTCTAAGGAAAAAATTGTCTTGATAAGTTTTACTTGACAAAGCTCCGTGGGGCATTTTAATGCAACCAACATAAGGAAGCCACTATTCACGCCCCCCCTCCTCTTAATGCTTGAAGTATTGCTTTCGCAGTTTCTAGTTAAGTAAGGGGAGGGGGACCTGACTTCTTTCTTCTTCGTCTTCTTCCTTTAAGGGTCGTCTGTGGTGGACTACTGGCACACATTTGTAGTTGTCGATTGTGTCGTCTGCTCTTCTCGGCTGGCCGGCCACGAAGTTGTGCGCTTCGTCTAAATTCGGTGAAAATCTGCGCTCAATTGTGTTCGAGTGCTGCGAAACAACGCTCAACTAACCTGACTCAGCAAATCAGTAGAACCATAGGGCTGTATAAGTGAACTTTTAAGAATTTCAAAGTCCGACAACGCGTGGTCTTGCTGCGTCGTCTGCTCGCACTGGCTTCTTCCAGTTAACAGTAGGCTACCCGGTTCTACTAGGGCTGTATAAGTGAACTTTTAAGAATTTCAACCCGGTCTCAGTAGAACCATAGGGCTGTATAAGTGAACTTTTAAGAATTTCAAAGTCCGACAACGCGTGGTCTTGCTGCGTCGTCTGCTCCCACCGGCTTCTTCCAGTTTACAGTAGGCTACGCGGTCGAATCAAATGCATATGTAAGGTCGTTAGCTGTGTGCGAAATGCCGATGGACATCAGAGAGTCGACGCCTACATCCGACTTTATATACTCCCGAGACCACCATCGCCTTTTAATTTAGACAGCCAGTTTACTGTCGGTAAAGTAGCCCTTTACCTTTTTCTAGTCCCAAACCGACAAAAGCGGTGCGTCTCTTAGCGCTGCAGCGAGAGTTTCGACAGTTTGGACTTGTTGGTAAACAGTAAGCAGCCGCCTACTATGACTGAACAGTGTATGTGCCGTCTAGAGCCGTTGGGCCTGAAATGCAACAGATGCAGACGATAGCTTCACTGCAGCTGCAAAACTACAGATGAGTGTGCCCCCTCCCCGTCAGATGAGCCGAGCGCAAGACGGTTCTGTCGGGTGTGTTTAGTGCCTCACGTCGTAGAGTCTCACGTTTGGTAAGCTGATGACAGTGCTAGATAAACAGGACGTGCAAGGCGGGTTTTGGGCTGCAAGGTCGACGATGACGCCTTGCAAGCTGCTAATAGAGGATATCGAATAAACACTTACCGACCGAAGCGGTACATCCGTCTTTGTTGACTTTAAGGTCGCGTTTGATTCCGGGTCACGAGAGATTGCACTAATGAAAGGAGTACCGCATAAGATTCGAGGCCTCCTGAGAAATATCTTGCAGAAGAATTCGATATTCATGCATGACGGACTAACCGAAAGGGAAGGAGTCGAGTAGACCATTGGATTTGCTCAAAGAGACAACCTAAGTTCCCTGTTTTCTCTCCTCATTAAACACCGACATCAATCCGTGAACCTGATGTCTGTATGCGAACGACCTTGCGGTGTATTGCGATAGCAGATTTTACTCACAACAAGCGCTGGCAACTCTTAGCAACTATGTTGCCGACGTCTGACTTGAAATCAACAAGCCTAAAGCTGTAGCCATAAAGTTTCGGAATAGGGGGGCAAACCGTTTGCCGCCCATCTGTCGTCCGACGCGATTTGTCTAGATGGTGAAAACCATGGCAAGTCCTCAGACGTTATCAGTGGAGACAGCTTTCAAACTCTTCAACCTGAAGATTGCACCGCCAGCTTCTTACGGGATTTAGATGATCCGGGAGAAGCTTTCTTCTTGGGACATGGCTATATTCGATAGAGTCAAACCGGCATATCTGAAATTGGTTCTGGGTCGTCACACGTCGACCCGCAACCGTCTCATATACTTATTGCTCGACACACCTTCCTTCGTTGAGGAGATTCGCCAAATGTTTCAAATACCAGTTGGAAACCTAGTAATAGGTCAAATAGACAATTTATCACTAGGCCTGCGGTTCATGGGTTTCATTATATTGTTTACGAGACACAGCGGTCTCACAAACCGTACGTAAATTGTATTTGTAAGCCATGTAAGACTGTGTATGATAGATATCATGTCGTTTGCAGATATAGTAGGTAGTTCTGTAGATATAGTAGGTATTTTACACGGATGGTGTGAATTAAATGAAAAAATCGTTTCTATATAGGCTTTCCTGCAGTGGACTCTGTGCAAATCCCATTTTCCAGTTAGTCCTCTTAAAAAAACAGCATGATAGTTGGACACGACAACTGTTGTGTAATTGCTACGAAAGCAATGGTTAAAGATGTAGTGATGTTATGAGTACTAGGACGAGTTTAAGTTTTAGCAGCAACAGAAGTAACGCTTGGTAGGTTTAACCCGTTAACTCAATTATGGTTGTTCATTGTAGTTAGTAGGCGTTTTTGTGGCTGTTGTTGTTGGTGGTGGTGGTGTTGTTGTTGTAAAAGGGAGCAGTTACATATAGTCATGCCCCTACTACCAACTCGATTGCAGAAACCCTGCTGCAGCAGGAATAATATTACTATGCGTCGTTTTACTTGCAGATGAAAGATCAGCAGACAGCAGCAACATTAACCGGGTGAGCACGACGGGCGAGCCTGCAGTTTGATGCATTGGCTTGGTGCTTGCGGAGTATGACTACTAGGATTCGATGACTTTAATATGATTTAAGGCCTGTCGGCTTTTAATGATTACAGTTCAGTAAGTATTAGCGTGTGGAAACGAAGTATCGTGGATTTCGGGGTAAGCGCCCGGAGCTTTAGCGTTGTGCATCAATGTGTTTATGTTCCGTATGTCTCTGTGGGCAAACGAATTAGCTGAAGTGAACAGAGCTCTTTTTGAGTGCGTCAACATAATTGGTTTCAAAACGATGTGCATTCAAATCGTACGTCCGTATCCTTCATAATTACTAGCCTCAATATGTTTATATTATGAATGTTTTTCACACTCACTTAGTAGTCATATGGCTTTTTAATGATTTTCTAGCTACTACATTGGCATTTTAAAATTTTATATTTCTTATACAATTATACTTATGTCTATTTCACTGAAATTGAGTATATTATACAGTTCAAAATGTTTCTTCTCATGAATCTATCTTCTTCACGATTCCGACCAGAAAACTAGTGCAACCATTTTTGGTCCAGCGCTGTGCATTCCACTGCATGGTACATGGCGCACCTCTGCAGGTGGAACCGGCAGGTGCACAACTCGTACTCCTCGTGAAAGTCTGCGTTTGATCACACTAGATAGTGCATTGAAAACGTCCAAAGCACCGACCTCCCGCCTGGCCTGTTCAACTGTAGCTTTGAAATAGAACGTTTGTAAGGTACTGCACGCGGCATCTTCAGCCTTAGTCGGATTATTTCAACAGCCGGTGGACAGTCTGACATGAGATAGACAAAGCGGTTTCTTGCTCGGGTAGGCAAGCAAAGCATTCGCTTAATATTTAATGGAAAGCACCTTTCAAGCTGGTTAAAATTAGTTAGCGTGAGGTGGTTCCACACCTTGTCACACCATATATCAGCCCCGGAACAATCTTAAGCATAAAGAGCCTCACTGCTGAGAAAACGGTGAGTCTTCGGACATTGCCTACTTCTCTGTAAAGAGAGACAAGTGCCTTTCATACTGTTTCGTTTATATGCGCTGTGAACGTAGTTCCTGTATAATGAACCCGAAGGCCAAGATACTGGAACGAGTTAACAAACTTCAATGGTTGGCCGCAGCAACGTATAACGTCTCTGGCAGCCAATCGACCTCCACGCCAGAATTTCATGGCTTTGATCTTCTTGGTGTTTATCTCAAATCTCGTCGAGACAAGGAACGCCTCTATCATAGAGATAATGCGCTTAATGGCACCTAGGCCGCGATGGGCGACCACGATACCATCTGCATACATTACCACTACGGCTTTTTGGTACTCCTGTCGGACGTAACCGAGGAGGTCAGCAAGGAGAAGCGTAAACAAGACGCAGCTTAGCGGGACTCCTTGCCGAGTTTCCATATTTTGCTTAATATCCAATACACCCTGCTCACCGTCTACCAACAAGGTGTCCTCCTCAAAGAAACTTGCAATTACATTCGAGTCACCCACTCCTGCTCGTTGGAATACTTCAACTAGCAGATGGCGAGGGGCTTTGTCAAAGGCCTTGACGCAGTCAATGAAGACTGCATACAAATGACCTTTGGGTTGTGCCACAGCTCGCTCGATTTCTGACTGGAAACGTGGATTGCATTACGTAGGACCGTAGGACCTGACACACCTCCTCCACCCCGAAAAGGCAGGTTCATGTTGTGCTGCTCCAGTGTAAGCGGATGCTGTACAACTGGAGATACGGCCGCAACGTCAACGATTGAATAAGATATAAGTTAGATGGCCTTTTACCTGTCCATCACTAAGCGGATCCACCGCCGTACGAGGTCGCACGATACATCGTGGGATCTCTGAGAGCTCTCGTTCTGCTCTTTCGAGCAGCCGCCGCTCCTCCCGCCTTGCGTGTTCCCTTTTATGATCATAGCTGAGTCTTATATAATCCTTTCAACGCTTAAAGGAGACTCGACTGGCTTGCAGTGATGATGGTTTTCAGCTTCTCTGAAGTGCTTGGACGCCTTGCTTGGCGCAGGAAACTAAGCACTTCACCGTGGGCGATGTAGCAAGCTCGTGACTACCACGGACGTGATCTTTTCCACTTCACTGCACTTCTTATCGTCCTCTCTAGGTGTCCACAGGTGGTATCGATGTCAGGGCTTACCTCAAGGCCGCCCACCGCTCTGTCCAAAATAGATAAATAAATCCGTCTCATTTTTAGACCAGTGCGGCGGGTTATGTTGGCCTCGGCAAATACCGGGAACATCGGCAACGGCCAACACTGGTTGGTGTTTTCGGGCCGCTTCGTTGAGAACATCGATGCTTTCTGTTTCACGGCTGGCAAGGTTGTGAAACAACAGGTCGATGGTGCTGCTTCCATTGTGACTTAAATATGTATAGTCTTCATGCACGTTTGCACATCTTAGGACCAATATCTAATTGTATCACCTGAAGCAGCATCTCGCCTTTATCGTTATTGGCCCCACAACGAATTCTAGCATTAAATCACCGCCGACGACAGTTGGCATGGTCAGGTTTAACCCTGAAAGTCCAAAGCTCACCGTCTCAAAACATCCGGAGAATCGAATGTGGGTGGAAATAGAATACAGCGACGTTTACCCTCCCTGAGGAGAGCACCACGCAGTATTCATCTTTCCTGACGCATTGCATCGGTGGTAAGCGTTCATGTAGGTAGATAGATAACCCAGCCGCAGGTCTTCCCCGATCCCCCGCAGGTAAAACAGCCAGCTGGTGAAACCCCCGCATATCATTGATATGCAGTTCGTCCCGCTGAAATGTCTCCGTGAGGAGTGCAATGTCAACCAACTTAAACATGTCATCACGTGCAAGATCCATTGTAAGTTTCTCACAATTCCAGAGAAGCATTTGTAGAGGTATGTTTGCCATTACGCTTGCAGTTCTAGAACTGGTCAGTCACTTACGGGGGCTTGGACCGCCAGGCGCACTAAAACTTTCAACAACCATCCTCTCGTAGGAGACGTCTCCAATCCAGCGACGAAACAGGCTTCCCTTCGGCCAGAATTCATTTGTGCAACAGTTTGCGTAATCTTCGTCACGCACCACCACACACAGCATTACTACCCTGTGTACTTAGCTTCCAAACCGCTTTCACAGCTATGCCCTTGTCAGCTAGCCACGCTTGCAGCCCGATCGCCGACGTTTTCTGCGCCAATCGCGCCACTCTTAAGGCGCAGATCTTCCCAGCTCTGGCATAGACTTCCAAACCATCCGCCTGTGTCATCTGCATTGGATGTTTTATTTTGTTGTCTTGTCGTTTACGAACCACAACAAGCCATCGTCGTCTGCCTTCTCCTCCGGTTGTGGATCAGCTGGATCTGCTGTCTCTCAACAACAGTGCAACTAGACTATCCTCCGTCCCCTACGGGCTAACAACAACAGTGCAACTGTCATTACTCAACTGCAGGCTCTCTCGCTCTTGCCTAGGTGACGTCGCTTCCTTCTCTGTTGTCTGCTAGCCTTGGTTTCTTGTTTTCCGCGTTGTCCGCGTTATGCCGTATTTCTTGAAGCTAATTTTGTCACTTAACGTAGAGTTCAAACCCCCTGTAAGCGTGAGGGGTGCGGCAAACTGTTCTTGCGGGATTGCCTCGATTTTGGGAACCCGCTCCTGCAGGTCCGTGTGTGCTAACCACAGTTTCACAAAAGTCCAATGTAGTTGACTAAATCGGTCGCTCCACATACCTTGGCTGAGTTCCTGGGTGTCACAGGCTCCACACGGAGCCGAGTGCGCATTATTGGGGAGCACGGGGCTTAGACAGCCCCTGAAACACTTTTGAGCAACCTTGGCTGCACACCACTAGTTGTTTACCCGTTTTTAACGGGAGCGAACATTTCGAACATCCGAACGTCACGAGTGCTAGCAGACAACTATGACTTGAAATATTATATATTCCTCTTCAATTGGAAGCTATCGATACCCCTAACGCACGTGCACCATCGTAGTTTCTCCCAATTGGATTAATATCTCGTCTGGCTTAGTGCGGCTTTTGCCACCTTCTCTTAGATTCCGATATAAATCTGCTAATTAGGTGCTCTTCTAACGCCGTCAGACCTTGCTTAGTACGGCGGGATCTTCATTATTCAGTTTAAGTCCGGCGAAGCTAGAGAAGAGAAAACTTGGGACTTGTATAAATCTCAGTAAATTAACACTCCAGCCATAAATGAAACACGGCAGTTATCTTTCTCAGACGGCACAAAGACTTTAAACGAGCTTATCCCTTGATGAGGTTTATGACTAAATTTCCAAAAACACACGAAAGAGCTGCATGGGGCATGAAGCAGCGATACATATCACACAATTTTGACCGCGCAAAATATACTCAACTATGGCTACCTTTAAGTATCTCACTTTGTGTCGGTAGTTTTCCTTGGCGGCCATCTCGAGGGCCATTCTCCAGAAGGCTAGGTAGGAACCTTCTTTTTTCTTGAATATCGTGATGAACCTCAAGAAAACATGTAGGCCACTAGGATGCGTATGGTTCGTAATACTTAACGCAGTTGCCCGAATAAGCTGTATAACACCTTACGATGTTTGTAGGTTACATTTCTATGAGCTCCTCCTAGCTAAGATGCTGAACGAATCAGTAAAATGGCGAATAACAAATATTTATGTATATTTTACATATCAAATTAGTTTCTGACTTATATTACTACTACTACTACGGTCAAGTAGTGGTCAACGTTTGTTAGCTAACGATTTATCATAATAATCAATTATCATATATACAATTCAGACACAGATCAATTTATGAAATTATTCATATTACAATTTTTTCTTAGTAAACGTGTTTGCCGTTCGCCCAGAATAACCCTGGTCTGCACCCTTTAGTAAGCGATTCTAGAATTAAGATTGCCGCGCTTTACGTCAACGTTGGAACGTTAGAAAATGACGTTAATAGAACGTTTCTGGCGTACGAATGGCGCGGTTTGCTTTTTCCCCGTTATCTGTGATGTTAAGTAAGTTGAGTGGGGCTCTCAAGTTAGTCAGGGGCCCGATGGTCCTAAGGAATGCCACTCGAGTGCTACTGGGCTGAAGTTACGGGCTGTAATTAGTAGTTTGGCGTGTTTGTTCACCTGCTTGCCTTCTGCTAGGGTCGCGGCGTGACCAGCTCAAAGTGAACCATAGACGATGCTTGAGAGATAAATTGAGTCACTACGGTGACGTCCTACACGACAAAAGTCCGGCCTCGTTAAAAGGGGGTAAAGGTCATTCCGTTTGTAACAGAGTCATCGCGGGCCAACGCTTACCGTTGTTTCTAATTTCTGTGCAGTGAGTTCCAATGTGCTTGGGTAGCCTGCCGTCCTCTGGCTAACAATTGTCTCCGCGCGAACGTGTGGTAACGCGACTTTCTAACTCAAACTTAACCCAATGTGCTGATTTGCTAGTGGGAACGGCTTTAAGATGTGGTGTACTTTGGCAACGTTTTAAGACCTTCAACTAAGCTGCTCGTACTTAATCTCGCATGAAGGTGACTTGACCTGATTGGATTGGCCTAGGAATTCGCGGAATCTGCCGGAAACCTGATGTGTGGCGCCAACTATCGTGGGCAGTGCTAAAATTGCCAGGCTCTCTTTCTTGGCTATTGGTAAAAAGTGCATATATACACAATTTTAAATCGTTTAAATATGGAAACAACAAAACTACTACTACTACTATACTGAAATATAGTTTTGGACATTTTATATGATTTTTGAATATAAACGCAATGTTATACTTACTTCGTGTATATCGTTTTTGGGCAAAACGTATCAGTATAACTCGTCTCAGTCGCTTATATGTATTAAACTGGCAACGTTCTTGTTTGTGCGATATAGAAGAACTAACGGACTTACAGTATACAGGGCTATCGTGAGTTTTTTTCTGGATCGGAGGTTTGGAAACCTCAATGCACAATCGGTGCTGACAAGCAACGGCACCTAGCGTGGGTCTTTCACCCACTTAAAACCTCAATAATTCCCACTCTCTAGAGCTTAGATCTGCGTGGAGCTACGAAACTGCTAGCAGCGCGAGTTTCGGACTCAGAAAACGCATTTTTTAGTGTCACTCTACCTGAAAGTGGACCTGAGGCGGTTTAAACGCGGGAGACTCGCTCCTCTCGCGTTGATATATCCCCTAGGAGATATCCTAACACGATTAAGAGGAGGTGCGTAAATAAATATGTATGTTCTCTAGGCGCGACAACGATCGACTTGAACTAAATACCCACGGTCTCGCACTTTTCTGAGGAGATGATCAACAACAGCCTTACTACTACTACTAAAGTAAAGTTTTTGGGCTGATCCTCAGCCAAGATTTAACGTCTACGGAACTGTTTTTCGCATTGCTTCCTTAACGGACCCCCATAAACACAAATGTGCAACGGTGGGGTTCGAACCCGGGTACCTATGTGTCTCCTCCGGTTGCGAGGCGCAGACTTTAGCCACCACGCCACCGGACTCGACTCTACTACTACTACTACAACTAGCACATTCAGTGACAGCTCAACAACAGTAATAATCATATTAAAATTTTTTGCAAACGTTTTTTCCGCTCCGTTCTTTCTAACTGCGTTCGATCGCTGTGTCCTTCTATCTGTCCTGCGTCTGTCTGTGCGTTCGTCGGCCAGGTGACGACGGATAGCCGCCCTTCCGTCTCGGTATGCCGTCGCCAGGCTCCAGCTTCTATGGGTCGGCCTCGACCTCGCCTACGACCGAAGACATTCTCGCGTTTTCCAGGAGCAAGTCGGAAAAAGATCGGTCAGCCGACAGCGTCAAGAGGAGCCTGTTTCAGCTGCCGACGAATGACTCGAAGCAGCCATCGCAGAAGTCCACCAAGAGCGTCTTCTACTCAGTAAAGCAAGGCTCCGCCGCTGGCTCAAAGTCGCCGAAACGAAGCGAAAGAGCGTCGTGCATTCGTTGCGCCGTCATATGGACGGTTGTAGCGGTCATTGCGGCGTTGCTTATTGCCGTGCTCGTTATGTACGTCGTCATTCCGGTCGTGTTCTACTCGAGTAATGCGATGCGGCGTCGTCTAATGTTTGTCGGGTGGAGCCGATCCGTGCCCGATACGCTCCACAACCCCGCCGCTCTCGGCCTGACGTGCAGTGTCAACAAGCCGACAATGGGCGTGAACGGCATCATCGGAACGTGGTACGTACCGGCCGCAAGGGGGCAGACGTCGCGTACCTGCAAGACCATAGGTGCCATCCTTGAGGAGTCGCCGAGTTTTCCGCTCGTGTTTCTGATTCCGACGTTCGAACAGCACCGCGCCACGCCCGAACGAGTCGCTCTGCTGAAGACGATATCGGCAACGTTGCACTACCACGTGGTCACGTTTGACTACATCGGGATGGCGGACAGCGCCGATGGCCTGCCGCGATTCGACACGGTCGTCGCCGACGCAACCGAAGTGTTTAAAAGGCTTCGGAAAATCAAGGAGATGGCCTGGGAGAGAAGGCCCCTCATTTTCTGGGGCGACACTTGGGGCGCACCGGTCGCGCTCGAGCTTGCCCGAAAGCAGAAACTGTCGCGGCGGCCAATTCTCATTTTGCAGTCGCCGGTCGAGAGCACAGCGCTGGCGGCTGCTAAGGCGCTGCCGTTTAATAAACTCTGGCGGGGAATGCCACTCTTCGACAAGCTTTTTGTCGAGTCGCTGGTCGGCGACAAGGCCACAAACATCAACTCTCTCGAGATTATCCGTGCTATGGTAAACCGGTTTCCCTCCATGATAATTCATGCCCAAGATGACGCGACGGTTAATATCAGTCAGGGCGTGAACATATACCACGCTCTGACAAAGCTACATAGACATGACAATAACAGTGTTGTGCTTGTGAACGTTTCCAGCAACTTTAAGTTAGGTCACCAGAACGTCCTTGATTGGCCACATCTGAATGTTACGATAGTGAATTTTGTACAGTCAAACAAATATACAGGGTAAAAAGGGAGCGTCAATAGCCCTTAGTCCTGGCATTGTCATGTAATGTAAATATCGTTGTAGTAAAATGGTGTTTTTGTTGGAAACAAGAGCGTTAATGTTATTTGTCACTTATCCCTTGCCTATTTGTGCTTATGCACGCGCATTTTACTCCGAAGGTAGTCAAGTTCGCGTGTGCTCTATATTAACCATCATTTTTGATCGATACTGGGATCGTTTGTGTTCTACCAATCTACCAGTCTGTGGTAAATAAACTTTTCATATATTTATGTGTGCAAGTGTGTCGATAACTAAATTCATATATAATAAAAATCATGATAAACTGTTAGACGACAGCAAAATGCATACAACGGTTGTGTACGTTCAAAGAGTAGAGTGAAAACGACGGGTGACAATACATTGATTTACCTCAAAACAGACCGTTCGAAACACACCCTTTAGATGCAACAGTTTAGGCATCAATGCTTAGTTAATCTCATATGTCAAATCAACCTAAATCAATGTTTGATATCACAGGTTCTAAATAAGTAAACTTCGATCTATCATGAATGAACAGGAAAGCATGTTCGCTATACTCTGAGTGAGTTGTTGTCTCTAGAGAAGAGTATGTTGTTTAAATACGTGTATTTCATACATATTTACTAAGAGTGGAAAGGTACCATACAATATGAAGTGTAACTGCACACCGTACTCGGACGTCAAGGTCGGGACGCTGTCTCAGGAAAGCCGCAGATCTTTTGCCTCAGTTGCGAGGTTCAGCTACTCACCGACTCTGTGGAGGAGCTTGCCAGTCAAGTTGCCAGGACCGCCTAAGGTTTCAAACGCCAGCGGATGAAACTCATGTGGGTAACCTATTAAGACGTATTTTGCGAACTTCCTTGTCTCGGCTAGATTACCAGCGTGGCCTGCTGAGATCGCCCCGCCACCGACCGTTGAAGGTGCTAATGAGTCTGTGACAGTGGCGTCCCAGACGAGCATCCTGCCCCTACTAAAGGGGGTAAGAGTCATCCCATCCGGGCGCTTACCATCGTCGGTGGAGAGGCCCTGAGGCTCTAGAATGCAGGGGAATCCACTTGATCGAAGCGCTTGGCTGAAGGTGTTGTTAATGCCGGCATGCCTGGCACGCCTTCCCGCACTCATGATGCACGATAACCTGTGATGGGCTAATTTGTCGACGGGGTGGCCGCATTTACATTGATGAGGGGACACAAGGTCACAGCCGAGACGAAGGCCTGCCCCGATTCGGGTCGTCTCGTTGTCCAGGAGGGTGTCTAGTGGGGCACTTGGAGGCGCATGCAACCAGGCCCCGGATCCTTTAGCAGCGACCGCTTGAAGGCGAGCCCTTGTGGTGTCATCGACAGCGCTCGCTAGTAAGCCACGATATACTTCGTCATATAAGAATGTGCTCCAGTCATGTTGGCTTAGAGGGTTATCCGGAGCGCCTCTGCAAACGGTATTAAACTCCTCGTACGGGGCCTCGTCTCTTGAGCTCATTAAACTGAGAGATGCCGGCTTCGTTTAGTAGTGCGATGGCATTGTTCTCAGATCGGAAAAGGGAAGAGACTATCGCTTTGATTTGCGGGATTGAGGATAGACTTTAGTGAGGATGACTTTAGAGTAGACTTTGCTGTTCACGAAATGTTAAGTGCTGCTTTATCTCCCCCCCTCCCGCCAGTGAACGAATAGTAAAGTGTTTGCTCGTAGATTAGTTAGCTTGTTATGTTTTTACACGACAAAAGATCGAAATATGGTGAACGCTGTGTTTCAGTATATAACCACTCCCACCAGTAGCATAATACGCGACTACAACAACTGCATAAAGTCGATCGATATGTGATTATTACACCGCAAAGACTGGTCACGCGCGACCTATTAGAGTGCTCCTGATCACAATTACAAGAAAAAACAATCTTAATTTTTCAGATAAAATAAAAAGTACTCCGTCAGTTCTAGCAAATAAGTTGTATAAATCTAACGACTCAAAAACGACTACTGTTTTTTTGAGCGTCTTAAAACTGCTAACTACAGAGTTAATAATACCTTTACACAGCAGCCACGAAGAGGTCAGCCATAACTAGCACGTTGATAGCAAACCCTTCCTCCCATACACTGAATGTCGCTTTATCTTTAAACTTTATACAAAGTTATGATGACATTAAACGGGCCAACTGATTTAGAGATCCAATGTTCCTATAAACAAGACCGTGATATCTAGAGCATTCGGTATGACAATATTTACATCTGCAGTCAACATCGGGGTCGTGCAAGCCTTCTGCACTGCATAGGTGGTGGTGGTAGCCGTGTACCGAAAAACGCACTATCACATGGCGATTAAGTCGGTCGGCCCCTTTCTACGCGTCGTCAGTCATTGCGGGTGTTATAAAAATATCAGATTCTATGTCGGCCAGTTTGTCCTCCTAAAGCTGAATGAACGTTTTGTATGTCTCTGTCTTCTTCAGCCCATACATCTTCCGTATGTCTTCTACGAATAGCGAGGTCCCTGTCAGTACATAAATCAGGCGGTTACGAGCGGAGGAGTG
Source organism: Dermanyssus gallinae (assembly GCA_003439945.1). NCBI lineage: Eukaryota > Metazoa > Arthropoda > Arachnida > Mesostigmata > Dermanyssidae > Dermanyssus > Dermanyssus gallinae. The sequence continues at coordinate 28,211 of QVRM01004876.1, read as the reverse complement.
CAGGCCCAGCACTCGCTTTAAAAACTCGGGCTCATCTCTCTCCAGCGTTGCGAGGTCGTTCATCTTAAGGTGTCTCCATATCAACTGCACTCCGTATGTAGCCGTTGGTGCGACTTCAAGATAGAATAGGCGCAGGGCGGTGTCGATGGAGAGCTTCTGGGGCGCTTCGATTGTTGTTGACGCAATCAGGGCCTTTCCCACCCGTTTTTCAACATGCAGGCGGAACGCAGTCCCTGTTGTGGTGAGAGTTATGCCGAGGTATGTAAAGGAATTTACATACTTAACTGGCGCCATCCCCAGGCGGAGTTCGTCGCTAGCAGCCAGGCGATCTCCTCTGCGGAATTTGACGGCCTCAGTTCTACTGTTGTTGATGGTAAGACCAACCTCGCTGACGTATCCCGACATTGTGCTTATTGCTTGTTGCAAGTAGTTTCTGCTCGTACTGAACATCACCAAACCATCAGCGTACAGAATGACTTTGACGAGCGAATGCCTCGTGGCGATGCGTAAGGGTAAATCGCTTTTGAGGACCGCGAATAGTAGCGGGCTGATGTTATCTCCCTGTGCAAACCCCGTCGTCTGCTCGTGGCTTTCGCGTATCACTACTCCGTCGTCGATAGAGATCATATTCTTCTATAAAATAGCTCTGAGAAGGTCTAGTATCCTAAGTGGTACAGCAGATTTCGCGAGCTTCTCTAGTACTATCGAGCGTGATCCTGAATCGAATGCTGCTTTGAAATCCACGAAGATTGAACAAAAAGGCCGTCCGGGCCTTGCTAAATCCACGTTTTTCTTTGGGAAGGACTCCTCTGAACTCAAAAAAAAGTGTGAGGCGGCGGACTAGTAGTGTAAATAGGAGCTTGTAAACACAACTTTTCTTCGATATACCTCTCCATGACGAGGGATCCGACGGACAGCCTTTCCCTTTCGGAATAAGAATTATAACAAAGTCTTTCCAGTTATCCGGAACCCTTCCCTGAATTAGGCAGGCATTGAAGAGGAATGTCCACTGCGGAGAAAGTGCGAGGGCTGACTTCAGATGTTCGTTATAAATACCGTCGAGCCCGCACGCCTTCCGTGTAGGCAGATGAGCGATGGCTTCATAAACTTCTGCAGTTGAGAAGTCTTTCTCCAACTCATCTCGCAAGAATTCGTCCACCTCGGACCATACACTGATATATTGAGGGGTGTGCGTTGGAATTGTATCCTTGGCCGCAAAGACATTTCTGAAGTGCGACTGCAGAGCGTCTGGCTTTACTGGACATGTGGGTCTAGTTGGCGCTCCGTGGCGTAGCCTGATATAAGACGCGCGTCCGGCTTTCACCAGTAGTTTTTGTTCGCGGAGCTTTTGAAATGCAGCTTTCGCGTTTATAAAAGTCTTTCTGTGCAGAGATCTTGCTAAGGCTAGCAGAGAGTTCATGATGGGGTGAGACTTGCAAAGTTCTTTTAGTCGGATTTGAGCTCGCTTGGTCTCGGTGTAGTTTCTGTTCCGCCACTGTATATCTTTGGGCTTTAGTCTCGGGGTCACGCAGTTCTGGAGGCCGCTGGTTAATAGGTCATTAAAAGCTGAAACATCGTCATTTGCTGTCAATATCTCCAGGAACTGTAATCGCTTTCTCTCGTCTAGGCTGCGGGAGCCTGATCGACGAGTTTCTGAGGCGTTAACGGCTGCGGGAGCCTGCTCGTGGCGTTAACGGCTATTCGGCGGGAGACTGATCGTGGCGTTAACGGCTATTCGGAGACCGACCGGAACGTGCCAAGTAAGGCGTTCTCCTTCGCTAAGCGGGAGACCTGCGCCCTGGAACACAAGCTCGTCATTCGAGAGATTCGTGGCAAATAGGTCTATTGTTGAGGACCTAATCGATCCCATGAACGTAAACACTGCCGGATCGTTTGCAATCCAGAAACCAAAGTCGGATAGTACATCAGTGAGGGCGAGTGTTCTGCTTTCACCCTGTTTGTTGAGTCTTGCGTTAAAGTGCCTACCGACGACGGCTTTGCCGTTTCGGGGAATCAGCTGAAGGCAGCGGACGAGTCTTTCAATCATCTACGACGGGCTTTTGGCACCCGGAGGCCTGACGTACATAGCAATAATGCTGATGACTTCCCCACATAACACAACACAGTTATCTTCAGCGACCACTGGATCTAAGCTTCCCAATCGGTGGTTGTATAACACAGCCACTCCCCTACCCGCATGTCCAGTCTGGCTTAAGCGGACGGCAGGGCAGGACACTGACTAAAAGTTCGGTAGATGTATAGGGGCGGTGGACCAGGTTTCTGTCAGGATGACAGCATCTACAGAACCAAACGCTGATGGGGGCCTTAGATGTACGGAGTTTGAGGGGTCTTCACAGTTCCAAAGAACTAGTTGTAAAACTTTCCTCTCCGGGTTTTCGCTTTGGACCTTCGGCCTTTCTGTTGTGCTGTTTCGATGAAGTCGCTCAGCATGGGTTTGTCGGGTCTGGGAGACGATCGACGCCCGCTTGCTCGAAACGATTGCTGCTTCGTACGTTCGTTCGTACGTCCCCTCACAGGTCCCTGCGGTCGTGTCGTTGGTTGCACAGAAGGGAGATCAGACGGTCCAGTATCGTCGGGTTCTGGTAGTTCGGAGTAGGTACTGGCATTTTCTCCCTTTGCTTCGTTGCGCGCGCACTCCCTTTCGAGATCTTCGTCGACGAGCCGCCCATATTTGATTCGGTCGAGATTTTGTTTAACGGGATTATGCGGGTACTTAAAAAGAAGCGGCCCGGCGGGCTTTGGCACAGGCGTCCCGCGCATCCGTGATACGAATAAATTCCTTCGTGTACAATGGCCCAATGCGTCCGAATTATATTAATCACGCCGAAGCCCCCTATCGAGGCTCCTTGGAGTAAGCAGTCGTTAGCATCCTTGCACTCCTTCTGGAATTGAAGAACCGTCATCACCGACAAAAAGCAATTCGGTCGCTGCGACTTCAAGGCTCCGGCGAACTCAGACACCTTGTAGAGAAAAACGTCCTTGTTGAATTCCATGCATTCGTCGTATCAACAGATGACAATGACGCGGGTTGGTTGTGGGTTTTTCTCTAAGAAACCCTGTGCTTGCGTCAATGCCGTAGCTGCATCTGACTTCGATCACGCACGGATTACTAACGGGGTCTTCTTCGGTAATTGTTCGAGTATTTTAACCTTCAGCTGACGGACGGTTTTATCTCCAGAAATTAGCAACGATTTTCGAGGTACTTGGGGGCTACGCTGACTTCCCTGCTTACCAATCTTCGTTGGTTGAGTAACACTATCGGACGCATCACGCGATGCATTTGTAGGTCTGTTCGCTAGGTTAGCCACATGTTCTTCAAGAGCCCTCAACCGTAGCGCTAAATGGGTAGCAAAGTTCGCAACATCACTTGTGAGGGGTTCTTTGTCGAGCACTGCCAAGAACTTCTCGGTGGTTATTTTCGGAGCCGGTAATGAGCAAAGACGACAAAGCCACAATGCACCGCGTTCTACGCTGGGGTCCTTTTCGTCATCGAACTTGCAAGCTATGTGAAATTCACGTCTACATCCTCTCGCACCTGCCCATTTCGACTTCCATCGTATTCGAATTATTTGTGTTTGTTGGCCTTATCGAATCAACAGAACGTTTCTTGTTTGCTGGTGTTGTCGAAGATCCGTTAACACGCTACACGATGGAACAACATCCGCTTCACTCAATCCAGCTCGTGCCGGAGAAGATGATGGGAGGGAATGTGGAGGATCATAAGCGTATACACTGGATCTAGAAAACAAATTCCTGCAGCAACACTTAGCCCAACGACCTCACAATACATTTTTTGACATCAACTGAGTTCATAAAGGCTTCTAAAATTAACTGAAATCGCCGAAAATCGACGAGAGCGGTCAGCACCGATGCACATCGGCTGAAACCGAAACTGGAACTGTATGTATTGTTAATGATTGATGAAACGTCAACGTTTTTCAAGGAGCTTGGAAAAAGACTAAACGCAGTCACAAAGGATTCTCGTTCTGGAGAGTTCCTACTGCAGCGAGTATCGATCGAGCTTCAGCGTGGAAACGCGGCGTCACTCGAAGGGTCCCTTCCCTCCGCCGAAGGGTTTCCTGAGATCCCGTAGGAATATAGATGTTCTTAATACTATTTTGATTAAATAAAACTTGTCATTTCATTATATATATATATATATATATATATATATATATATATATATATATATATATATATATATATATATATATATATATATATATATATATATATATATATATACAGGTAGTTCAATAAGTTCTTAGAATGAAAACCAAGAATTTTCCAAATCATGTTTTTAAATTTACCTTATTCGATATACTCCCCGAGATGCTCAATACACTTTTCCCACCAAGATTTCAGAGCTTTTATACCTCTTAAGCAGAATGCCGCGTCTTTAGACTGAAAATAGGCATTGACAGCAGCCTTAACCTCTTCATTGCTGGAAAAACGCTTCCCACCGAGACTACTCTTCAAATGTTCGAAGAGGAAATAATCAGAGGGGGCCAGGTCTGGAGAATAGGAAGGTTGTTCAATAAGTTCGAACCTCAGTTGGGCCAGTTTTGCCGATGCTTGCCGGGACTTGTGTGCAGGAGCATTGTCCTGGTGAAACAGGACAACCTTCTTCTGCAAAGCGGGCCGTTTCACGATGAGTTCTTGCTAAAGGCAGTCCAACAGTCTTGCATAATATTCTCCTGTGATCCTTTTACCGCTCTCAAGGTAGTCGACCAGCATTATTCTACGTTGGTCTTAAAAAACTGTAGCCATCACCTTTCCGGTCAATGCCGTTGTCCGCACCCTCTTCGGAGGTCCTTCATCAGGTGCACACCATTGGCAAGATGCTTCTTGGGTCTCGGGAGTGAAGTGATGGACCCAGCTTTCATCGACGGTCATGAATCTGCGCCAAAAATCCGACGGATTGTTCGACATCTTGGCCAAATTTCGCTGTGAAGCGAAAACAGGCGCGTTTTTTTGGCCTTGGTTGAGCAAATGCGGCAGCCATTTTTCTCTGAGCTCTTTCATCTTCAAGTGTTCGTATAGGATAAAATGCACACTACCTAAACTAATTCCTAATGCTTCCGCTATCTCCTTAATGTTCATTCGCTTATCTGTGCCAACGATGTTTCGCACTTTCTCTGTGTTTTCCTCATCAGTTGCCGTTTTTTGGCCTCCTGGACGTAGTTCATTCTCGGTGCTCCTGCGACCTCTTTTTAACACATTAATCCAGATGGAAACAGTGGCAAAACATGGCGCAGAGTCACCGTACGTCTCGTCCAACCCAAGTTTCACTTGGGTCGCAATCCAACCTTTGAAATAAAAATGCTTGATAACCACTCGAAACTCTTTTTTCTTCATTTTTAAAAATCACGCCGATACTGTTACGAACTAATCTGCGGAACGAGAACAAATATATATCGAGAATAATATAATACTCCGTCGTATTTATTTCTCAATACTGGTCTTGCTCGCGTGGGTGGAGCTCACATTCGTTCTCACTACACCGACGACGGTGTCTGTTACTCAATGATATATATATATATATATATATATTAATATATATATATAATGTCACACACAGTTACTAATGCGCGGCCGTCCTGAATACGCCGATTCACACCTAGCCTACCTGCGCACTCATCTATATCACGGCACCGTAACGGGCCGGCTCTGACTCACCCGGGGACGGCGCCCCTCGCACGTAGCGGAGATGAAAGCGACGAGAGTCTCAAGTCGCGCAGCACGAGTCAAAGAGGATTCTAACATGGCCGCAGCCGCTTAAATATCGGCCGACCGCCCCGCCCCCTGTCGGCCTTCCGTGCTACTACAACGTCGTCCGCTACGGCGTGCATTCTACGTACTTCCCGTTCGTCTGCTCAATTATGTCGTATGCTCTAATCTGTGTTCCGTCTGTTCAAATTGTGTGGCGCTCTCTGTCTGTTCAAATTGTATGGCGCGCTCTGTCCATCTGTGACATCCTCCCCCTTTTGAGGGACGAAGTCACCTCAAAAGATTCTGGCATGGGGGCTCAACAATCATCACTAATCATACCCTATTTGTGGCTCTATGTTACGTCGCGTGCCGGCTCACAGCAACCTCGCGAGCCGTCCCGCTGGTCGGTTGACGAATTTTCCCTCGCCGAGATGGACCCGATACGCGCGCGGCACTCCGTCTCTCCCCTGCAGGGCCTCTTCGATGAGTCCGAGTCGCCAAAATGCCCGCGGCAGCGCTTCGTCTTCCAGCAAGACGACGTCGCCCTTCTTCAGCACGTCGTTCCGCGTCCCCCTGCGCCGTAGAGCCGTTCGCAACACGAGCATGTACACGCTCCGCCACCGCTTCCAGAACGAATTCAGCAACTTTTCTTGGTGCCTCCAGATCTTCGCGAGTCCGCCTGGATGATTGCCCAGCGACGTCAGTTTGTCGGCTGGCAACACCATCGGTACCTTTGGCGTGAGGAAATGACTTGGAGCCAAAGCTCGCGGCTCGTCGGGCCGGCCGGGAACTCTTGTGATGGGCCGTTGATTGATTATCGCGGCCACCTCGTACATTATTGTTATCAGGTTCATGAGCTTCAGCTTGCTCTTCTTAAGTGTCTTCCGCAAGCAGCTTTTCACCACTCCCACCATGCGCTCGAAGAAGCCTCCCCACCAGGGGGCCCGTGGGACGTTAAAGTCCCAAGAGACTCCCCCGTGGCCCAGGTAATTCTGCACCGCTTCGTTTCGAAACGCCGTGGTGAGGGCTACTAGGCATCTGCTTGCCTTCTGGAATGTTGATGCGTTGTCTGAGATGAATTTGTCGGGCAGCCCGCGTTGTGCCGTAAATCTCTTAATGGCCGCTAAGCACGCCTCTGCCGTGAGATCTTCCACCACCTCCAGGTGGATTGCTCGTACTACTGCGCAGGTGAAGATGGCCACCCAGATCTTCCTTTCCTCGCCTCTGTCTCCACGCACCACGAGCGGGCCGAAGTAATCGATACCGGTTGTCTTGAATGGGCGAAACGAACTCTCGATTCTTGGTAGCGGTGCCTCCTCCACCGTAGCGATTCTCGCTCGCTCTCTTGCGCACGCCGTGCAGTTGTAGATCGTTGTCTTTACTAGTTGCCTCATTCTGATGATCCAATAGTTTTCTCTTAGCTCGTTCATCGTCGCTTCGACTTTCATGTGGCTCACCCTGCTCTCGTGGGCATGTGCGATAATCAACTGCGTGAGTGGGTCGTCCTGCAGCAGTATCGGGTGGCGGGTCTCGAATGGCTCTTCTGCCAACTGCAGCCGACCGCCGACCCGCAGCAACCCCTTCTCATCGATGAACGGCTTGAACTCTGCGATCTTCGGATCGTCGGGTGTTTCGCTCTTGGCGAGGCTCGCTATAGTCTCCCCCAAGCAGCGTTGCTGGGCTTGCCGAATGAGACGCTGCTTCGCCTCGGCGAGCTCTCGCGCTGCTAGTGGGCCTGTTGCAGCCTTGTCGCCCTTGAAGCGCTGTACCGCTCTTGCCAGTGTCGCGGCCACCCTGACAAGACGCTGCAAGCTTGAAAACTTAGCCGGATCGATGATTGGAGGCTGGTCGACTGCCAGCAAGGCCCGAACCTCAGGAAGCTCTTCATACACTGCCGAACTTGGCTTGAATACGGGATATCGCGCAGCTGGACCAGTCAGGAAGCCCGGACCCTGTAACCATAAGTTGCTTGCCTTGAGCTTATTAATGCTCATACCGCGCGAGGGTAGGTCGGCTGGGTTCTGCTCCCCCGGGCAATGATGCCACTGCCGCACCTCCGTATGTTCCAGTATCTCCAATAATCGATTTCTCACAAATACTCCCCACCTATGTGGTGCGGCCGAGTATATCCAATGCAATACTACCTGCGCGTCCGACCAATAAAACATTTTGGCGTCGCCAAGCTCTAATTGCTCTCGTACCTTTCTTGCCAGTCTGACCGCCAATACGGCTGCCATCAGCTCTTTCTTTGGTATTGTTAACCCTTCGATTTGCTGCAATGGGACTAGTTTGGCCTTGGCCGCGACCAAGCCAATTGAACTCGTACCTTGGGCGTCGGTGACCTTCGCGTATATTACGGCAGCATACGCTCTGTCGCTCGCGTCGGCGAATGCGTGTACTTCGATCGTAGCTCCGCGCCTGAGCCCCAGATCTCTCTTCACCTCGAAGCCCGCCAACTCCTTCACTTCGTCCACCCAGGCCAACCACCGCCGCGCCAACTCCGCCGGCAGTGCCTCTCCGAGCGGTCGCTTGGTCTGGTGGGCTTCCTGGAGAATGCACTTCAGCTTTGTTGTGAACGGCGCGATTAGGCCCTGGGGGTCGTAGAGTCGTGCGCAGGCGCCCATAAGCGTGCGCAAGGTGGGGGGAGCCGAATTCGCGAACTCCAACATCCCGTCTGGCTGGAACGTGAGCGTGTCGGCCTCCTGGTTCCATCCCACACCCAGCACCTTTTCGACGCCTGCTGGACGCAGCAGCGTGCCCTCGGACGGGGGGTCGGTGTGCACGGTTTCCCTCACGTCGCCGAACTGGTCCCGCAACGCCTGGCAATTGGACTTGAATTTCTTCAATACCATGCCCGCGTCACCCAGTATTTCGACCACCGCGTGCCACAACCGCTCCGCCTCGCCCGAGGACTCCGCGCCCGTCAGCATGTCGTCCATGTACAGGTCGTGGAGGATACTCCTGCACGCGTCGGGGTGACTGGCTGCGTATTTCTCTGCGTGAGCCCTGATGACGGCGATGGTATTATGCTGGCTGTCCTTGACGCCGAACGAGGTCGAGGTCATCCTATAAATCGACCGCCCTGTCAATTCTTGTTCATCTTTGAACCATAGGAAGCACAACAAATTTCTATCGTCTGGGTGGACACGGACCATCAGGTAAGCTTTGCTGATGTCCGCGACCCATGCGACTCTATGCCTTCGAAATTTTGTCAACATAGACATCGGACACGGCAATAAATTCGGCGTGTCTTCGATGCAATCGTTGAGTGATAATTGACCTCTGGCCGCAGCCGACGCATTGAACACGGGGCGAACCCTATACGACAGTTTGCTAGGCTGTACAACAGGAAAATGCGGCATGACATATTTCGGTGACTCACCGGGTGGAAGAGGTTCCGCAAAATCTTGATCGATGAACGTGCGGATTTCTCGTACGTAGTCCGCCCTCAACTCCGGGTCTCGTCGCAGTCTCTTCGCCAATGCCTCTAGTTGTTTTTCTGATGATTTTTCGTTGCTGCTGATCATGGATACGTTGGGCTTAAGATTAAGCCGTACTTGGTAGCGTCCGTCGGTGGCCCGCTCCACCTTCGACAAGAAGTGTTCTGCCACCACCTGTGGGCTTTTCTCTTGTAGTTCGTCCGGGTGTATGCCGATAGACTCGAGTGACCAAAACTTGTCTAGTTCGGTGGCCGCCGCCGCGACGGTTGCTTCCGCTCTTATTTCCCCAGTCGCCTCCGAAGCCAGGACGAGCCCGAAGCGAGTCTCGAGGCCGACGGTCCGGGTGTCGAGGCGCCGTGGTCCGCCCTCCATGACGCTAAACGAGTTGCTTGCGTCTAGCAGCAAATCAACGGCCGCCGGACCGCCGGCTCGCTCCGCAAGCTCGTGCCCGTACCTAGCCCGGAGCCTTGGCGACGGGGTGGGCAAGTGGGCCGCTGTGATCTCTTCCACTACCCTCGCGGTAAGCGTTACTGGTTCACCGTTACGCGGCACCAACTGCAGCTGTACGATAGGCAATCTCTTGGCTTGCTGAGGTTTGCTGCCGCCGAAGACATGCAGATAAGTGAACTCGTTGCCGATGGTCTTCGCCTGCAGGGAATCCGCGAGACGGCGTGTAACGAAAGTTCGCTGTGAGCCGCTATCTAACAAAAATCTGGCGACGACACGTTTACCCTTATTATTTATAACGTCTACATGCCCCGTGGGCAACAATGGATCTGTACAGCCTAACGGTGATACAATGTTGCTCGCTACAGCTTGTGTACACATCACGGGTGCATGCGGACCCTTACAATGCTTACATGTGATCTTACTCGTACATGCGCGGACCCAATGTCCCGCCATCAAACACCTACGGCACACCTTGGCCTCCGCCACTCTATTGCGCTTCTCGTTCATTGACATCGAAGTCATACACATGCTCGAATTATGCTTGCCACCGCAAAACAAACAGCTAACTGACTGTCGCATATTATTATTGCATGGTGTGTAATTGTTAGCCGCGTGGCCTTCTCGTTTGTTATTATAATTGCTATTGCCGTTACCAGTGTTATTGGTGTTAGTGTTGCGGTTATTACCGGATCGCGGTTCCACGTGCGTCTGGTATACTTGTGCTGAGTCATTCCGCGAGGCTTCCCTCGCCGGCCTCGGACTACTCGACCACGGCCGCGGCGTGGTACCCGACCCTGGCTTGCTATCTCTCTGTGTTAATGATTTTTGTTTTTCTCGCGACGTCACCTCGATCGAGAGGAAGTGTATCAAGTCCTGAAAACTGTTGACCAAACTCCTCTGATATGGTGTCAGTAGCTCGGACACGCAACACGGGTTTCACGGTGAAATCGCGAGCACCGTTGTCCTTAGCGGCCTCCACCGAAGCAATATATCTCAACATCAGTGGCTCCGGCAGAGCCCGCAAAACAATAGTATATAACACGGCGCCATAACATTTCTCATTGAATTGTAATGCGCGCAATGCCGCTACTGAGCTATTCACCTGATCTAATAATTCACGCAGCGCTATGTGGTCTACGCGACCCACCCTAGGCATATCTAACAATTTTTGATATACGTCACCCACTATAGCCTTAACGCAACCATACCTGTTCATAAGGTAGTTAAGCACGTAAGCGTAGTTGTCGGCGTCTAGCGGTATCTCGGCGACGGCTCTCGCTGCCTCGCCTTCGAGTAGGTCACGCAATATCTTGTGTCGCTGCAGATCGGACAACCCTTCTTTTTCGTCAACCAATGTTCTAAATTCTTCGATGAACACTGGGAACTGGTGTCGGTTACCACAAAATCTTCGTAGCTTCGGCGCCGGCAATTGTGCGCCGCCCGAGCTGCCGGCTTCTTGTAACGACACTAGCCGATTCAAAATCGCCTCGATCCCCTCTTGCGCCGCCGCGCCGGTATTCACTGGTACTCTGCCGGCCGCCTCACGCTGCAATTCTAGGAACGACGCCATTGCATCGGCCAGCACGCGGGCGTCCGAGGGCTTCACATCACGCTCAGCACCGCCCGGGTCGCCTTGGTTCCTGTAGGCAGCTAATACCTGCTTAATCTGATCTAACATATCTGCATATGCCTCACAACGTGCCAATTGCTCGTCTAGGACTTCCTCATTAGTAGTACCTACCGACAATGCACATAGCTTATCGTCTAGCTCGGTTAGCTTCTTCTCTAGACGCTCCAGCTTTAATTGCCACGTGGCCACTCGCTGGTCGTCGGCCACAGACTTCGCCGGTGGAGCTTGTCCTTCAGGCGAAAATTTTAGCACCGTGTTGCGTAGGGCGGAAACGCTGGCACGCGCAGCCTTCCTAACGGCTTTGAGGTACTCTACGGAGTCTGCCATAGTGGCCTGTCTCTTCCGCAATTAGTGTAACGGCACAATCACCAGCCCCACGTTGGGCGCCAAATATGTTACGAACTAATCTGCGGAACGAGAACAAATATATATCGAGAATAATATAATACTCAGTCGTATTTATTTCTCAATACTGGTCTTGCTCGCGTGGGTGGAGCTCACATTCGTTCTCACTACACCGACGACGGTGTCTGTTACTCAATGATATATATATATATTAATATATATTATATATAATGTCACACACAGTTACTAATGCGCGGCCGTCCTGAATACGCCGATTCACACCTAGCCTACCTGCGCACTTATCTATATCACGGCACCGTAACGGGCCGGCTCTGACTCACCCGGGGACGGCGCCCCTCGCACGTAGCGGAGATGAAAGCGACGAGAGTCTCAAGTCGCGCAGCACGAGTCAAAGAGGATTCTAACATGGCCGCAGCCGCTTAAATATCGGCCGACCGCCCCGCCCCCTGTCGGCCTTCCGTGCTACTACAACGTCGTCCGCTACGGCGTGCATTCTACGTACTTCCCGTTCGTCTGCTCACTTATGTCGTATGCTCTAATCTGTGTTCCGTCTGTTCAAATTGTGTGGCGCTCTCTGTCTGTTCAAATTGTATGGCGCGCTCTGTCCATCTGTGACAGATACGTTGCACGGGAAAAGCTATCAAACGAAATCGCAACGGCCAATCACCATAATATTTTGAGTGCTAGCAGTCGAAAAGTTGCAGTTCCTAATAGCGGTGGAAGCGCGCCAAAATTCGAATTCTAAAAAGCTCATTCTAAGAACTTATTGAACTACCTGTATATACATATATAAATATATATATATATATATATATATATATATATATACACGCAGACCTCCCAATCTACCCACGCAGTGACAGCTATTACAGTAGGCCATTTTTACAGTTATTATGTTGGCTTACGTAGTACCCACTTATCACGAGCGCAGTCTTTGGTAAGTACATATATTTTTTGTGGAGGAGGGTAAAATAAAAATATATATATATATATGTCGTCAGCCGCCATCGTTCAAAACCAGTCGAATATAGCAAAGATGCCTATGTAAGACTTTTCACAATATTCATTCCAGGGTCCAATATGTGTCTACTTATTCTTTAGGCGGCATAAGATGAACGAACACGAAATTTGAGTTTGAACTCTTTTTTTCCGTTCCAACAATCCTAGAGCGTACCCTGATGGTTTCTGTTACCCCGTAGGTCTCAGGGAGCGAAAATTGTCGCGTCATTCGCCGAAGGATGTACTCTAGTACTTTTTCTATTTACTGAGGAAGCGTAGCCGTTTAACTTTGCACAGGCACTTCGGCCAGGAACTGCAAACTAAGCAGGACAGCCTTGTCCTCCTCGCACTCCACCACAATGATGAGTTGACAATTTCAGGTAAACCGTGGTTTTACTACTTCCCCTTAAGGTGGGCGACAAGAGCATTGCACACATCGTTGAAATTGATCTCCAGTAAATGTTTCTTCGCTGAAAAACAAGTGCTTCTGATCTGTCTTTAGCAGTGGTCTTCGGTACAGCCGCTTCTGCGGCACTGGTACGCGGAGCGGCAATAGTTTTCTCTCTAGCCCCCACCTTGCTCCGGCTAACATCATCCTCTCTTTAATGGGTCTTTTCTGCACCGCGACTTTGCTCGTCCTCATTAAAGTTGTGTTTTCCTTGTTAATTGTTGACATTGGTTTACCAGCCAAACTACCAACCGAACGGTTTGCTGCGTCATTGCCCTGCTCATTTGTTTTGGTGGTATCGTCTAAGCTCGCTGGAAAGCATTCAATTTGCGATATAGGCATACCTTTGATGCGCGCGTCTTCCATCGGACTTGATGCGGGCCGCTTCCCACGCCTCGTTGTTGGATGACAGATTGCACTGTCCGCTTCCCTGATTTGTGACGGTGATGATGACAGTGGGTGATCGTTAACTGAGGTTAACGATGATGAAGGTGATACGGAAGGTGTTTCGATGATGATTATAAGGAAGGTGTTCCAATGGTGATGATGCTAATGTGGTACCTGATGGAGAAGGTTTAAGTTCACAGCGATGATAATGATGACTAGGATGTTGATGGGAACGACGACGATGTAGAGTTAAGTGGTGGTGGTGATGATGATGATGATGATGATGATCATGGCAATAGTTATTCAGGTATACATTGCACGTATAGTTAATGCGCACCAACCACACGTAATTAAGTAGCATATGAAGTAGAGATAAAATCACTCTATGCCTCGTGATAGATGCCATTTATTCAATCGAGTAGTAGTAGTCGTCGTCACTACGCATTTACAGTATATATGTTGACCTTACTGTTGCCTAAACATTGGCTTTACGGGACATGCTTTCACGTAGTGGTTTGGAATGCTGAATACATTTCGGTTTCGTTGAGCTTATAGCTAGCAAGGTCGCACTTAGCAAAACACAACATAGAATAAGGCACAGAGAGCTTGGGATGAGGTATAGCTATCATGAAAAATGCCATGTAGGTGAAGCAGCGTAAGGAGTTAGAAGAATTAAGAAGAAGAAAAATGCTGCAAAGCAATCAGCAGCAATGGAATAGGAAATACCTTTATGGCCTCTATACGAGTAAAATAAAATAGATGTTTAAATAAAAAATCAGTAAGAATTAAATAATGCTACTGCAGGTCACATACGTGCGTAGCCTATTATCTTACCACAGCTGTAGACATGACTAATATTGTAAGGTTACGTACAAAGGTGGCTCACTCTACGTAAAAAGAGTCACTTCCAAATAAACAAAAACATTCACCTTGAATTTACCATTCACATGTAGAATAGGCTTTGCCCGAGAGGATCACTTTTGTTTCGTTAATGATGGGGTGGATGATACTGTAGTGTCTCTTTTATTATTAACACACGTGCTCCGTTTTGTTTTTGCTTGATCACGGCTGACTATAGTTCACTCCAGTATTGCTATGTCTAAATTGGAAACCATGACACTTAATGTAAGAAAAGCCGACAGAATTTTACTGTGTATAAGTATGTTTTCGAGTTTTTTTTAACGATTTTCGGCGCATAGGTTCACACTGGCGATCCCGGCGAAGTCCGGCGAAAAGTGAATCAACTGGTCGGCAAAACTGTACATTATCGCCTAAAAAAGTACCGTACTTAGTAGCTCTCTCTTCGAGAAGCCAGTTAAGGCGCGCTCGTTGTGGATAAACTACGCTGGTTATGCTGGTTATGTAATTTCTTCTAGGTCACTAAGCTGATTTACGAAGAGGTCGCCATATTTACATTACAAGAGTGGTCTGTAAGGAGTGGAGAGGAAACCGGGCTTAGAGGAAAGGTAGGCCCTATTAGATGCCTAGTACGATTTCCAAATTAGCAGATTCGCACTAGGGATTCTGCAACGGGTAGAGGAGACCATGAAGACTCTGAAAACAAAGGGACTTGTACTCCTGATTCTAATGAATGTAAAAATATCTTCAACATAATTAACTGGTAAGTAATTAAGTAGTTGTGAAAGCGATAAAAGAAAGGGATTTTCGTACCTCCATCGAATTATTTCGTTTGACCTGGATGACAGGGGTCTAGTTGCAGAGGGGCATAAACATAAGGTTACTCCGGAATATAGCTTATGGCAGTGTGCTCGGAGATCAGAGGTCTTCTGTGTGGGGTGGAGAAGTTTTAATTTTTTAGAGGCCTAACTGGAAAATGCGGTTGCACACACGGACACCTCAGCAGGGGAACTCCCGCAGGCCGGTAGTGAGGGACTCAAGCCCACTAAAAACCAGTCATGTTGCCCGTCCCCCCGTCTGACTGGTAACTGCTTGCGCAAAGCATCAAACAGCCTAGGGGGGCAAGTCTGTTACTTCTGGCGGATGTGATTCCCGGGAGCCTCGGGAAGGCGCAAGCAAACCCGAGAGGCGGCTCTTGTTTTCACCTGCAGTATGTTCGTAAAAACTTGCGGCACTTCCTTCCAGTGTGATGCTGATTCAGTTACTTTCTTAATGATTTCCTGTAGGTTAAGAGCTGGCTTGTTCCTTAAAAGCCTCTGTTAGGCTTGCGCGCTGATCCGCCCATGACGGACACCTCAGCACTGGTGTGCTCCAGTGTGTCGTTGAGTCCCTTGTCCGCAGTGGACGCATGTGGGGCTGGGGACCATCCCGATCCTTAACAGGTACGACTAAAAGTCGTCATTACCTGTGAGGACCTGGGTAGTATAAAAAGTAAGTCCCCCCCGGCCGGTTGAGCCAGTCTCTGATGTTTGGGATCAAGGTACGAAGGCTGGCGTCTGGAGCACCCTGCTCTAGGCCTTCACACCCCTCCTGCCAGAGGTCGATTGTGCGCTGACGCTCCTTGTCTTTTTTGAGGTCTGGTTTGTCCTATAGGCGGCGGCGCTCGACTGCCTTCAGATTCCAAGGAATCGTTCCGGCTAGGAATGGGGTGGAGAGGTTGGCGTATGCCGACGACCTTGCACTCGTGGTCACGGCCAGAAGCAAGAGAGCCCTAGAGAGCGCCGCTAATGAGGCCCTGTCGAAGGTGTCTGAGTGGACGAAGTTTCATCGCTTAAAACTGGCGCCTGATAAGACGGAGGCGATGTATCTAGGCAAAAAGAAAACGAGTGGCGTTAACTTCGAGATGGCGAGCCACCCGATAGAATTTAGAAAATGAAAAGGTGAAGTACTGTGGAGTCATAGCAGACACAGGACTGACCGGATCGGCACACGTGGAATGCGTAGCCAAAATTGCTTAAGGGGTCCCCAAGAGCCTGGTGTGGATCATGCTAGTTTGGAGGGACATTGCATTACGGGCAGCAAATATAGGGGTTAACTAAGGTTCACCCAACGAACGCTGGTAATCAGGTTAAACCATGCATATTAGACGGCCTTGACTAAAGCTTTTCTGGTCCCAGCCAAGATGCTGCCATAGGACCTTCTAGTGGCTAAAAGAAGTAATATGTATTTTGATGAGAACCTGGATTTCACTAGGGCAGCACGTGCATACTATGTGACTCTCGAAAGACAGATCATGTGAAGCATACTGTTCTGTGGTGTTATACTAAAAAATGTTTATAAAGCAATTATGCTATCCAAACGTTTATAATGTTTTATATTGCTTATCTGGAACCCATACGTGTGCATGCACATAGGTATGCTTAAAGGTGTTCAGAGAAGATTCCTAATGAAGGTACTGTAGAGGAAGTGATATCGATTCGAATGCTTTAAACCTTCAACCGTTCTCGATTTGACTGATAACTATCGACGCGCGAGCACTATCGCAACTTGCAAGCGCTGATCTTATTAATCGTTTATTCAATGTGACAATAAATAATCGCAGAAACTAAATATGAGTTTACCAAAATATATTGCAGGAGCTGAAACAATCAATAATATGTTAGTCTCGCGTGTAGCCAGAAAATCTTACCACAAGGGGGCTTTATGGACGTCACCGCCTACATAGCCTCCTTTTGACCCTTTATTCAGTAAATAAAGGACGCTTTCTATTCTATTATTATGACCGCTAGCATTCGACACCTTTAATCATAAGATGTTTTATTCTAAAATGGCGGCGCTTGGAATTTGCCCTCGAATCCTGGATTGGTGTCACTCATATCTAACAGACCGCATTTTTGCCGTAAAAGTTAGTGACTCGGTCTCGAAGTGCTCCCCATGCCCTTCTGGGATTCCTCAAGACTCTTGCTTAGGCCCGCATATGTATTTAATGTTCGCTCAAGACTTGAGTGTACGTCTGCGCAACCTAAACATAACATACACACGATCTAAAATTATATGCCCAGGTCAGAGGAAACGAGGATCGCCTGAATATTCAAGCAGCTAATAACAGTATTTACCTGGTGTGAGCTGAATTATATGGTGATCTCAGTTCCAAAGTGCGCGGTTCTGAAGACAGTTTGCGACAACTTTACGTGTCGGCTAAAAAATCTCTCTATACTTAATGTAACATTCGACATGTTCTAAGAGTTTACGTTCGATAAGCATATGATTATTTATTTCGCGGCTTATATTGCCGATACAGCATAAGCTGCCTTTCGACTGAGCAATCTTATACTGAAGGTATTCTTATCACAAAATGCCTCCAAATACCTGCATCTTTATAAAGCCCTCGTAGTGCTAAGATGGTCATACTGTGCTCACGTGTAGGCACCTCTCTACGACATGGATATATATTTGCTGCAGCGCATTCAGCACAAGATTTTAAAGAGAGTCTCAAGAAAGTGCAACTTAACGCGTGACAGAGTCGTACTTCCAAGAGTCGCGGAGTACCGACGTCGTGTTGGCGACCGCGTTCTTAAATTTTTTATACGCAATGATCAGATTTAGAGGTACTACTGCGTATGACTAAATAGCCTACGGAGTCACGGTTCCATTCAACCGCCTGAGATTGCCAGTGTAGCAGTCGTTAACTACTCATTTGTTTGGCTAACAGATCTCCCAGCCCGCGAATGCGAGCAATTTATTTCCCTTGTTTGACCCCTTTTTAAAAAAACGAGTTTTGTATTGTAAGAAGGATTTTAGACTAATTTACGACCGCAAAGTTCCCCTCAGCTGTTCACCTAGCAAAAGAAAGTGGCCCCTCTCCATAGTTATTTTCATTTCACATGTTCTTACAATAAACCCGGCTCGTTAATAAGTTCTATAAACGTACCCTGCGCCTTATGAGCTGCACACACTCGCTGCTTTAAGTAGCTTTACGTGCACGCATGCGTCTCTGCAGCTTGTCTGTATGCTTGTCGTGTTCGTGATAATAGTGCCGTTTGCTGTCCGATTTTATTTTTAGCCTCGCTGTGTGGTTTTTCTTATCGTCGCCCCTTGCTTTTGCCAACTCTGTCGCACTCTTCACCAGCGTCTTCATCACGCTGAGTGTTGTCGACTGACCCCACTTCTTCCGGCTCTACTACTCGGGCAACCAGAAAGCGTTGGGCTGCCAGGGCCTTCGTCTCCCTAACGTTTTTAGTTTCTGCTGCCGACCCTACGGGTGTTCTCTTGACGCTCTTGATTGTGTCGTAAACAGAACTGCCAAGCCCCAGCGTATTTTAGTCCGTAACCGAGGCCCTAAATATCCTCATTACATAAATTTGGAGTTTTATCAACTTCCTCTGTTGACTGACTTCCTAATACAATGGATCCAAGGATTTTGATTCCAATAAATGGAATCCAAAAATCCATTATTCCAATTAATAGTGTTTTAATTCAACCCCCCCCCCCGCTTCTCCTGATTACGAATGGGTTTTGTGCTTTTTCTAGGCATTTTATACTAACTGCACTGCTTCACTTCTTTGCTTTCTTTTCTACCCATTAGCTGTCCTGCTTGTCTTCCAAAGCCTAACCTAAGCAGATTCTCGTAGTCCAGAATTTTGCCTGGTTCTCGCGCATTGCCGAAGTGCTCTTATACCATATCCTGCGTAACCCTCCTAATCGGTGAAATACTTAATCCGGTTCCTCCTCTCAATCCTTAGGCTTAAAACTGTATGACATCCTGTCAAAACCGTGAAAGGGAGTTACTGATTCCCTTACCAATTCGGCCCCGTAGAAGCCGGTTTCTATGTCAAAATTATTCTGCCTAAGATGATATGCAAAGGTCTCGTTGAAGGCCTAGCTGCTTTTCGCCCCCTCCTTCGGTGTCTCGTCTCGACCGTTGTTACTTATATTTATCTATTTCTTTTTGCGCCAATAGCGAAATTGTGCAGGACAGTACATACGGCGGGACTTAGCGCTCTATAGTTGAGCTTACGGTCTCCTCCAGCGCCGTCTTTCATCGGGCCAATAACGTCTACGCATCTACATAGACCTGCTTCTATCCTTCAGGACAGAACTCCTAGAGATACCTGCAGGACATCCGCAGTGACTCTACAATCCTTTTCGCCAGCCTTGAGCCTTTGGTAAAGCCATTTTATGCCAACTGCGTCTCAGTGCAGGTTCGAAGCAATGTGTCATTAAATCATGGCAACCCAGGCATGTTCTCAACAGTATCGTGTCGCCCACGGATACATCGTACGTAACGCACGGTTTCATGGCTACCTTAAAGACACGTTTGTGATCTACGGCCTGAGGATAAGATCGTCCGCCTACCTAGGGTATCCTAGTACGTCTATGTCATTCTTGTTGAGCTGTTTTGCCACGCGAAGTGTCTCGCAACTCACGCGAACTGCACCCCGTAGCTCCTTTTTGGATCAGATCGCAAATATCGCTACGGTTAGAAATAAACCTCCTTGCTGTTTATTCGACGTATGTACGACGTATTCCTCGGCTCAGACTGGAGGGGTCTGTTAACCTTGCTGTTTGTAGGGAAAGCAGCGCACGATCGTATAACGTAACGTTATCACGATTCAATTTACACGATTGGTTATAATAAATGCGTATATTGTAGCATAAATTAAACAAAATAAAGTTTAAAATAAAAAGGTAGCTGTATCTTCGTTTCGCGAACTGTATCTATATACACACATGGCAATTTGCAAGTAGGTATTAAATTAAACAACATGCGTATGTAGTTGCTACGGCATATAAAACTCACCCCATGTTCTTTCAAATTAAGTAAATTCCACAAAAAAATCACAAAAGACAAAGTGAGAATAAAAACAGCAATGAAGCATATGTCTAAGCTTTCTCAAGCAGGCTATTTACGGATATATATATATATATATATATATATATAATTACATGCGCATAATCTAATAATAATAAAACCGTTTTTTTTCATTTTGAGAGCTGTATTTTTGTCATATCAAAAGGGCCCCGAGAGTATCTTCTTTGCTTGCCGTTAGGTATTTGGTAGATATTGCTGGACATTTACCTTCTGGACTGCCTTATAAAGGGCTTTTTGGCCCTCACTGCTGGCCATGTCAAGAAATGTTGCGCGATAGTCTTTAACTAGCGATTGGACAATTAATCTCCCTATCCATCCAAAGCCAGGTAGGCAGTCCTGTAACCTCGAGTACAGTGGGGTTATCCATGTAGGTTGCCTTGAGATTTTTAAGCTCTGCTGGACCGTCATCAGGTACCTGTAACAAATGAAGACCGCGTCATGCAAATGTTCGTATAGGAGCGCATGCTATACAAACATAAGTGCAGATACTTGAAACAAAATTTGTTTTATGACACTTTCAGATTGAATGTGTCTAAAATATTATGCTACCTCAAATAAACAGTACAGCTCAGCAATACCAATGATCTTAGTATTCGCCTGAGGAGAGGGCACCCTAAGTGCGATGAACATGATGACAGAGGCCACCACTAGTGTGGTTAACCCCGGTCACCAGGGATATTGCCGGGCTGTTGACGATCACGAATTGCTACGATAGGGCCATATTTGTCCGCGGCTCCCAGAGACTCTACATTGATCTGACACTAGCCATGGATCTGTCACTCCTTCTGTTTGAAGACTAGGCTACCCAAAAGGTCGAATAATTTCTAAAAGTTTTTTTATAGATGCAACAGCGGCCGTCCATACAGCAAGGACGTTTGCGGACCACACCCGAGAGTGTCCATGCAAGGGCGTCGTTAAACTAGACTTCAAAACTTTGACTATTCGCGGGACGGACAATAACACAGCACACACGTCTCACGCTCGCGGGACACTGGCTATCGATGAAGAGGAAAACTAAGTACTTTGGTGTCGTCCTCTATACGGATCTATACACGGACCGAAGAAACGCTCCAGTCAGAAGAAAAACCACTGACCCACGAAACACGCAGAACGTGATATTGTTAGTGAGAATTCGGGCAAAGGAAAGACCCTTAGCTAGCGAGATGCTCGAAGAGATCCACCCTATAGTCGGCGGTGTGGTGCACTAGCGTACGCCTTGCGACGATGAGACACATAGGCGCAAGAGTTCGATCATGTCTTCTCATATCAGTCCCCACTGTTGCACATTTATATTTAAGGACTCTGTCTTCGGAAGCAATGTGAATGCGAGCAATTCCGTGGGTGCTAAGCGTTGGCTGAGAGTCAGTCCGAACGTGAGGTTTAGGTGGCGCTCGACATGGTAGAGGAAAATTAGCTAGAGGCAAAATAGATATCATCTCAATGAACTGCAACACAAGCTCGCTAACGCTCGACATGCTAGAGGAAAGAGTAGCTAGACGCATGATACTTCGTACACGTCTGAAAGAGCAGCCGGCAGACGCGTGTATTCTTATATTCCTCGGAGAAGTTCGTTTTTGAACGGATTAGGTGATGATAGCCATAAACTATTTAATTGGTATAGACGTGGCGACTGTCACATGCAAGGCCAGACCAGAGGTGAGCGGCACTAAAAATAATAAGGCCTTTAACATAGCGAGATTTATTTAACAACAAACTGCTTGTGGAGAATAAGCGCCGGTATGATGAGGTGGAGGAGGTTTGTTTGCTTGAGAGAGCAGAGCGCGAGCCCCATGTCTACATTGTTTGCCGGCTGAACAAAAGCATGCACAGAATTACATGGCAGCAGTTGCGGCAGCACTTTACTGCCCTTCTGCTCGATGCAAACGCCCCCGCGCGTAACCCAGTTATTGAGCAACCGCTCACTCTGAAGCAGCATCACATGAATTCGCCGTTTACGGTAGAAAAGAGAAAAAAAAGAAAAATAGTAGTGGTCCTGATGGGATCTATTACGAACATTAGGCTGAGTCGTCCCATGTTTTAACAGGGGAACTGTGTAAGCTGTTTAATCAGATACTCAGCAGGGGACACATACCCCAGGTTTGGCACGAGGCTAGGTTTACTCTGCTATTTAAGGGCAAAAACGGTGACAGTGTAGACGATCCAAATCTCTACCCGGGTATTGCGTCGGGACGCACTCTCAAGAGAATCTTCGCCAAGTTTATTATATCGAGGGCACTTCCAACTGTGGAGAAGGCCCTATCTTCGGAGCAATTCGAATTCAGGAAAAGTCGAGGTACACAGGACACGATCCACGTATTCCAGTCGGAAGTTAAACGGATGTTGGCTGTGCCTGGAGGTCACTTGTGCGCTGTCTTTATTGATTGTGTCAAGGCCTTCAACAAAGCTCCCTGTCACCTACTAGTTGATTAATTTCGACATGCTGGGGTGGGTGGTTCTTTTCTACGAGTGCTTTCCAGCTTCTTTGCTGAAGACCGCCTTGAAATAAACATAAGGGGCAAAGACACCAAGCAGCTGAGTCAAAACGAAGGGACCCCTCAAGGGGACTCTCTCAGTTGCCTGGCATGCTCCTAGCTCATCGCAGACCTAGCCCGCCATGTGCGGGAGGAGTTTAGAAACGCCGTCGTCGTCATGTATGCTGATGACATAGTAGTGGCCCACCGGGACCGCGGTGCCATTCGTCGAATTATCGGCGACGTAGAAAGTTACCTTCACCGTAAGGACCTTCAAATTAATTCGCGGAAGACGAAAGCCATGAAGTTTAGCCTTGGGGGTCGATTGGCTGCCGCAGACGTAATACCCTGTTGTGGCCAACCGCTGGAGTTTGTCAACTCCTTCCCGTAGTTGAGTCTGGGACTATACTATACGGAAACCAACCTTTACCCAGCACATCGGCGACAGGTGTCGGTCGGCTATTGCCTCTATTCACTTAGAAGTGAGAGACCATCGACAACTCTCTCTAAGTGCGGCCGTGCGTCTTTTTGAGCTTAAGATTGTGCTAATGTTGAGCTACAGCCGTGGCAGGATGTGAAGCCATCTTTCAGCGGCAACTTTTGCGCAGCTAGAGAGATGTTTCACAATATATATTAAGTGGGTTATTTGCTTACCGCGGACGGCAAAAAGCAGCTTCGTGTACCTGCTAGCGGGTTGCGGGCCGGAAGTGGAAACAATCTGAGTCAGGCTTAGGTCACCTATTACAGGACCACTTCAGCATTTTTTGTTAGAGTGGCAGGGAAAAGTGACCGAGGCCTCGGCAGAAGTCGTGCAGTTGGATGTGTACCTCGCCAGAGAGCTTTAGGATGGAGTGGTATGCACTAGCCGGCACGTGTACACAAAGTACATTGTGGATGGCTATCATCACTTAGTATGTTCGACCCAAGGGTCTCACCAAGTTAGCGGTAAATGTCGTTGCCGGTTCTGCTCGCAGATATGCGCTAAATACCACGTAGCGAGCTGCCAGACGCATCGGCGGTCATTGCACTTTTTCGCCCGGTGGGACGGTTGCTGACGTGTTCAAATTGTATTGTAATTATGTAACATCATAACAAATGCAATGTTATTGCGAAATAAACATTATGTACAAATATTTATTTAACCTCATACTCCTCTTCCGAGAAACATTTTTAGAATGGTACTTACCTAGCATTAGTTATGCAAAGTGGTTCCTTACCCGCATTGACAAGTAAGGTACTCGCGCTTCATGTATATTGTGAAACATACAAAATTTGCCCGAGTAAGGCATCTCCATATTTTGTCGCGACCATACATTAGACTTGCAAAAATCTTGAGGTGGAACAATCTTGCCGCTGCCGTTGGGACGGACAGTTGCCGGACGTCGTCAACCTCTCCATATGAAGAGTCTAGGGCAGCGCGCACTGTCGCTACAATATGCGCAGTGAAGATAGTCCTAGTGTAATGGAGCCAAAGCCTTGTTGCTTATAGAACCAAATAAATGTAGAGCCAAGATGGTAAACAGATATAACGCCTAGCACTACAATCATCAATACTACCCAGCCAAGGAAGAAATCGGGTTATGCGTGGGTGGACATAAGCTAGAACGGCTTACAGGAGAAATTTAAAAGTTTTTTTTACTGAACTCGTGACCCTAATGATGGATTGGGCACCTTAGTCTCGGGGGATCTTAATGGAGCACGTGCAAGATGTGAATCAACCACAATGTGTAGAAGAGAAAGAACCTTGAGGTCTGACTGCAACGGCGCAAGGCATGGATCGAAAGGCCATAAAAAACCCCAGGTATAGAGCTCGGGCTTTGGCCTCGGGCTCGACCAATTATCAAATGTTTATAGCGGTACTGAAATGAGAAATAGTAAAATGCAAGGTAAATAGCTAACGCGATTTTTTCAAGGAAATCTAAAACGACTGTTAGGAAAAGCCCTACAAGATAGTAAAGGAAGGTAACGCACGAATTCTCAGGACTGTACTCACTATAGAGCAAATCAACAGTAACGGATGCTGCGGCGAAACTTAAGCCTAGAAAAAGTCCAGGCATTTACGACATGTGTACGGCATAGGGGTCAAAAACCTATTTCAGAAGTATCCAGGTCTGGCTACAAGGCGTTCAGTACAGCGACCAGGAGGGGATCACCTAGAAATGAGCTCTGGTTGTTCTGATCCTTAAATATGAAACGGTGGATTCAGATCCATCTGCATACTGACTCTGCTGGCAAAAAGCTACGAGGCAAACATTAAAGAAAGACCCTAGAGTCTTTGCGAAGAAAAACGGACTCATTTTAACCTTGTAAAATCGGCAGGAGTCCAGTCAGAGCTCTTCGCCGTTCACCGAGTCGCGGCAAAGGCGGACCTTTTATGCAGCTAAGCCATATGCGACCAGAAATAATTTTCTCGCAACCGCTCATCTCAATGCAATTATGGACGTTAGTATCAATGACACCACATAAGGCACCAGTTTCTGGGTCCCATTATTTGAAACCTGGCGCACGAGGGCGTCCGTCGTTAGGATAACCGTTTAGAGTCGGTAGTTTGCGTTTACGGATAACAAGGCCATCACGGTAGAGACCAAAATGCAAAAGAACTGAACATTAATGTTAATCAAATTCTAGAGTCTACGAAGAAATGGATGGACAAAGTCTGTTCAGTAATCGCTCCGGAAGGGACTATACTGCTGACGGAAAGCAAGAAGGTGGGCCCCATCGGACTATAACTGGTCAGCGAAGATTATTGATGTCAGTGGCTAAGTCTATCGCGTTGTTCAGTCTGGCTCAAGACCTCTCTGAAAACAATGAAGGCACTCAGAGTGTTGCGGCTCTTAGAATTATTCAAGCGTATTGCACATTTAGCACAAACGCTGCTCCGGTAGTGAAGGGAACTCTTCGATGGTACCCGAAGGACAGGCGAGGACTTTAGAACAATGGCCACAGCTGCCGTAAGAAAATATAGAGCCATTGGAGACATGGCAGGTCAAATGGGACTCTATTTTTTCAGAGGTACCAAGGGACACTCTGATTCCTCACACCAGACATCAAAACATTTATAACAATGCTGGGAAAAACTGAATCACTACGTCGCGCAGGTCCTCTCGGGATATAAGGACTATCAGAGCTGTTTTTTTTTAAAATTGAAAAAGCTTCCTTGGCAAGTTGTATTCACTGCCAAAAGAAGGGGAGGATGATTCAACTTACAATCTTCTTAAGTACCAGATACTGAAATTTACAGCAATTAAGAAAATCGAAGACAACTGGTGCAATGAGAAAGGCAGTAGGAGAAGTACAGCTCCCATACCCTCACAACAACATTCCTTAAAACGTCCGTGGATACGCGGCACGGCTTTTGCATTTGAAGAGTGCGTTTAGTGGGTAGGTCTCAGCATATCAATGATCCATCCGCTGAGGTGCTTGAGGCAAAAAGTGGAACTTTTCTCACTTCCTGCAGTATGCTGACATACCACTTAATTAGTTGAGTCATGTTGATCGTTCTGTTTTAAGAGGGAGAAAACAGAAATGATATGTTTGGTAGCGTGGTGCAGCTTTTCAGTTAGACCGCCCATGCGAGCCCCGTTCGCAGTGTAAGGAGACAATCCACACTGTTGTACAAGATCTTCCGAAACATTTCCGATACCATATAGAAGATTGTAGATCTCATTAAGGCAACCATTTACTTTTCGAACGAAATATGGTATCGGAGAAGTCTTATTTCAGAATGAGAATAAAATTACTAAAAGTCGTGATACGGGTTTTATTCCGGGTCCGATATTAGGAGCACAACATATGTGATTGCGAGAAAGTCAGTCACCTTCTAGAAAAACTATGCATACCTCGTGAGAAACGTCTTTCTAGGAAGGAAGCAAGGACAGTAAGGCCGTTACACAGAAGTCTAAGGGAAGGAGGGCCACTTTGTTAGTGACTGCAACGAAGAAGAAACCCTCAGTTATTACATTGGCGGTGATAAGAGGCAAAAAATCGCAACGACCATATGGTCCTATAGCTCAACCTTCTACGAACAAAACTAGAGCAACGGAAGGAAGAAAAGCAGACCAGCAGACACAATGCAAAGTGTACGGCCAACAACCTTGAGTCCGGGGTGGTCGTGGCACAGCAACATTCAAACACAAGCATGTTAAAAGAACCTCAATTGAAAGACACAGGAGCCCATACGTGCGGTAAAGGGACTGATCAAGATAGAACCTTCCACACTTTTGTAATGTAGAACAGAACAAGTATCATCTAGGTCAATTGTAACAGAAGCCGGACGGCCTACGACATGGTCTGGGAAACAACGCAACAAAATGCTAATAACTGTGTGACTGACTCCACATGCGGCACTGGTATCATAATCAATCATACCGTGAAAGTACAAAACAAGGGTAGCGATCAGCGATTTTGCTGGATCGAAATAAAAGTGGTAGAAATACTATACTCCTGCTATATAAGCCCCAAATACCCACACAGAGAGTTCGAGGAATTGTTGGAAAATCTCACCACGTCAATAATAAACCTGAAATGGGGAACAAGAGTATTGATCTCTGGAGAACTTAGCTTGGCACCGACAAACGACTTAATTCGTACTACCCTTTAATTAAATAAACCGTATTAACCGTTAATGAATAAAATGTCCAACAGAAAGGTGTCATGCTGGATGATACTCATGAAGGAGGGAAATCTTAGCGATCATCTCTGTGTGGAGACTCGACTAAATCTCCAAACTAATTCACCGGCTCAGTACCAGAGAGAGAGAGCTAAACAAAGTCTCGGATCAAGAAAAATTAAGAAAGAAACTAATAAAAAGTGATGCAATCTGGTGTCATATCTTTCCAAGTCTCCGAAACTGCCACAGTGCAAAAACAGCCACGGTCAAGTTGCACCCAAAATACCCAGGAAAACCGCGGAGGCACTGGTGAACACAGCACATTGTCCATAAGCGCAAAGGATGCAACAAAAAACAGAACGGCACTGAAGCAGACCGACCCGGGCAACGAAGAGCGTATGCAGGCACTAACTCGATATAGAAGAAGCAGAGCAATTATCAAACACGAATTTTGTTGACAGCAAAACCAATCGCTGGCGAGCGCAAGAGTTCCTACATCAGGTTTACGAAGTGTAGTTTCTGCTCACAGGATCGTACGCATTAATAGGAAAACCGCTGCCACGAGTATCCTCGACAAGCAGAAAACAATCGATATCTTTGCTCTCTTCCGTACCCGTTTTAGTAAACTGCCTACGAGAATGCATCTTAAGAAGCACAAGACGAACATCCGGAAATCCAACCCTTTGAGGCTCGCTTAGCAGCTAACAAGCTCAAGACGGGAAGAAGGCCTAATCCTTGACCCCCGCTCCCCCCGGCTGTAGTTTAGATTTTGTTCAGGGTGCACTCAGCCGCAATCGCGGAAACACTTACCTATACGATGAGAACGGGAGAATTCCCACCAGCATGGCAAAAAGAAGCAGAAGTGGCTATCCTTATCCTCAACGCTATCGAGGAAACCGGCCAATCTTTTTTTGCTTAGCGCATTAGCCAAGGAATATGTATAACCAA
>QVRM01004875.1:0-32190 GCA_003439945.1 Dermanyssus gallinae | reverse complement strand
TTGTCTCTAAGAAGATTGTTTCAGAAGTTCTCTCGCAATCGCACATGTTATGCTCCTATGTCGGGCAAAAAACACCAGGTCACAAATTGTAGTACTTTCACGCTCATTCCGAAATAGTAATTCTCAGAGATCATGTTCCATTAGCAAAAAAAGGTTTGCTTTCACGAGCTCTACAATTATATGTATCGCTCCTCGCATAGTCCTGGACCACCTGCATATATATATATATATATATATATAATTGAACAGCTTGTAAAGATAAATATTTTGTCCACTGGGAAATGGCGTTTAGAAAGTATTGTTTTGGAGAGAGAGAGAGTCATATTACTAAATCTATGGCACTGATGTGTCGGCCGACATGAGAGCACAAATATGCAATATGGTCGTTGGCCTGGAAACTGTAGAACCATCCCACCTGGTAATGCCCCACAACGCTATGCTATCGCGATAGATAGGTTTCAGCAGGGTGATCCCCTGGGTCCTCATTTTTTTGTGTATCAAGGAATTGGTGGATTCACTGCAGCTATTAGCCGTCTGCATTGAACCCGGCCAAATATGAAGTCTAAGTCACAGCTCACAACAAGGTTGAGCCATTAGATGTAACTAACCTTTTTAACTTACTTTCGGGCTGACGTGTAGTGGACAAGGTTAACCTGGAGCTGCTAGGTGTCCCCTTATTGCCGGAAGGCATTGAAAGGCATTAGACAGTCGAATGGACAAACTTGACTTCGCAACAAGCAGCCTACCCCAATTGGGGCCCACTGCGACCTATTCCTTCTTAGATCTTGTTTTTCAGCCACGAGGTTAAACACACCTGCTTAGAGGTTGAACCTGTTTTATCACAAGAGCTCTTACAGCCATTTAATGAACTTAGCTTAGACATTTTAGAGATCATACTAAATTTTAAGCTGACCGCTGAGGCAAGAGAACAGGTAATGCTCCCGGTTTCTTTAGGCGGCCTAGGGTGCCGGACGCGGTCATGAGGGCAGGACCTGCAATCGTGTCGTCATGACCCAGGCGGCGGACAGGGCTAAAGCATTATTGGGACAGTATGGGTGGAACGCCTATAAGCGTGAACTTCAAAGACTGACGACGAATTGTCGTTGTTATGTGATTCTCCTCCCGATGATAGGGCTAACCAGGGCAATTGGACAACCATCCTACAAGAAAGCGACTAGCAAACATGAGTAATAGAGCACCGTCTGTTGCCGATAAAGCCAGGTTTCGAGCTGTTAGTAGTCAAGGGGCTGGGGCTTGACTACACGCCCTCCTACCATGTCCGCGAATTGGGACTCTGTTGGACAACGAGACCACGCGCATAAGCGCAGGGCTGCGGCTGCTGGTATTGACCTAGTCGTGCCCCAACGATGTCGTTGTGTTAATTTTGTGGACGCGTTGGCCCATTATGGCCTGTCATGCGCATTAAGTGCAGGCCGACGAGCACGTCACTCCGCTTTAAATTACACCTTTAGTCGCGCACTTCGATCTGCCGCTTCCCATGTGTTTTTAGAGCCCCCGGGTCTATCGAGGGATGACGGAAAAAGACCTGACGGCCTGACTTTAACGCCCTATGAGCGTGGCCGCATGCTTGTTTAGGACGCAACTGTAAACGACTCATTAGCCCTTTCGATGGTTGGTGCAGGTGCGGACCAAGCAGGTCATGCTTCCAGGTTAGCTGAGGCTAACAAATGCAGAAAATATTCCAGTATGGATTATCCGCACGATTCGCATTTTGTTCGTTGGCGTTCGAGACAATGGAAACTGTAGTCCCCCTTACGCTCAAACTGATTCAACGCGTAGGCAGAAGCCTTAATCTTTCGACAGGAGATTCGAGAGCATCAGAATTCTCGCGTTAGAGGCTGTCGCTTCGACGTTCAACAAAGAAATGCAGCGTTTGTTTCGGGGCAAATAAATTGTCGTTTATAAGAAAGTTTGTAGCAGAAATTGATGTTATAATATTAACTTTACATCTAATAGTTCAAAATCCTCACCATGTGACAATTCATAGCACACACACATTGCGCATTTCAGGACGCTCATTGAGTACCAACTAAATGACGTTCCTATTTGTAGTTACGGAGTAGTTAAGGTTTTCGGAGGGCATGTCAAGATTGAATGCTTGTATTTTTAATATATTTCATCAGATAAGGCACTCTTGGTAATAGATGTATGCACTCGACATGCCCTCTGAAATGTCTTAATTACTCTCAAGGCAAGGAGTGCAAGCTAGGTCCTGGTCGGTGGTTGCTTGGGTTTACTGTTGCCGCTCGCTTAGACTCCGTCAACTTTGACCGTACAAAACAGTCACACTAATCTTTACTGCTTCCAGTTGTGCTCGAATGCTTGGCAACGAGTTTGGCAGTGTCGATTTCTGTTGCAGCTAGGCGAATTGCCAGATTAAGGAAAGCCATATACGTCGATATGTTATTGTGTCTTGCGTTAAAACGTTTTCCACGTGCAGAACCATAAAAGTTAATAAAATAAAAAAGCCGTAAAATGTAAAAGTTAGTCTTAGTACACAATTTTTAGTGGCTCAACGAATGTTAGGTAAGCAACTGAAAGCGCATCATATATATGTTAGTTTAACAATTTAAACACTTCAGCGACCGTCCCACCGGGTGAAAAAGGTGCAAGGACCGCCGATGCGTCTGGCCTTCCCGAAGGGTAGAAAATTATACACATCTCCGCTATCACCGACAATCTTCAATGTACGTATATGATTGCTTTCTCACGTAGCTAACGGTTTTATGTATATATAATGTTTCGGAAGTGCGTCAGGCAGCCACTATTATTAGGTTCGCAACTTCACTAAAACACGGATTTGCATAACGTGTCCTTGATGAGGGATTTCTAATTACCCCGTCCTCAGACTCACAGATATTTTGTCCTCACGTGCAAGACTTGCGTAGGATATGGAACATAATAAGGTACATTTCATAAACTAATTATGTATAGAAGAAATAAAAGCATGCAGTTAAGTTGGGCAAAACTTTGGTCAAAGAGGTTCTTACAGGTGCCATGGGGCTGATAAAAAATGAGATGCTCATGCATTGCTGGCAAAGCTTGACCTTGTTATTGTCATAAAAAGGAGTGACGAAAATAACGATTGAACCTGATTGCCAACAAGGTAACACTTTTTTTAGTCGAGACGGCATGAATAAACTACTATTATTGTGCTTTTGCTGCCGATGACTTGTGTTGCTTAGAAAGGGCTTTTGTGTACCTCAAGGCACCTGTGAAAAGAAGTTTTGTAGTAGTTTGTTTTAAAAGACGAAACTAGTCATTTCAGAGCGGTACTTGTTTAGATTCCTCAAATGTTTCAAAGCTCATGGAATGCCCAGAAGGGTATTTTGATAGATTAACTGCAGGCGCAGAAGATTTTTTTTTTAAGAGGACTAACTGGAAAATGCGGTTGCACACACGGACACCACTGCAGGGAGTCCCTGCAAGTGTGGACCGGTAGTGTGGGGCTCCAACCCACTAAAAACCAGTCATGTCCCCGTCCCCCAACTGACCGGGAACTGCTTGCGCATGCATCAAACAGTCAGAGGGGGCGAGTCTTCTTACTCCTGGCGAAAATTGTCCCTGGGAGGCGCAGAGAATCGCAAAAGTCGCAGTTTGTTGGCCGATGTCTTAGCTTGTAAAATCTTGTTAAAAACCGCTGTTGTCAAGTTTCAGTGTTCCAGGGATTCTGTCATCTTCAGAACGACGTCGCGTAGATTAAAAATGTGCGTATTCATTAAAGTCCTCAAGGGATGACGCTGTTCCGCCCATGCGGGACACGCCAAAGCTGTGTGCTCTGGAGTGTCCTCAAGTCTATTGCGGCAGTGGACGCACATGGGGCTGGGGGCCTTCCCGATCCTGAATAGGTACGACTGAAAGTCGCCGTGCCCCGTCAAAATCTGGGTGGTGTGGAAGGTGAGCTCCCTACTGGGCCGGTACAGCCAGTCCTTGATGTTAGGGACCAGCTTGCGGAGACTGGCACCTGAGTCCCCCTCCGCCAAGCCATCCCACTCCCCCTGCCATAGCTGCAGTGTGTGTTGCCGTGCCTCTTCCTTCTTAAGGCTCTGGTCGCCCCACAGGCGGCGGCGCTTTTCTGCCTTCAGGTCCCATGGGATAGTGCCCGCAAGCACGAGCGCCGCCGCTGTGCTAACCGTGCGGTACGCCATGATGACCCTAAGGGCTCCGACCCGTTGAGCCCGCCGTAAACGGGTTCTATTTGCCTTAGTCTTTAGAGCGTTGGTAGACCAGGCCGGAGCCCCGTATAAGGCGATTGACTCGGCCACGGGCATAATAATCCTTCTTCTTGTTTGTTTAGGGCCGTATGTACTTGGCACGAGGCGCGCGAAACTATTGGCGATCTTCAATGCCCTTTCTGACGCCCGCCGTAGGTGTTCAGTATCCCGGAGGCCCCGGTCCAGGAAGACCCCGAGGTACTTTGTAGTATTGACTGCAGCAATCTCCTGGTCCTCCAGGACAAGGTGCGGCGGGGGCAAGCCCCTCCGACCCACCAGGAGAATAGCTTCGCTTTTAGCGGGGGCCAGGGTAAGCACCGTTATTTGCATCCAGTGCGCTATGTCGAAGAGGGCTTCATTCGCACGCGCCTCAAGCTGGCCCATTGTCCGGGCCTGGACGGTGAGGACCAGGTCGTCAGCGTAGGCGAGGAGTTTGACTCCGCGTGGGAGATCCCCCAGCCGCAGCACGTCATCGTACGTGATGTTCCATAGCAGGGGGCCTAGTATTGAGCCCTGCGGCACCCCTGCGGTCATGTTAAAAGTTTGGTCGTGTGAGTGGATAATACTGTCGTGTAGGTAGCTTGATAAAATGCGTCTTAAGTAAAAGGGCACCCTTTTCCTGTGGAAAGTATCGAGGATGACTCTCCACGGGAGGCTATTAAAAGCGTTCTTCACGTCCAGTAGTATTGGCCGATGTCTTAGCTTGTAAAAATCTTGTTAAAAACCGCTGTTGTCAAGTTCCAGTGTTCCAGGGATTCTGTCATCTTCAGAACGACGTCGCGTAGATTAAAATGTGCGTATTCATTAAAGTCCTCAAGGGATGACGCTGTTCCGCCCATGCGGGACACGCCAGAGCTGTGTGCTCTGGAGTGTCCTCGAGTCTATTGCCGCAGTGGACGCACATGGGGCTGGGGGCCTTCCCGATCCTGAATAGGTACGACTGAAAGTCGCCGTGCCCCGTCAAAATCTGGGTGGTGTGGAAGGTGAGCTCCCTAGTGGGCCGGTACAGCCAGTCCTTGATGTTAGGGACCAGCTTGCGGAGACTGGCACCTAGGTCCCCCTCCGCCAGGCCATCCCACTCCCCCTGCCATAGCTGCAGTGTGTGTTGCCGTGCCTCTTCCTTCTTAAGGCTCTGGTCGCCCCACAGGCGGCGGCGCTTTTCTGCCTTCAGGTCCCATGGGATAGTGCCCGCGAGCACGAGCGGGCTATCTACTACACATAGCTAAAAATAGATCTCGGCGTCCGGGCGGGGAGTCGCGAATGCTTTTGGCCTTTAGTTGGATTTTCTTTATAGCTGCAATGATGGAGCGACCTTTACGAAACCCATATTGGGCCTCGGAAAGGAGGCCGTTCTCCTCCGCGAACTCTCGGAGTCGTGCCTCTACGATGGACTCGAAGGCCCTGGCCAGGGAGCCGAGAAGGCATATGGGCCGGTACGAGCCCGGGCCCTTAGGTATTAGCACGAGGTCCGCGGCCTTCCATGCTGTAGGGAACAAGCCCGTTCGAAGCATCTCCGTCGCCGCGGCGGCCACCGCCTCTGGGTATCCTTCAGCAGGAGCTTAACCGCGAGGACGGGGATCCCGTCTGGGCCCGGTTGCCTTTCCCGGCTTGAGGCGTTCCCTCGCTGCGAGAACTTCGTGCGGGGTTACCTCTGGTATGCTGTCCTCAGACTCCCCTGTGTCTTCTAAGACGGGGTTTGGTCAAAGGGCGGGTGCCGCGGGAAGAGTACCATGACTGCTTCCCGGATTTCCTTCGATGTAAGCTTCACCCTTCGTTTGAAGGGGGGAAAACCCCGCACCATCTTATACGGGCGGCCCCTTGGATCGTCCTCCAGCTCTTCCAGAAAGGCTCTCCAGGAGCGTTCCTTGCTCCTGGAGATTTTCCTACGCAGGCAGGCTCGCAGCCTTTTATATTCCGCACGTGTTTCAGGGCAGCTCGCCGCTTAGGCGCAGCTCGCCGAGCGTGGGTGAGGAGACGCCGTGCCCGGATGCACCTTTTCCTGAGGCCTCCTATTTCGCTCGTCCACCAGTTCTTCGGGGTCCTTCGATGCAACCGGTGTGCTTCGCGGCCCGTGACGACTCTACAGACGGCCTTGAGGAGGTTTTGGAGGCCCGCGGGTGTTGTTGGCAACCCGTGCTGGTTGATAAGGGTCCTAAGGGACTCGCGGATCTCGTTGACCACCTGGCGCCTGGTTGTAGGCGTTGTGGGCGGTCCCTCGCGGGAGATAGTCACGTGAAACTCAAGTATATGATGGTCACTAAGAGATTCCTCGTCTAGTAAAACCTTCCAGTTTAAAATTCTATGTGCTTCCGTTCTTCTTGTTATTGTAAGATCGATGCACGAGGTGTGTTCAGCCATGTGGAAGATGGGCGTACCCGTGTTCAGAACAACTAGGTCCTCCGCCGCCAGCCACTCGAGGACAGCTTGTCCTCTTCGGTTGGTGGCCGTAGAGCCCCATGTAGTGGAAAGCTGCGTTAAAATCTCCGGTTAAGACTAGAAGTGGCACGTCGTTTCGGTTAAAAGACTCTGTTAAGTTGTCTAAGAACCTATGAAAGTCTTCGAGTTGGGACTGCAGTAGCAGGAATAAAACCGCCCAACGCCCGTTAGATCCACCCAAGTAAAACCGTAACCGGTGCCGTGTCCGGAAACCCTGGAGGCGACAGCGGTTGTCTAGTAAAATGCTTGTCAAATTGTTTGCTTCTGTAAAAAGGTCCGGGGTGCCGTTTTTCGACTACCGGACGTTGGGCTCACTGAGAAGTAGCAGATCTGTCCCAGACCTGCTACTAATTTCCTGGAGCATGTTGTGGGCACCCAGCTTCGGTTGCAGTTCAGCTGTAATGCTTTAAGAATAGTTGTCATATACGTTGTTTAAGATTCGCCCGTGTTTGACTGCTTTGTGGATCGGGAGTCTATGGGAGGAGATGGTTGCCCCCTCTTTCGACTCCTTTGCGTTACCAGGGTGAACCCGTCCTGGTCCTGAGCGCCTCTAAGGTGGTCTCCCGCTGTGGGGAGCACCGTGCTTTGGTCGGGCGCAGACCCTGTCGAGGGGGGCGGCAGCTTGCCTCGGTTGCCAGACTGGTTGCCGCCGCGGCGAAGCTCTGCAAGTTGGGCTCTGTACGTAGGGCAAGCAGCGGCGTTGGCCGCGTGCCCCTCCTCGCCGCAGTTGTAGCATTTGGCGTTTTGAGTGCATTCCCTGGACAGGTGCCTCAGTACCCCGCATTTGTGGCAGCGCCTGGAAGTCGCCGCTTCAAATGTGCACGAAGTGGTTGTGTGCCCTACTCGCTGGTACTTCTGGCACGTGGGGACGGTGATCCATTCCACAATGAAGCAGGATAGCCATCCGACAGAATAAATGCGACAGTTATGTTTCATGTAAGGCGGTGGCCGTGTCGTAATTTACATATAAAATAAGAGTATCGTTTTATCAATGGCCCTATTGAAAAAGGTTTCTGCTGCTTTAGCTATTTAATTGTTAGCGACTGTATACATTTGTTTTACTTTGTAGAGCATTCCTTCTCGAGCCGTATGGACGCGACTCCAGCGGTGTGATAGCTACTAAACACACCTCCGCCCTTAAGCTCTACTCTCTAATGGCCCAGATATCCATTCAGTCCATAACAGTATACGGAGCATTAGAAAAAGTGGCAAGCGCCTGACGGAGAATGTGGGCGAGGTCACTCACGGGTTCCCTCACCGATCCAACGTGCTTGTTTCAATTCCTGTCATAAGCGCAAATCCGTTCGACCTAGCTTTAATGCAAATGCTGATCCGCATATGAACATCGCAAACCTCATCATGTTACTTCACTGCTGGTGTTCCGACTTCTCGTTTTTCTTCTTCTAGGGCCCATCTGGACTATAGCAGCAAAATGGCAGTTGTTTTTGGTTGCTCTAGTCCCACGCATTTCAGACGAGTGAGCTCGGGGTTATCGTCATTACCCTCCACACAATGCACGCAGGTTTCCAAGAGAAGCTTTGTCTATAAAATAGCTTTCAAAATCACCGTGGCCTAGTGAGATACTCCGTGAGGAAAAGGTAACCCTTCTTCAGGCCGGTCTATCCACTTTTACGTGCGGGATTTCTGATAGTGTCTTCTACAGGACCTGTGGGTATGACATCCCATTTTTCCTGCCAGGACTACATCGTTCTTCGTCTGCTCCGCTTTTTGGACTCCCGACCTTTTGCACACATTTTTCTCTTTTTACT
Source organism: Dermanyssus gallinae (assembly GCA_003439945.1). Taxonomy (NCBI): domain Eukaryota; kingdom Metazoa; phylum Arthropoda; class Arachnida; order Mesostigmata; family Dermanyssidae; genus Dermanyssus; species Dermanyssus gallinae. The sequence continues at coordinate 23,750 of QVRM01004875.1, read as the reverse complement.
TACTTTTAGGTCCCAACCAGGCCAGGACTAAGGCTGCGTTTGTACTAGCCGTGCTACGCGGATGTTCTCTGTGTGGTTCTTAGGGCCTTTTTGCCGTCTTCGTTTTCAGGATGCTCTACAAGCGGACTAGCCCTTCGAAGCGCGCGACTGATTTGGTGACCGACCCACATTAGTAGTCGTCGCAGTTTGTTATTCTCGTTTGCGACAATGCTATTTCCCCCCCCCCCCCCCGCTAAACGATTAGCGCATGTTTATCTGCGTTTTAAAGGCTACATTATGCTTATTCGACGTTGTGGGTCAAACTCTATGCGACTACATGACTAGATAGAAATTGAACTGACTAAACGAGCCTTCTTTCAACTTCACGACATTACAAGGCTCGAGGTAGAGATATGTAAACGTAAGGTTGACACGAACAACCATGTTCACAATATTCGCCTTGAGTATGTGCTCACGATGCGAACGACAAAAGAAAGACAAACCGCGTCAGATGCAGAGGCAAATCAGAGACAAGGGCCTAACGCGGTTTACGCGAGGACTTGCAGGATGGAGCTCATTCACGGCCTCAAACGCTGTCGCAGCAGCATAACAACGTTGCTTTCCTCGATGAACGCCACACCCCGGGGCGGTGGGCGGTAGTTCTGCGCTGGACAGGCAACAAATGCAGCCTCGTTCATGTTGTTAATGCCTGTCCTCGCCTGCTATAAGGCGCTGCCACAGCCCAAACCATGCAGTTTATTATTAGTATTCTAATGCGGAAAAAAATACTACTGTCTTGCGTGACTTGCGCGCACGTGTACGCACACACAGAAGGTCGTGGATTATGTGTTTAAATTGATCTTCATGTTTTCTCTTTGACTGTCTGAAACGAGACACTATTCTGCCATACTCGCAATAATACACAAAAAAAACAGAATAAGAGCAGTCTAAATAACGAGATTTACATTACAATACGTCCGCTAGAATTTATAAAAGTAGTTTTTTAAACGTTATCTCGATTAATGCAATCAAATTATTTCAATCATATGTGGTGCACTCTTTCCACAATTGTATTTAAGGTGCACAACATGTATATATATATATATATATATATAATTCCTTAACCGTATGTACTGAAACTTAACTTCATGGTATTGCACCGTCTCTTTTTATTGAGACATCTGTGCTCCCCGGTTTTGTTTTTCAATCATGGTCGGCTCTTAGTCCACTCCGGCACTCACCTTGTCTAAATTGGGGACCATGAAAACCAATTTAGGAGTGGCCGGTCTGGGTCTCGAACCCAGGCCTCCAGAATGCAAGGCAAATGCTTTTGCCACCCAGCCATCTTGCTCGGTACTTATTTTAGGGTTTTGTAGAACTTGGCCCGAAAATAAGTTTTCCCAATAGAAGGAGGGGGTGTAAACGTCTTGTTCTTTTGGAACCGTGGATGAAAGTTATAACGTAGATCACGTGGAAACGTGGATGAAATTTATAAAATAGCTATTCTGCTTTTTTCTCCTACATAGTTGTGCAAATTTTACGTTTGCGGGAGAACCAGTCAACAGACAAAGGAACCGATCATACGGGCGTGTTCGCGGAAAATTCTGCATAATCTGAATGACACCCGACGCAAGGTAGCAAAAGGCGACTGGCGAAATTCAGGAAAGTCATAAAAAGTGGATATGTTGTTATGCCTTACGCAAGGGTGTATCAGAACGTTAGGGACACCTTATGAGGTTTGGTAGAACTCGGCAGTAAAGTACGCTTTCCCTATGGATGAAGGGGGTGGAAAGCGCCTTGGCAAAATTTCACGGTTCTGGACGTAAAAGCCTTAACATAAAGCATAAATCTATGGCTATCGAAAAAGCTTAGTTACTTGGCAACTACATAACGCAGCACCATCAGTTTGGTACGAAAACTATGGGCATTAAGTTTGCCTGAGAGTAGTCGTTTGGGCTATCTTTGGTCGTATTGTGTACCGTACATTTTTGGTCGTAATGTCAAATTTTACGGTTCTGCGCATGAAAGCTTCAACGCAAGACATAACAACCTATCGGCTTTTAATGATTTTCCTTAATTAATTCGCCTTCTACAATGCTTGCGTCGAAGACGCCACGTATGATCGGTTCTTTCATGCGTTGGCTGGTTCTCCCGCCAACATAGATTTTGCACGACTACATATGAGAAAAAGGCAGAATAAGTACTTTTATATTTCACCCTCACTCCCAAACAAGACGTTTCCGCCCCTTCCATCCATGGGAAACAATATTTTCTTGTTGAGTTCTACCAAACCTTAAAGCAAGTACATACGGCTATAAAGGACCCTACATAGATATATATATATATATATATATACATATAGGAGAGACGGCTACAATGGTAACCGGTATGGAACAGAACCGCAGCCCTTTAATCTCCTCTCCATTGACCTACTGCTGTTACCAAGATGGTACAGCAGTGGACACTGTAAAAGCGTAAACGTAGGTAGCAAACCACGACTACTTGCTTTAAGGCTCACCAGGGTAATGGCAACCTAGCCAGCAATTCCTGCCTTATCGCAGCCTAACCGTGACAGGGCGTAATCACTGGGCAACACTGACGAAGGCGTCAAGACGAGAACGGCATTGCACCCGTCGAGGGAGGGCAACGAAGCCAACCTCCCATTGCCAGAGCCACCAGCCACTCACATTCAGGCAAGCTAAGAAAGGCCCTGCGGCAACTCTGGTAGCTAGGTTCACAGGAAGCCACTGGAAATACTGGTGGGGAGCTACACCATCATCGACCGAGATTTGGTCACTGCCTATAGCAAAGGGGTGTTACTGGAAGGGCTTGTGTTGAAGCTTGCTGCTTTGCTGAGCCACAGCAGGAAAAATTGTAATGTTGGCGCTGTGAGGTACCGGTAGGGTCTTCTATCGTGAAGCCGCTTATCACCACCGCTTTTGCTGCGTTGTGTTTATATTTTGTTCACGTTGAGGTTTCCATTGGAACGAGTTAATCGTCGGCCCTCGTCGACCTTTGTTAAATCATGTTTACTTCTATTGGCGGGAGGGCGAGGTTTAACTGGTTTATTATTTCGCGCTTAATTGGGGGTTGATATTTCGGCCAAGGACCGTCAACTAGAAGCTACATTCGACTTTGTCACACGTACGTTTTTAGGTGAGACTAGAGCTATAGAACTTATTACCTAGACGGTTACAACTGCCTACCTCTACCTTGTTTTCTTATCTCTACATACATTGTGTGATAACAAGCACAGCGCACCGGTGCACTGGTGGCACTCAACGTAGCAGCGCGAGGGAAGCTTTAAGACCAAGTATGGAGTCAACTACAGGCGACGTTTGTTGCTTGGAGCCTTAAAAACACTTATATTAAACAAGCTCTGGAATTAATATATTAGGAATGTTAGATATATTAGATAATATGGTGCAGGCTACGTTTATATCAGATTTATTAATAGTTGTATGTGATAAATAGTTTCAATAATTAATTAATATATTTATTTACTATTAACAATATAAATAATAGTTTTAAGAATTAATTAATAATTTGATTAATTTTTTGTTGTATGTGATAAATAGTTGCTGGGTTCTGTATCACCACCGAATTCACAGCTTCAATAGCATTCGGTTAGAAGCCTGACTTAGAACTGGGCTAACTTTATGTATTCTTTGCTAAACCTTTTATAACATAACTGATGATAAGGACGAGGTCGGGGTTAGACTTAAGCCTACTTGTTACAGAGCCAAATGAATAGTTACATATGGTACCCTTAAATTATAAAAAACTTTAACTAAAATGAAATTAGTAATGAGATTAGAACAATATATATATATATATATAGAGAGAGAGAGAGAGAGAGAGAGAGAGAAAGTACTCTGGCCCTGTCTTTTGTCCCTTGGAGTTCAAGACACTATTGTACAATTATCATTAAACGAGCAAATAGTCAGGGCGATACTCCACTCATCTGGGACGGCAGCTTATGTGCCGTGGCCTGATCTCCAACTCTACCGATCTCCCTCCACCCGTTGAGACTTAATCATCGGTCTTAAAAAGGGTTTCACGGACTTTTTAAGCATATATATATATATATATATATATATATATATATATGCAAGGTCCTTCGTATTAAAATGTACTTTTTTCGAGGTTTGATAGAACTCGGCAAGAAAAAAAATTTCCCTATGGAGAGAGGACGCGGAAACATTTTGTTTAGGAGTGAGGATGACATTTATAAAAATCGTTATTCTGCCTTATTTTCTTCTACATAGTTGTACAAAATCTACGTTTGCGGGAGAACCAGACGTATGAGGGAACCGATCATATCTGCGTGTTCGGAGGAAAATTCTGCGCAACGGATGACACTTCACTTGCTTGCGTAGCGAAAAGCGAATAGCCAGGTTGAGGAAAGTCATAAAAAGTCTATACGTTGTTATGTCTTACGATAACGCTTTTTTTGTAAATAATCGTAAACTTTTTCCATTGCGACCAAATATGTGTGTCTAAACGAGCATTCTCACGCAAGTAACTAAGCTTTTTCGATAGCCATATTAAAAGCGAAGGCATACATACTTGCATAGGGTGTATGGGAAAACTAGGTACATATTTTAAAGTTTGGTAGAACTCGGCAAGAGAATTATTTTTTCTAGTTGAAGGAGGGGGCGGAAACGTCTTGGCAAAATGTTACGGTCCTGAACGTGAAAACTTGCACGTAAAACATTACAACTATGACTGTCGAAAAAGCTTAGTTACTTGACAACTACGTAACGCAGCACCATCAGCTTGGTACAAAAATGGTGGGCATTAAATTTGCTACTGCGTAAGAGTGGTCTTGGGCGTAAAAAAGCAATAACGTAGCATATCGACTTTTTATAATTTTCCTTAATCTGGTTATTCGCTTTTCGCTATGCAAGCTAGTGTCTTCCGTTGTGCAGAATTTTCCTCCGAACACGCCAGTATAATGGGTTTCTTTACGCGTTAACTGGTTCTCCCGCAAACGTAGATTTCGCACAACTATGTAAAAAAAAAAAGGCAGAGAAACTACTTTTATAAATTTCAACCTCGTTTCTAAACAATACGTATCCGCGTCCTCCCACCATAGGCAAAAATTCTTTTTTTGCCTTGAGTTCTATCAAACCTCGAAAGAAGTACATTTTGATATGAATGACCCTGTATATATATATATATATATATATATATATATATATATATATATATAAAGTAGGTATTGAGGGCATCCACGTCTAAGCCTATTTGACTAATAAATAGGGTGGACACGTTGGACAATGCGAATCAACGTCTGCAAAAGCATACGATAGCTAAGAAAACCTCATAGCCTGCAGAGTGGCAGTAGACTGCGCAGGAAGAGACCCGTGTATTTACGTACAATAACAGCAGAACTTTATTATTGGTTTTGGCCTAGGCAAGAATGCTGTGAAACCGAACACTAAATAAAATATATATAGACCGGAGGACCCATGGCCGCTGTATGAAGTAAGCCTTGTAACTCGAACTGGTAGAGCATGTTGTCCAAATGTAGCAGGGCCTTACTGGGTGATCATGAGTTTACTCGACAAATGAGTTTGACTAGGGAAAGTATTTACGACACCATTCAGTATACGAAGAGAGATACGGGACGCAAATTCCTAGGATCGTGAACTTCTGAGTAGACACATACCAATATGCGTCCGCAGACGCACTGCACTCAAGCATGTTTGTAATGATAATAATACACCGATTGTTCGGAACGAATGTCGACATCTATCTAATTGCCAAAATAGCTGTCGCGTCGCAGCGACTTTATTTGACTGTGCCCTATACATTTGAGTCTGTTGCTAGCATACGGCGTATACTCAGTGTACTGCAAGAATCCGGCAAACAGTATAGCGCAGTCTTGGCAAGCATGATAACTATCATATACGCCTCTCGTAAATCAAGTCTTTTGGCTGCATAACTGCCACGCCAAGCTTGTGATCTCAATGGTTGCTATGGACAACTTGGAATCTGGTCCATTTTGTTTCATTAACTATCAGTAGATACACAGTACAGTACGCAAGCGTTAACGAGAGCCGTTTGTACCCTTGTACATAATCAAATATGTAACGGTCTTTTATATAAAGAGCATGTTGTTTGTCAAATCGGCAAGTGCTGTTTGAATACGCATGCGCCCATTTGGCCATTCAATAAGCAAACAATCCTTTCACAAACTTACCGCAGGCCACGGCTTTTGGAGTGATGGAATTCTGACTTTTAAGTTATTGGAGCGTTTATCAAAATATGTCCTAGCAATTCACATTTGCGTAATTAACATAGAACAGATGTTGCCTTGCGCGAAAAGTGAGTTAGTACTAGGAACAACGTCAACTAACACGCTTTGAGGGCACCTGATCCGCAGGCGTTATCACGTCATTTCCTCATTATGTGATTTTTAGAACACCGTCGAGTAATGCCGTCGACAGCTGACTGCAGAACAGCATGGGAATCACTATAACAAACATGATAATAATTTTTTACGTCATCTGCATATTCAAGATATTTGACATCGGGTGGCAGGCACTTCTTTGTATATATATATATATATATATATATATATATATATATATATATATATATATATATATATATATATATATATATATATATATTTATTTATATAAGTTCGTTATATTAGCACTTTGGAGTGGACAATTGTCTCCGTGCGAACGTGTGATTACGGGTTCTCTAACCCAGGGTTATCCCAGTTCAGCAATATATATATATATATATATAATAACGGCTTGGCTATGCCTTTGATGCATCCTTTAAATATGTACGTCCGGCAGATTAACGATTGTGTTTATTTTTAGATTATTAACACCCCTGAATTGATGTTGTGTGCCAACCCGTTTCTTATCTCGTTTATTATGTTTCACAGAAGTTTGGCTTCATTAGCGTTGCCGCTATTTGCCGCTGATTCATATATTGATTATGCAGCGCCCTTCACTCTCGCTTACAAGACATCTAGTTTTGGAGCAGCCGTCTAACTGACACGTATGCTTGCACTTAATCAATTAATCATACCTAATTTTTGTTTATAATTTAATCAATTGTAGAATGTAAACGCTTTCTTTGTTATTTATATGTATGCTATATTTTATTTAAATAAAATAAAATTGCTGCCTTATCTCTCGAATATTATATGATTAATTAAGCGCGGCGAACAGCCGGCACAAAAATCTACATCTTGTTAAGCAGCAAGGCCAAATCAGCTACACAAGGCTGCTAGTTTACTGGAAACGTTCTCAGCCACGGCAGAACTCAATGAAACGGCTAGAGGTTGTATGTGCAAATGTTTTTTGTATCTTGTGTGAATGTTTTCTACATGTGGTACTACAGAGGAGTTCTGCACTCTTCCACGCTCGCTGACAAAGTCGACCCTTTGGCGCCTCCCTTTTTGGCGTCGTCAACAGATTATCATTTCCTCTTTTCTGCCGGCCGTTTTATAGTCTTTGTTCTTTTCATTACCGTAATCGTGAAGATGACAATGATGATAGTGATGATTATTAATCTTCTGACCTTCGTCGGGTTAGCCTGCCCTGGGAGGTTCGCTACTTATGCCTGGAGGGCAGGCGCTTCGTCAAATTCGCAAGCTCCGCATATTTTGCCACTCGACTCGAATGACCGACCCACCCCCGACGAAGGCAGGAAATTAGAAACCTTTCTTCTAGTTGTCGTGGTGACGTTGCTCAACTTAAGTAAGCACGTAGTCATTGCTCTTTCTTTCTCTCGCACTCTTTATATCCCTTTCATCTCCTTTCCTTTCTCAGTATTTTTTCTTTCGGGGATTACGCCTAGGGACCGAAGACAACTACCAGTATGAGCCATGTTTATCGTGTGAGAAAAATATGTTATTAGTACAACTTTTTTTTTTGCGTGAGAGGGAAAAAGACTTTCACGCACACCACAACCGGGTAGTGCGGGACTCAATGCCAATTGCGTTCGCTGGCAGAGAGCACATTGCGGTACTAGGTTTTTCCGTCTCATGATGATCGCAGCTTAATCCAAAATAAAATTCCAGCTCTAAGTGTCCTCCTAAACACGTAAGTGTCGTACGCGAATGTCTGTTTAGAGATCTTGCAATCTTGAAGGAGACCGGCATCTGCGTTTTGTTTATGCGCTACCAGATGTAATTCGTGTAGTCGTACTACTAATCTACTATTATCAGCAGGAGGCACCTTGGGTCGTCACAGGTGGTTTCCGTGCGCGCCAGCAATTTAGAGGGGGCCATTTGTATTATAGTTTTGGTAGCCTTAACAACCGCGTAATGCATATGTGGGGTACTTGTCAGGCCGGTGTCTACGCGTACTCCAGGTCTTTTGTATACATATTGTTTACATCGCAATAACATTGCATTACCAGATGGTACATAAGTACAATACAATTAATTCATTATATACAATTTGAACACTTCAGCTACCGCCCCACCGGGCGAAAAAGTGCAAAGACCGTCGATGCGTCTGGCAGCTTGCTGTGTGGTATTTAGCGCATATCTGCAAGCAGAACCGGCAACGACATTGATCGCTAATATGGTGAAATGCTTAGGTCGAACATACCAAGTGATGATAGCCATGCACAATGTATCTTGTGTAGACGTGCCGGCTGGTGCATGCCATTCTATCCCTAAGATCCCTGGCGAGGTACACATCCAACTGCGCTACCTCCGCCGAGGCCTCGGTCACTTTTCCCTACCACTCCAATAAAAAATGCTAAAGAGGTCCCGTAATAGGCGACCTAAGCCTGACTCTGATTGTTTCCAGCCCGCAACCCGCTAGCAGGTACACGAAGATGTTTCTTGCCGTCCGCAGTAAGCAAAGGACCCGCCTCATATATATTGTAAAGCCATTTTTTAGCTGCGCAAAATTTGTCGCTGAAAGATGGCCCCATAATTTGCCAAGGCTGTAGCTCAAGATTGGCACAATCTTAAGCTCAAAATAAAGCACGGCCTCACTCAAAGACAGTCGTCGAGGGTCTCTCACCTCTGTGTGAATAGAGGCAATGGCCGCCAGACACCTGTTGCCGATGTGCTGGGTAAAGGTCGTTCCCGTATAATGGAGTCTCTGACCAAAATACGGGAAAAAATTGACAAAGTCCAGCGGTTGGCCACAACAGGGTATTACGTCTGCTGCAGCCAATCGACCCCCACGGCGAAACTTCAAGGCGGTCTTCAGCAAAGAAGCTGGAGAGCACTTGCAGGAAAGAACCACCCACCCTAGCATGCCAAAATGAATCGACTAGTAGGTGACGACAAGCTTTGTCGAAGGCCATGACACAATCGATAACGACGGCGTACAAGTGACCCCCGGGTACAGCTAACACCCGACTTGAGTACGTGAATCGCGTCCTGTGTACCTCGACCCTTACTGAATCCGAATTGCTTCAGAGGTAGGGCCTTCCTTACAGTTAAAAGCGCCCTCGAGATAATCAACTTGGCGAAGATTTTCTTGAGGATGCGTTCCAACACGATACCCCAATAGTGATTTAGATCGTCCACGTTGTCACCGTTTTTGCCCTTGAAGCAGAGTAAGCCTGGCCTTGTGCCAAACCTGGGGTATGTGTTCCCCACTGAGTATCTGATTAAATAGCTTACACAGCTCCTCTGCTAAAACATCAGACGACTCAACCTAATATTCGTTATAGGTTCCATCAGGACCTCTACTCTTTCTTGGGCAACCCGCGCAAGATCTGCAGAACTTCTTTCACCGCAAACGGCGAATTTATGTGGTGCTGCTTTATAGTGGGTGGTTGCTCAATTACTGGGTTACGCGCGGGGGCGTTTGTATCGAGTAGAAGAGCAGTAAAGTGCTGCCGCAACTGCTCCTTTGTCATGCTGTGCATCCTTTTGTTCAGCCGGCGAACATCGTAGACATGGGGTTCGCACCCTGCTCTCTCAAGCAAACAAAACTCCTCCTCTCCCTCATCATACCGCTTATTCTCCACAAGCAGTTTCTTGTAAGTTGCTCTATGTCGGCCATAGAGCGCCCTACGATCAGCAACTATCTGGGGTCGGGGTCTAGAGCCCGTGCTCGACGCAGGAGCCCCAAACCTTCCGGACGTTTTAAGTAGCAGGTCTGTGTAAACCAGGGCCGCGCCCGTCTTTGTCTGTACTTCTTCTTGAATACAGCCGTCTTGGCAGTGGCCTCCAAAGCGCGGTTGCTTTGTTCAGTGTCAGAAGTTGATCTCAGCAGTTCTAACTCACGCGTCAATACACGCAAATTAGGCTGATAGACCAGTACGTTGTCGGCGGCCGACGTAGGGCGCGCCCCAGGCCAGGCGCACACAGAGACGCCAGCACCGGCAGATGCTTCCGTGCTGGAATATTAAGAACCTCGCAGCCTTGAAATTCCGTCGGATGTTGAAGATTGTGAAACAAGAGGTCGATAGTGCTTCTTCCACTTTGGCAAACGTACGTGAATTTATCACGCTGTCGTCTGCTACGGCGACAAACGGTTGTGTCCTGCGTGAGCTCTGTGAATATTCCTCTCGTTTTAGTGGTTTTGACGAGTCTTTCCGGACAAACTTTGTGCGAGCGCTTCTCTTCGTGTTCAAGTGCCCAGTGCGGTGCGCTCTGTGTATTTTTCCGGGTTCTTTCCTGAGATTAGAACGCTTCGGCTTTCCCGACCGAACGCCCTGATGAACGGCGATGTGGATGCAGACGGTGGGAGCAGCGGTTCGAGCGGTCACCTCCGCGGGCCGGCGTCTGCTACGCCGTCCTCGTCTGCAGCGCTGGCGGCGCTGTCTGCCATGGCGGCGGAGGGTAGCCGTACGATGCGGTCACGTTTGGAGATGTTGTCTGCAGGTGCCGCTGCACCTGTGCTCAACGTGCCGCGCACGTCGCCTGTGAGACCGGCCTCTGTCCCCGGCGCATCTGATATGGTTGCCTGCCAACCTATGGAAGTGGTTAGCCCAGCTGGTGACTCTCGCAGCAACGCTGTAGTGGCAGAGATGACAGCTGTCAAGACTACACCAGCTAATCCAGTCGCGCAGGAGCCTACTCTTAAACGGGCCCGTACTGCCTCAGATACGGAGGATTCTCTTCTGAACCTTCTCGGGGAGTCTGTGATACGTTTGGTGACGACGGCTTTGTGACAGTCGTGAACAAGAGATCAGTTCGGCGAGTGATTAAAGCTGAAGCGGAACCTTCACGCTTCCGTGAATCGGTTGACAATGGCACCGGTCCAGTCTACACAGTGCGGTTCACGTCACAGGATTCCACGCTTCCGGCACCTGAAGGTTCCAACAAACAGCAGCAGGTCCGGCGCCCGGACTTTTCGGGCGAACAATTGGTGAAAGTATTCAAGGCCCTCCATGACCTGGTGCCGACGGCAACGTTGGGAGGCGGTCCCAAGGGGATAACGGCCACCGTGCCCACGATTTCGGCCGCAAGCGAGCCGAGATTGGGAGGCGTGCCATTAATAGGATTGTGTTCCACAATGGATCAGTTTTGGGGAGTCATCAAAGACGTAAACCCGGCCTTTTCTGACGAGTGTCTGCTATCCGAGCTCGCCTCGTATGATGCAATGAAGATAAGGAGAGGCACGAGGCCCGGGCTCAAGAACGAAAAAAGCGTCCGAGTGCCGTCAACGAGACGTTCTCTTCAAAAGGACCCTAATAAGGTCTTTATTGTGTGGAGGGACCATGATGTGTCGGTTGAAGCTTCGTCACCGATTGTCTGCTTTAATTGCCAACGCACTGGCCACACGGCAACTCGCTGCACTCGCGCTCGTGCATGTAGAAGATGTGGTGCGCACGACCACCTAGCCGCGTCATGTCAAAACCGAGCTCGTTGCGTAGACTGCACTGGCCCCCACCCTAGAGGGGACTCGGGCTGTCCCGTTTTTCCATTAGCCCGCGAGAAAAGCAAGGTTTTACTCGGCTCACGCATGCTTTAACATGCGCAGTTCTCGACGCCGGCGGCCACCCTGGTCGTTGTCCCGGATCCTGCACCTACTCGGCCAGGCACATCTGCACCAAGCACCTACGCGGCGGCCGTATGTCGCCTGGTGATACCAGCCTCCCCGGATGAGGCTCCGGAGGCTTCGGCAGCGCGTGCTAAGGTCGTGCTTCCCCCTCGTCGGCCGATCCCCGCTCCGCGAAAATCTACACTTCGTGCGAAAACTCCGCCACCTCTTGAAACAGGACCTTCTAAACAAGCCAAGGCCGCTTTTCGCCGCCCTTCCAAGCGTCATCGCCGATTGGCTCCGATGGTTCCGCGTGGCCGCGCAGTCACCCGTGTTCGGGCGCGCCCACCTAAGGCGACCGACGACTTTGATTTCGGGTCTTTGTCCAAGGCCGTGTCCATGCTCGCTTGCATCAACCCGAAACTAGACGACACTTTTCGAGGCATTGTGAAGGCACTGCGTCCCCTCCTCGCTTTGGCTTCGTTGCTGCAAGGCTTGGTGTCTCCCGCACCAGCTCCCAAATGATGAACCCTGAGCCCACTCAGTCCGCCGGCGCAGCCCCCCATTCCCCTCGTCTGTCCGTTTCAGTAGCAGGTAACCCTCCCGTAAGGGTCACTTGCCCCAGATGCGGCCGGGACTTTACTCGCCGCGGTCTCCACATTCACCAAGCTAGATGTCGTCCCACGTCTACAACTTCCGAGTCGTCTTCGACTGCCTCCTCCACGCCAGTACTCCCGTCACAGCCTAGACAGTCGCTGGTCGACAGGCTCATACTTGCGTCACAACAATCTAGGGTAATGCGTGTAGTCCCCCGGGCTGTGCGGCCTTTGGTTGCCGAGTCCCTATGCGACATCCTCGACCTTGTGGCGGCCAACAACGACGTTCTCGCGTGGGAGTCGCTCTTGTCATTTGCTTAAGTGGTCCTTCAACTGCCACCTCGCACTTCGTCGTCCACCTCTTTGGCAGCGACTTTTCGGTCGAACCTCCGAGCGTTCCGCGACGGATGGCGGTTCGAATTTCGCGTAGGTGGTGTTAGAAGAGTCACATCAGATGCGTGCGACTCCCCGGAGGACTCGGCACGCCACGTTTCGTCTAAACTGTCCGAGGGAGACGTTTCCAGGGCGGCCCGCTTACATGCTCTACGGACTCGTTTGTTTCGGAAGACGAAGTCCTGGCCTCGCTTGCCGCCAAGCACCCACCTGCTCTATCGGACTCGGTTTTTCCGGACTCTCCTGACTCTATGACGCAGCGTCACTCTTCAGTCGATGATGTCTTGGGAGCTGTTGCCAGCTTTCCGGCCAGTTCGTCCGCCGGTCCTGACGCTTTGCGTCCGCGTCATCTGAAGGACCTTCTTGCACCCGTTCTTGGACCGGTGGCAAGAAGACTGGCCGCAGCACTTGCCAGAGTGGTGGACGTCTTGAGATGGGGTACACTGCCGACTGAGGTCAGGGAGATTATATTCGGCGCCAAGCTATTCGCACTCCGCAAAAAGGACTCATCGATTCGCCCGATCGCCTGTTCTCTCACGATACGGAGAATTGCTTCAAAAATAGCCTGTCGTAAGGCCAAAAATCTTATCATTGAGCAGCTTGGCCCGCACTATCTGGGTTTTGGCTTAGCAGGCGGGGCGGAGGCAGCTGTACATGCAGCTAGAGCCTTCGTCCAATCAAGCCCGCCCCGAACGGCACTCTTGATGCACGCAATGCATTCAATACTATTCGAAGGGATCATATACTTCGTGCAGTTCATGATGCAGTACCGGAAATCTTCAACTTAGTGAATTACGCCTTTAGAGAGCCATTTGTCCTGTTGTTTGGGGCCCACACCTTGTCCTCGGCATCAGGTATACAGCAGGGAGACCCTTTGGGGCCGGCTCTATTCAGCCTGGGTATCCGTGAGCTGGTCAACTCAATACAAGTGCCTTTCAACGCCTGGTACCTCGAAGATGGCACACTCGGTGGACCGATGGAGGACTTACTCGAGGAAGTGCGCAGAATTCTTGCCTTTGAGTCAGTCAGTGGCCTGGTGTGAAACACGGCCAAATGCGAGGTGTTCACGCCGGGGACAGACCCAGACGACCCCACATTGAGTGCCTTACTTGCGTTACTACCGGGGTGTAGAGTTGTGTCTGGACACGAAGTTCCGCTCCTACCATCTGCACTGTCGAGTCTACTCGACCCCATGATTGACAGATTGTGGGCGATGCAAGAACGTCTGCCTCTGGTCGAAGCCCACCAAGGGTTTTACCTACTCCGCTCGTCGTTCTCCGCATGTCGCATCGTACATATCTTTCGATATATGGACTGTTTGGGTACATTCAACCAGCTTCTCCAACCATTCGACGACCAGGTGGTGGAGGCCCTCGAGACGGTTTTAAGTCTGGACTTACGGCCACAAGAGGTGCGCCAGGCGGCTCTCCCCACCTCCATGGGCGGTCTTGGTCTTCCCTCGGCCCGCTCCTTGGCAGGCCCTGCCGTGACCGCCTTGATGCACGCTACTTCGGGTCATGTCCTACGCCTGCTCCCGCCGGGGGCTTGGGCATTGTTTGAGGCAACTCGCGACGCTATAGCGGCTGGACTTCAAGCTTCACCGCCTATTATGAATAGACTTGCCTGCCAGAGGGCCTGGGCCGAGAAGATACACGAATCTTCGTTTACTGAGTTGCTTGAAGAATGCGGTGGCGACCAGGATAGGGCGCGCCTCCTTGCCGTCGCCCGCCCAGGAGCGAGCTACTGGCTACACGCACTCCCCGCTGACTCATTGGGTACCCGCCTTGACGACCAATCCACCCGGATCTGCGTTGGCCTGAGACTGGGAGCTGATTTGGTAGAGCCACACAGATGCACTTGAGGCGAGCCTGTAGGACGCCTGGCCAGACAAGGCCTGTCTTGCGCTCACTCGGCGGGCCGGCGGCCACGTCACACCGCTCTGAATGACATTCTTGCAAGGTCGTTGCGAAAGGCTGGAATCCCTTGCGTCCTGGAACCGCCTGGTCTTTCTAGAGACGATGGCAAGCGGCCCGACGGCTTGACTTTGATACCTTTGTACAAGGGTCGTTCCCTGTTGTGGGATGCGACGGTGACCGACTCTCTGACCCCCTCCCTTGTCGGTCCCGGCGCTTCTCGCCCAGGAACTGCCGCTTCCCGCGCCGAGACATCAAAGATAAAAAAGTATGCGAACTTAGGCCGGGCGTACCACTTTTCACCCTTCGCATTCGAGACGCTGGGTGGCCCTGGGCCCCTCACAACCACGCTAATTTCCCCAGGTTGGCGACGCTTTACAGCAGGCTACGATGGACAAAAGGGCGGACACTTTCTTCTGCCAACGGCTTTCCCTAGAGATTCAGAGAGGTAACGCGATTTCGGTGCTCGGAGCTATGAAAGACTGGATGGACCCGCGTCTTCGCGTCAGGGGTAGGGCAAGACTCCCACTCGGACACGAGTGATGGATGAGGAGTGAACCATCGGTGCCGTGGATTTAAACATTTATATGTATATATTAAATTCCTAAATAAATAAGAGAGGAGATTAGCCTAATATTTATCACGCTCATTTGCGCAATGCAGGCCTCTGTTTTCTAGAAGCTTAAGAAGCCCATCACCCTTCCTGTCGGTGGCGCCGGTATACGACAGTTGAAGTCGAAGCCGACCAGAGTGGGTAGCTAAAGGTTTAGCCTTGTTAGATTAGCACCAATTGCATCGGGAGCGTCAACATCATCGTAATGAGGTGGCAGGTAAAACAATGCGAGGTTGAAACACCTAAGGTGAGTGTCATGCAACTTTCACCTCGACACACACATTGCGTTCGAGGTGACCCTGCTCGTAAATAGATTGAGAGTCCACCTACTAGTCTTCCCCGCCCTCCGCCTGAAAGACTCCCTGCCTAAATAGAATGAAAGTCCACCTACTGGTCTTCCCCGCCCTCCGTCTGGAAGAGCAGATGAAAACCTCGCATCTCATTGAAATGCAGTTCTTCCCGCATAAAAGTCTCCGTCATGAGTACAATGTCCACATCATCAAACAAACGTTCTGGTGCTAGCTGTAAAGCCCCAGATAAACCTTCGCAATTCGAAAGCAATAATTTGCAGCTGCGAGCAGCATGCAGCTGCATTGGAAGAAGGCGTCATTGCTGTCTAGCTGTTAAACCATGCCCGTTTGTAAACTTGCATACCCTAGTCTGGGCCGGCGGAGCCCCCAGCCAGCGCCGGAAACTCACGCCTTTTAGCCAGAAGGCGCTACTCGAAACTTCACTAAAAGCATCATCACCAAAGACTACGCAGAAGACGGAATCCGGCCGGGAAACTTTGAGTTTCCAAATAGCACGCACTACAGTATGTCTCCTGGTTAACCAACCACGCAGCTGTTCTGCCGACGTTGTTTGGCTAAAGCCCTCCAACCGGAGAGCCTTCATAGACAGCACACGGTTTTTACACAGCGTTAGCTCACCCAGATCTACGACTGCACTTCCTGCTCGAAAAGGACGGTGCTTCCTTGTCGCGCTAGTTTCGCATTTTTTCACTGCCGTTCGCTTGTGTATTTGAGAGAGATTGCCTGCCTCGACCCCAGGCGTTTATCCTGCTTCTCCGGGCTGTTGCTGGCCGATCCGCCACTCTCACTTGCGACTACTCTAAGTATTTTGCTCCACTGGAAATGCAACATAGCGTCTCTGGGTATAAATATAAATATATATATTTCCACAGCTTTGCATGGCCTAGGCGGAGCTCATGAGCGAACTAAATGGCAATACCAGCAGGTACGCTCTAAGATAGGGCGATATATGAATGCGTGCTAGTGCGCTTATTATGGAGTTCCATATGATGAAGTTAAGGGCATTCTTGATAGCAAGTCGGATTGCCTAACTGTGTGATACTTTTTCTCCAAGCGGCTCCTCTAGGTTTCGGCTAAGCTTTAAAGATTTTGAATTTGGTCTGGAGTTGGATACCCTAAGCAAAAGCCGTGTTGGTATCCAATATCGCTTTCGTGCCGTCCAGATTTTTGACAGCCGTTTATGGATTGAATGTTTGACCGCCTTGACGAGACTAGGCTGAAATCTAACGAGTCGATAAGCAGAGAAATCAATGTGATGGTATCTGCTTTTAGGAATCATATTTTCAATAGTAGGATTATTCGTCATAAGCATTTTAACGATTTTCTTCCTGGGTTTTCTTAATGACCTTCTTCACTTTATCCATTGCAGCGGAAAAATTGTCTAGTTTTGCAGCATAAAAATAGGCTAAGCTGGTGGGGGTTTGAAAGAAACAGCATGCTGACAACATTTTAAGCTAGGTTTGTAGTGGTGACTGTAACTACTTCAGTTTGTGATGGATCATTTTTTTAATCCTTGTCCCAGAGTTGTGCTGGACTTTGTCACACAGCCGTTACCATGAGAATAATGTACTGGCTACTTGAGTACTTTTACGTTTTATTCTGTTCGCTGATGTAAATGCGTAGCGCCACAAATGCGATGCACCACAACCGGCACTTGAATCGGAAAAAAAGTAGGCGAACGGAGTGGGAAAAATTGGCAGTAGCTTTGATAGTAAGGATCGCCGGTTCGGTATTGGCGATGCTTGATGTGATATTTTTTAGATCTGCACATCTTGCAGGTAAGGTTTCTATAAATAAATTAAAATTGTATGCTGTTCCAAACATGATCTGGCCCATCTGAGAAGATTAGTAAGAGAGTATCCGCGCGGTGATATAAGAAACATCAAATGTTTTTTGTCTCAAATATAGACCGCTCGCTTTTGTTACTGTAGCCACTCTCTGCATTCGTCAATTTTGTTATGTGTTTTCATGTCATTAAGTGACTAGCATTAAAGAGGTCACGAAACCTTTCTGTTGGGATCACATCCCAAAGACGGGCAGAGGCTGTCAATGCTAAATTTGGAGTTGGAGCAGAGGGCTCCTAGCTCACTGCCCGAATTTGTTAGCGGTTGTGGTATTAGAAAGCTGCGTTTGACCGATTCTATTGTGGCACGAACGGTAAACTGTGACAGGGCGTACGTATATATTCCTCTATGCATTAGGGTGGGTGTTGGATGGCATGGCCCAAGACTGGGCTATCCAAATCAATAGCATAAACGAGTTCGACGGTACTTATTTAAACTTCTCGAAGGCATTTAACAGAGAAACCTGTTTAGAAGTTTGAGATAAACCTAAGGTGTCAGGAGGTGTATGGACCTTGCCTATCCGGTCAAGCGACGCTTCCATCTTCTGCTCCCCTAATCGTCGCCGGAGACTTCAACGCTCGTCTCGATCGTCCGACTTCTAGTCGTACAACAGCCCTACGCGACACCCTAGCGGACTACGGATGCTGGGTAGTTACTCAAACATTAGTCCCGACTTTTCATAGCCACGCAGGGAGCTCGGTTATTGATGTGTTTGCAGTTAGTGTAAGCAGAGACCGAGCAAGCTACATGGGAGAGAGAAATTCCTTGAGGGAAGGCGGTCTCCTGCGAGCGCACATCCCCATTGCGTTAGAAATCAATGTACCAAACGACCCAACTCGAGTCCCCAGAAAACTGCCACTATCGAGAAAACTGGACATTCAAGCTCTGCTGGAGCGTTCGTGAGGTTCTCCCTATCCCCGAGGCCCTGGACGTAGAACAGTACGCTGGCCTACTAGTAGAGATTCTCCAATCCTCGGTTCGGCGGCCCAGCACAAGGAAACACCGTCCGTGGTTTAATCGCAATTGTCATACTGCTCGCGCGATCCAGGATGCCCTCCGTCTCTTGGCTGAACTGCATCCTGTGGCCAGACCTTTAGCTGCCGTCTTCCGAACAGTCTGTCGAAAGACGTACATCCAGCAGAAGAAAAAGTACCTAGAGCAACAAAAGGTCGTACTCCTGTCAGACGCAGAGCGAGCGCCATACAAATGACTTACTTGCGGTGGACAGACATCTTGCCCTATTGGCTCCGTCGCACTCGTGGGGCACTTCACTAAAATGTTTGCCTCAAGTGACACAATCCCACTCGTAGTACCGTTGTTCGCTGCTGTCTAAGACGAAGAGACTACAGAGCAGCGTAACATGCTCGCCAAGGATTTCTCCATAAGAGAAGTCTTGCAAGCTCTGACGGGGCTCTGCTCGAATGAGGCCTCCGGACCGGACGGTATTCGGAACGAACATCTCAAAGGATCGCTCCTGTTAGCGCCGTGTTGGACAGCCTTATTCAACAAATGCCTTAACATAGGGTATCTCCCTCCTCAATGGCGAAATGTTACGCTACTGGTCATCCGAAAGGCAAAGGCGACCCAACTCACCCGTCGGCCTGGCGGGGCATTGCTAAGAAAAGCGTATGCTACAAGCTGTTGTCCTCCCTGATAACGAGAATGTTAACCGACTTCCTGGAGGGCACAGACGTCATCCCTGACGAACAACATGGATTTCGAAGGGGTCGCTCGACGGCAACAGCGTGCGGGATTCTTTTAGAGGATGTTAAGGAGACCCTCTCTAGACAAGGTCAATCCTTGTACGCGGTTTTAGTCGATTTCAAAGCTGCTTTTGACACCGCTCCTCATGATCGCGTGCTCGATATGCTAGCAGTGGTTGGCGTTCCTTATAAAATTATTAATCTCGTGGGGGCAATCTTACAGGAGAACAGTGTAACCATCGACGATGGTGTCTCGGAATTGCCGGCGTTTTCGCAAACAACCGAGCTTGCGCAGGGGGACAATCTAAGCCCGCTTCTCTTCTCTGTACTTCTGAAAGACCTCCCAAAACAAATACGAGGATCAAGAGACCTCGTCAAGGTTTTTTCAAGTTCAACAAGCGCTAGCGAGGCTGAGCACAGCCGTCACGGGTCTTGGGCTAACAATTAACCTTGCTAAAACGGAAGCACTTAAGTTCCGAAGAGGGGGCAGAATTGCACGGGACGATACTTTTCACATTGGAAGCTACCCTCTTTCTTATGTGAACAACTTTTCTTATTTGGGGCTAACACTACCGTACAACGGGGTAGGGTTCTCAAGACACGTTATGGAGAGATGTAGGAAGGCCCTGATAGCGGCAACGTCTATCAAAAGCCCACAGCGTCTATTCCTCGCCACGGCCATCCGCCTCTTCGACTTAAAAGTTGCTCCTGTCGCCACTTACGGAATGAACCTAATATGGGAGCATCTGACTATGAGAAACCTGGATCAACTAAACCAAGTAAAAGCAGCCTTTCTCAAACGGACCCTAGGACTCCACACGTCAACGCGCAACCGACTTGTTTATTTACTAGCGGATTGTCCGCTCCTCACGGAAGATTTGAGGGCGTCGTTTTAACCTCCCCCGCACCGCGGCCTTTGACGAATGCATTAAAAGATGGGAAGCAAAAATGGCCGAACTCGATCCGGAATTGTTTAACACCGGCGCAATGAGAAACGGCGAGTGGAAAGGACCAGACCGTACTAACAGACATGTGGTAACTTTTTTGCTGTGCATGGTTTTCACCACACCCTATATAGACGGTCTGAGTATCATGACGAGTATGACAGCTGTGTTTGTAACCGTTGCGGAGAAGTCTGCACTAAATATCATGCTACAGAATGACCCTTTGTGCAAGCATTGAATGAACTAGCCCGCTTATGAGGGCTTTCTTTTTATCCTAACTCGTACCATTTCGAGAGTTGTTATGTTGTTGTTATATTACTATATTCTTTTACCTATTTTCTCTGTTTTATGTCGTTGATATGCTACTCTACATGAGTGAATAAATGATGAATTGAAAATATACAAGTGTTGAAAGACAAACTTTACTGAGTGCCATGTGCTCTATATCAAAATGGTGTACCGATAACAACGTTCTTCTATTAACACCAACATGTGGAGTACTATGCCTCAAGAAGGATTATTGGTATGCTATGAATAAGTGTACATTCCCGTTACAGACAGCATGTAGGATCTCGAAGTCACTCAACTGGATTTCAATACACACATAACTCAGATCTGGATGATGCCCCAACTGGATTTTAATACACACATAACTCAGATCAGGCAATATGCTAGTATTCTGTGCAACACTACCTTTTGTTACATTGTCTAAAATTTCGATTTTTATTTAAAGCTGAATAAAAGCCTAATCATACTGAAATTTACTTGTTGCGAGGCTTGGCGACTATATCTGAGCAAACATGTAAAAGCACTTGAGTGCGTTCAGTCAAATATTTTGCAGCGTTTTGTTAGACGACATGATACGTACTTCGTTTCAGCCTCACTCTTAAAACCCATTGTAAATTTAGATCTAAGACCACACTTTCGAATGTATAATCGCATTATAAATTTTAATATTACATCGAAATATTTTAGCGTGCCTACTAACAACTTCAGAACTATGCAAAGAGTAGACTCGTTGCAGACTGCAAGAACGGATTGTTTACACAATGCATTTTTGCGGCAATATGGCATACGGCCCATAGACTAAGAAAAAGATAGCTGGACAGAAACAAAAACATTATAACAGCTACATAGCAGTTGCCTAGGTCTTCGTTGTTGTGAATTAGTTTGTAGAAAACTGAATTCATATTTGGTGTAATTATGGTGTCCTCCTTTTGGCTCAATAGAGGCAAATTAGAATTAGAACTGAATATGTAGGACTCGTCGCTTAAAGCTATATTCTTTCGAAGTATACTCTAATGAAAAGTTTAGTGTGGCACACAGACAGAATCGCTAAAGTATCTAAATTAATCAAAAAAATATTTTTTTGCATATAGGCATTTTTATTAGAGCATATCGGCCAAGTTTTGATAGTACCAAAAGACAGCAGAAACAACGTGTCTTAGTAAGTAGAGTTAACCACTACTTTCGTAAAATTATTATAAATATTTTTTTTACGCTTCAGCAACCACATGTTAGAAGCTCCTATTGGGCTAAGTTGCCTGTGACACGATGTCGTCTAAAATGCATCTACCGTCATCGCGTTCTATTCTTATTTCATATTTATCTATAATTAGCTCATATTTAATAAATCATATTTATCTATAAATATAATATAATAACTTAGTGTTAATACACGGTATAATTATGCCAATTTTGATGGATATTATTTGGGTTTCTATTATACAGAGTTCGAACTCTGATCGTCGTCAACTAATGCATTCTGACTTTGTATAGTTATACGTTTGGCATATGATAATTGCGTCCCGTTACATGCCTTAGCGTAAGTTAGCAAGTATACAGGTGTGTTTAGTATACAGACTTCGGGCGTATTTCTGGTTCATCAGTGTCGGTTGTTAGAGGGCCATGGCCGATGTTGTCCAGACGACGGTCACCTACTAGTTTCCATGTAGGGCAACTCAACCTAGTAGTCTGTTAGTAGACATCAGGATAGGCTTACAAGAGACTCGGAGCGTGCCAAATCTGTGACCAGCCGGTCAAGTTGGGACCGCCAGCATTAGCAGACATCAGCGGGCCAGGCAAAACAGGCAAAACGCTTAGAGAGCCAACGGCAAATGAAATCAGATTGCTCCTTGGGGACCACCGTGAATCGTGGTAACGCAAGACGTAGCGTAGACAAGGAACACTAGTGCGAAGGCTTTGGTGGGCCCTGCCACCTGTGACAACTACAAAATACTTGGGACACGACAAACCTAAGAGAGCGGTAAACAGAGCTGTAGCCTTATGGTTATATATATTATATATATATATATATATATATATATATATACCTAAATACATTGCCGGTGAGCCTGGACAAAACAAGGACAACCATTTCGGAGTTGGCCAAAGTGCACTGTGGGACCCTAGAAAGCTCCGAAAATCAAGTCTGTGTACTCACGTACAATCACGTGCATCGTTAATGAAAAGTCATTCTCCTTCTTTGTGTATGTATATAGACATGTGTGTATGTGTATCTGAATAGTGTTACCAATCGAAAAAGCACACCTTCAACATAAACATCGGAAGAGCGTTTACGGCTTAAAACATGGTATATGTGAAGGTGGACCTTGTAGTTTAGACGTCATTCGGCAATAGTGCAGGCCACATCGCGTTGCATTGCGTTGGTATCACCTACGTCTCAACAGGGCGTTTTTAAAGGTTATCATTATTGATCCAGACAGACCGGACATGACTTTGATCTAGACAGGCATGACAGAAGATACTTTTGCACCCGCGGCTAATCCTTTCAGCTTCTTAGTCGGCGTTTAACGTGGTTGTCGTGAGTAGAACCTGGTAAAAAAATTGTGAGTTTCCTAACCATTAGCATTTTAGCTTTTCATTTTATCGCTAAGTGTTGGCATTATAACCGGCGATGCGGCGGTGTGGGAAGCTTTTGTGTACTCGTCTTGCGTGATCTTCGCATCCTTTCCACAAGACAGCGCTGGCGAAAGCCGCTTAGGAAACGCTTCTCACTTGAAAGTAAGATTGAACGCTTCGACTCTAGTTCTAATTCTCACCAGAAAACTCTTCGTAACATTTTGGATGTCATTCTTCCTGAGATGAAAGTGCACCGTCGTGTTTGGTGTTGGATGAATGAACTGTAAGCCTTTTAACGAACCCTCATGCTATCATGAATTCCGTCATATTATCGACAAAGTTGCTCTTCGAGCGCCTAACAAATCTGTGATGATATGCTATGTGTAATAGAAAAAACAGAAACCATTTTAGCCGAGCGTTACACTTCTCTTCTAGTTCACTTGTCTCGCAATTTTAACTTTGCTGAAGACTGCAAGTTGCATGTTGTTTAAAGGTGTCTCTTTGCATTTGATTTGCGGGTAGCATTTCGGCGCTCTGGCGGCTATCTAATTAGATATTGTGAAACATTTTATAAACAAAATGTATTTTTGCGATACTTTTAAAAGCACTTATGTCAATGCCACTACGGAGCACTAAACACTTTTGGATAGAGCTCGACA
>QVRM01004874.1:0-63674 GCA_003439945.1 Dermanyssus gallinae | reverse complement strand
ATATGTATATATACATATATATATATATATATATATATATATATATATAGTATACCAATTACAGCAGATATGCTGCCCTTAAATGGCTGCGCCCCATTATTATCAGCGATCAAAGCCTGTGATCTCAGCTACTCAGCGATTACTTCTAACAAGCACATGAACCCACATGCGGACAAGCAGACACACACGCTAACAGGACTCTGTTGCCCTGACAATTTTGCTGTGTTGGTTGTCTCTTGACAGCCTAGTAAGTGGATCGCTGTTCTGAAGACCCGCTTCCTCTCACTAATCTTGTGTTTCGTCCGATTGTTCCTCCGTCCGTTCGTTCCCTCGGCCCGTTAGTTGGTTAGTTGGTCGATCAATCCCGACCCGGTGTGGCCGAACGTCATAAGATGTCTCGATTATTGCTGCAGTACTGTTGTTGTAGTTGTTGTAAGAGTAGCAGCGGTAGCAACAGCATCAGCAGTAATAGCAGCAGTAGTCGCAGGGCTAGTACGAATAGTAACTGTAGTGGGCACTGGCGGCGGAGATGGGGGTAGTCGCAGCAACAGTCAGTAGTAGCTGTAGCAGTGGCAGCGGCAGCGGCGGTAGTGGTCGAGTATAATCCACGACGCGCACCGTGTAGCCCGTGTTGTTGGTTGGTTTCCCTGCGCGGTGCGTTGCCCCCCCCCCCCTCCTGGGCTAGTTTTATGGCTTCCGCGGAAGCGAAGGAAATACTGTTGCTGCTGCTGCGGGTAGGTAGTAACTAGCGAGCTGGGCTTGACTCGATCGCTCTGCGAGGCCTCTGGCCGAGCTGATCTAACCGGCCGACAAGGGCGAAAGCGGAAGGGCTTGTCGGGGGTGTATGGGACGCGGGACTGGGGAGTAGTCAACAGCGTCCAGTGATGTCCGCCCGGAGAGACCGTGTCCGCCTGTCCGCCTGAATCGGCCTGCACAAGATAACCTCCCCACCTCTCTCTCGGTCTCTCTCTCTCTCGGTCTCTCGATCTCTCGACACCCCCGCCGCTCGTCCTTCCCGCCGGGGTCTGTTTCTCGCTCATTTGCCTGTCTACCGCATTAGCAGAATGGCCATCGCGGCTTCTCCGCCTGCGTACTGCTGGCGTTGACGGTGGTACCCGAAACCGCCGCAGTGCGGTAGCAGCATAAGCAGCAGCAGTCATGGTGGCGGTGACGGTCTTGGTCTCTAGTGCGACGGTCGTGCGGGGTCTAACCACTGCCACCACCACCACCATCAGCTAACCCAAGCCACCATGCCACACGCCCCTTGTTGTCGCCCGTGTTGGGGTAGACGAGCGGGCGGCGAACCGGAGCAGGCGCAGACGAGCGGCCGGACCTCTGGCGGGTCACTCGGAGCACTCGCTCTTGCATGGTCATCTATTTAGCTATCTATCTATCTATCTATCGGGCAAGCTACGAAGCAAGAAGAAGGCCTCTCGCCGTTTTTCAGCCGCCGGTCGACAGACAGGCTTCGTATCACGACGAGACGTTGCACGGTCGGAAGAGGCCAGCTGCTGTCGTAAAGATCCACCGCTGTACGCGTCACCACCGTCCGGGGCGCGATGAATCGATTTATACGCGAGAGAAACACAGATTGTCGTTGCACGTTAATGGAACTGAAAAGAATAGATCATACCGGGTCCGACGTCTGATATGTATCAATACAGTAAACAGTATATAGATACAGAGATAGAGAGAGAGAGGATAGAGAGGAGAGAGAGAGAAGAGAGAGATAGAGAGAGAGAGAGAAGAGGAGAGAGAGATAGACAGAGAGAGAGAGATAGAAAGAGAGAGATATATAGATATAGAGAGATATGAGTACAGATAGATATAGATATAGATACATAGATTAGATATATACAAGTATAATATAGATATATATATAATATAGAGATATATATATATATATTATATATATATATATATATATATATATATATATATATACGGAAGGCCCGGAACTTTCTTCAAAAGTGATACAGCAAACTGAAGAACTTGTCAAAACAAATATTTTTCCAATGAAACATGGTGTCTGAGAAATATTGTTTCAGAATGAGAGTGAAATCACCGTACTCCACTGGCGAAAAAGATTTGTATTAACAAACTCTGCAATTCTCTATATAGGTTTTGAAACAGCTTTCCGAACACCCTATATATATATATATATATATATATATAAGTTTATTGGCAGTTTTTAAATTTATTTATAACTTTAAGCTTAATCTGTAGATCTCAGCTTGCTTGTTAAACTTGGATAGTCTTTGCAATAAGAACTTTCCCGCTTTTTGGACTCATATCTTATCTGGCAGTCCCTACAAATTTGTTTTAGAAATTTGTCTGTTAGGGGTCTTCATTACTTTCCCCCCTCAATGTATATAAAGCTACTGGGTAGACGATGAAGTGCCGCCCTTGTCCTTTACACCATAAAAACTTGCTGTAAGCCCGGCAATAAAAATAATATTTAGCATTATCGGACTTACAGTAAAATTCGTAGAAAGTTACGTGTGCAAGCGGCAGCTAGAGTAACAAACTGGAGTAAAAACTAACACATTTTCACAAACACGCATTTGCTCCTAAAGCTATTACGGCTGATATATCTGATAGAGTAGATCATTGAACTCCTGCGCCAAGCAAGAGCCAAAGCAACATCATCACTGCAAGCCAGGCAGGTCTATTTTGAGCGTAGAAAGGCCTATATAAGACTCTGCTATGATCATAAAAGGGAACACGCGAGGCGGGAGGAACGACGGCTGCTTGAAAGAGCAGAACGAGAGCCCTCAGCTTACATCGTGCGACCTCGTAGGGCGGGGAATCCGCTTAGTGACGGACAGGTAAAGAGCCACCTAACTAATCTTTTATTCAATCGTGACGTTGCGGCCGTATCTCCAATCGTACAGCATCCGCTTACATTGGAGCAGCACAACATGAATCTGCCTTTCGGGGTGGAGGAGGTGTGCCAGGTCCTACGGTCACTCCCGAAGAGAAAGAGCTCAGGGCCCGATCAGGTCTGCTATGAGCATTGGGTCCAGTCACTCCCTCTCTTGGCAGAAACTCTTTGTGATTTCTTTAATGAAATTATAAAGAGGGGGCGGATGCCTAAAGTCTGGCATCTCGCCAGGCTTTCTCTTCTGTTCAAGGGTAGGCATGGTGATGACCATCAGGATCCAAATCTCTACCGTGGAGTGGCGTCAGAACGCACATTGAAGAAGATTTTCTGTAAGTTGGTGATTCGGCGGATTGAGCACGTGGCTGAAGAGGCACTTCCACCGGAGCAATTCGGTTTTAGGAGAGGCCGAGGCACCCGTGATGCAATCCACGTTCTCCAGTCAGAAATCGAGCGAGCTGTGGCACAACCCAGAGGTCATCTGTATGCAGTCTTTATTGACTGCGTCAAGGCCTTTGACAAAGCCCCTCGCTATCTGCTGGTTGAAGCATTCCAACGAGCAGGAGTGGGTGGCTCTCTCCTGAGTGTAATAGCAAGTTTCTTTGAGGAGGACACCTTGTTGGTAGACGGTGAGCAGGGTGTATTGGAGATTAAGCAAAATGTGGGAACTCCGCAAGGAGACCCGCTGAGCTGCGTCTCGTTTATACTTCTCCTTGCTGACCTCGTCGGTTACGTCCGACAGGAGTACCAAAAAGCCGTGGTGGTGATGTATGCAGATGATATCGTGGTCGCTCATCGCGACCTAGGTGCCATCAAGCGCATTACCTCTATGATAGAGGCGTTCCTTGTCTCGAAGGGACTTGAGATAAACACCAGGAAAACCAAAGCCATGAAATTCAGGCGTGGAGGTCGATTGGCTGCCAGAGACGTTATACGTTGCTGCGGCCAACCATTGGAGTTTGTTAACTCTTTCCAGTATCTTGGCCTTCGGGTTCATTATACGGGAACGACGTTCACAGCGCATATAAACGAAACAGTACGGAAGGCACTTGTCTCTCTTTACGGGGAAGTAGGCAATGTCCGAAGACTGTCCGTTTTCTCAGCAGTGAGGCTCTTCATGCTTAAGATTGTTCCGGGGCTGATGTATGGCCTTGACAGGGTGTGGAACCACCTCACACTGGCGAATTTTAACCAGCTTGAGAGGTGTTTCTCGTTATATATGAAGCGAGTGCTTTGCTTGTCTATTCGAGCAAGGAGCCGCTTTGTGTATCTCATGTCAGGTTGTCCACCGGCTACTGAAACAATCCGACTAAGGCTGAAGATGCCGCGTACAGTACCATACGAATGTTTCATTTCTGAATGGGAAGCTAAAGTCGAACAGGCCAGACGGGAGGTCGGTGGTTTGGACGTTTTCAATGCCGTGCACCTTTGGTCTGGTCCTGCATGTGACAGTCGCCACGTATACACCAGGTACATAGTGCATGGTTATCACTACCTGGTATGTTCAAACGCAGCCTTTCACGAGGAGTACGAGTTGTGCACCTGCCGGTTCTGCCTGAAGAGGTGTGCCAAGTACCATGCAGTGGGATGCACAGCGCTGAACAAAACATCGTTACACTACTTCTCTCGCCGAAAGCGTGAAGAAGATAGAGTATTATGAAGAAACATCGTGAACTGTATATTATACTCAATCTGAGTGAAATAAATCTAATTGGAATAGAGTAGATCATTTACGTATGCGCTAATCGCGACATGGCCTCAGGAAAACCTTAATTACTCCGCGACCACGCGGATCGGATCATTATAGACTTGGTATAAAAATATGAGTCGGAAATGTGCCAGTTTTGAGTACTGTGAACGGTCGTAGGGTTATAATTTCGAGGTAGTGAGTGTGAAAGCAAACAATAGAACTTAAATGAATGCAAGTTTGTTTCTAAACGACCATGTCACATTTTCCAGCCGGCATCGCACGTCTTTCAGAGAAAGCAGAATTTTCTCATAGAAACAATAAGCACGGTGTGATTAGTTTCTGTGCAGGAAAATTGGTTGTCTCGCTTTTTGTGTTCCTATATAGGGTAACAACGTCAGGGTCACGAATTGTTGAACATTTAACTCTCACTTCGAAATAGGACATCTCCGAGGCCATGTTCTATTAGATTAAAGATTTGCTTTTACAATTTCTGCAATGACCCATATCACTTTTAAAATCCTTTTAGAAGAGCTTATATATATATATATATATACATATATATATATATATATATATATATATATAGCTGCAAGCCAACATGGCAGTTTGTCTGAAAAGCAAGCAAGGATTTGGAATTGCTGACTAGATAAACGAATACTATTACATAAAAGGTTGACTTAGTTCGATAAGAGGTTAAAAACCCGCCGACTGTTCTCTGAAGGGTGTACCGAGTATCATACGTCTGCCTGCCTGACCTTTGCGAAGAGATCGTTGCATTGTCTCTCCCGAGTGACAACGCCGGGAGCAGCTGACAACGGTACAACTAGTGATGATGTATGCATACTCCATACGAGTAAAGCATAAAGTGGGCAGTAGCAACAGAGAGAATAACGTCGAAAGGCGACCCGCGACAATCTTCACGGCACCTGCAGCAACAGGCGGTTACGCTACAAACGTGCAAACGATCATAGTCTTGACAGGATCGACAGCATGATGAACATTAGCAATTACCGCTTTATTTGCAGCAGCAGCAGATCGATCTTCAACGGGATAAAGTGACTGACATAGTCGTTCCGAAATTTTGTAGAGAAGTTGCGTGATAAGTGAGCCCGAGCCACCCAAGTCTCAAATGTTCCCGGCAGATCGTTTATCGATCCTGCCGGTGGCAGAGAAGTTTCTCTAGAGGAGCACAATGATAGCAGCAAATATGTGTCAACTATACAAAACGAAGTTGCATACCACATATATACTTCCAGGTATATATATATATATATCCCGAGGGCGAGAGGACTACTCGGCAGGAATTTATGACAGGCAGCATCATTCCGAGCACTTGTCTTGCTACTTTTTAACAAAATCAGTTCAAGTACGGCCTTAAGCCAGCCAAACCAGGAGGAGGTTGGCTAAATAATGTCTAGATCTCCTGGATGCTTGTAAATGAAACGGTTATGACAGTGCCAAGGCGGTCACAGAAATCTTGGGGCTTTATTATTTAAGAGGTTTTGTCGGATATGGATTTCTTTTACTTGAAACAATAGTCGTCGGCTACGGTTTCCTTTTACCTACGTCTTTTCTTGTGTTCTGTATTAGTAAGCGATTCAATGATTTGATGCCGGCACGACACCTACAGATAGACAAGTCTATGTGCACGGATAATCTAGTACTCAATTCTTACAGCAGCTTCCATTTGTAGCAGTTGTTTTCACCATATAATAATACGTCTACCACAAATTATTTCCTTAGAGTGAATGTAGAAAAACTTGAATCACGGGGTTTCGCGTCGACATTAGACATGCGGATAGTAAAGCAGTAATTAGAATTAGGGCCGAAATAATTTGTACAACACACTCCAGACCTATGATATGTATTCTCAGCACAGAACTCAAAAGAACGAGCTCGTAAGGGGCTTCTGTCATGCCATAGGTTTTAAAGATCCACAAGATCTACAGGAAGATCCAGCCTTCGCTCTCATTAACCTAGCCGCAACAGTCTTGTATGGATATCAGATCGTCTGGCCCTATCTAACTAACAACATCTTAGTGCCTTGATGACTTTAAAACCATCTTCGTGAACAATGTACTGATATTACATTATACTAGCGGCAACTGAATTGCTTATGTGTTGGCTGTGGTAACTTATTTGGTAGATTTTTTTTAGAAATCACATATATTTCCAGAAAGGCGGTACTTGTCAGCGTGGGCAAGCAAGAGTGGCTAAGTTTGAAGTTTGGCCTGTTGTTTTTTTAGACACAAGCAACAAATTAGAACGTCCGCGGGGGCCAAAAAGTTGACACCAAATAATCAGGTTCGCAGCTCGTAGCTTGCATATAGTGATATGCATCCTCAAAATGTACGTACAGAAATCGTGTTATAATGTTTTCCGGCATATATATATATATATATATATATATATATATATATATATATATATTTATCAACTAAACAGTAGATATTGTATTTTGTTGCATTAGACGGTTTAGATAAACCGGATTCGATATATATATTTAATAAGTGATATGTCATGCATTCCGAATTCGCTACACTAAACGCTTCTGTGCGAGGCAAACAAAAGCCTCGCTGCAAAGTCTCTATCAGGAAAGATGTTCCAGCTATCAGATAGACAAAGCCGGTTGCGGCTTCTTCTGTGAACACCCAGATGCGTTTGAGAAATCCAGCTTTACGTCTATTAAGATCAGCAAGGTTAGTTGCGCTGAGATAAGACCGTATTACTTGTATCCCGTACCAAGCTGTTGGGATATAACTCAAATAGCTGTATGTCTGCACAGCTGCACTGGTGTTTGGATACTGTGACATAACATAAAACCCTTAAGGATTCCTTTATTGACATGTTGTGTATAACACAACTCAGTAGTGAATGTTGGGTTACCCTGAAGATGAAGCCCATCGCTAACCAACCTTTCGCTTCCCCTGAATATAATAGCCTTCGTTTCATCCACATTTATAATCAGACCCTTAGCATTCATATAACTTTGTAGATTTACAAGCGCCTACGGCGTGTGAACACGGTCAACGTACCTGGTACGTGTGGAAACGGCTCTCTGGAGAAAAACCAAGTCGTCGGCGTAGAGCAACACTTTGAAAAGTATGTCGTTTACTGACTACAGATGGAAGAATCCGAATCTAATGCAGTAAATATGAGGGGACTGATGTGGCAACTAGCTCCAAGAGCAAGGACGCACATTTTTGTATCTTCTTGAATAGAGCACGTAGGGCGGGAACCAGCAGCATAGCATGGCTAGTTTGGCGCCAAAGAGTGCGGACGTGTGTCGACGGAGCTCCGAGGGTTTACGCTTGCTTGGGTGAATACAGGCCGGTAAACCTAGAGAGTGGCATACCATAGTGATGTGTGAAACTCAGTGACCATTTTGGTGTGTTGTGCGTGGCCGTGAAACGAAGTGGTTAGGAGCTAGTGTTCTGTGAAGTTTAAACAAAACCTTTTTCGGTAGAGTGAAGCAAAACGAAACCACCCGCGCAGCGGTTGGAGGACTCAGAACGGTCCGCCGCGGATTCAAATTTGGATTTCTAACGGCTGCACAACTAAAGGACGGTGTCGTCTGTGCGTTCGCCGACCTCCGAGGCTGAGAGACGAGTGACGAAGGCAAGTTGGGATTTCGGCCACTAGGTGGCGCTTCAGTCGGTGAGTGCCCTCGCCCAATGGGCGGTGCTTCGAGGAATTGATCGCGCCCTCTGCTGGCCTCCTGCGACCAGTGTTGAGGCTGCAAAACGAGAACGGTCCTACCTTATAATAGGTACCCGTTGGACCAGACGCTCTAGGAAGTCTCCTGCTTGGCCCACGGAGAGAAGGATTTGGTCGGGAGATACGGACGGCGCATTAGGGCGTAGGGTTTGAGCGACCTTGACATTGTGTCAAGCTCAAACACGATGAGTTCCGAGGGTGGGGACAATAGGCGAAAAATGCCGGCGATATTCGCCCCCTCGGGGCTGACGTAAAGGACGCCAACGCAAGGGAATGGAGGCGAAAGAACGGGAACGACAGAGACGAGCGAGGGAAGAATGGAAGAGAGCCAACCGAAGAGAGCTCTGGGGGATGTGTTCATACACACCTCCAGCTCAGAGGATGACGGCGCGGAGGATGTGAATGCGCAGGTAGTGGTGAAGGGAGACCAAAACTGTGCGGGAAAACAGGCAATGGACAACGAAAGAGAAAACGAGGAGGAAAAGGGAAGAGCGGGAAGATCACGGAAAAGACGTCGAAACAAACCCCGAAGCAAAGACGAAAGACTGAAACACCTGCAGACGCGAGTGATAATGAGGGTAACGAGAACGATGGGGGCTTAGAGGATAACGGACCATGGCTGGATTATCTTCAGTCAAAGACTAAGGGCGGGGTCAAAACCGTGCCTGAGTTGCCTGTAAAGGCTTGGCCAATGAGAATAATTGAGCCTAAAGACGCGCTAATAGAAGGGCGATTCCCGCGGCTGTGGAAAAACGCCAACCTGGTCCTAATCCCCAAACCAACGGGAGAGAGCAATGCTTTAGCAAGTAGTTCTGCTTACCGGCCTATATGTCTTCTTGACACAATGGGCAAGATCTTAGAGAATGTTATCGTTGAGAGGCTCAACGCTGAGATTGAGCTCAAAGAGGCCCTGTCAGACGCCCAGTACGGTTTCCGTAAGGGAAAGTCCACGCTTGGCGCCCTTACACGGGTTCTGGAACGGGCGACAGAACAGTTAACAAGGACCCCGAAAACAAGAGACTTCGTTGTGCTCGTCCTCCTGGACGTCAAGAATGCCTTCAACTCGATGAGCTGGGAGGTGGCCATGGACGCAATGAGGCGCAAGGGCATTTCGCCATACATTCGCCGGATAATTTCGTCCTACCTATCGGAAAGAAGGCTGTCGGCCGGCGGTCAGGAGTATGAGATCTCTGCGGGGGTTCCTCAGGGGTCGGTCTTAGGGCCGATTCTGTGGAACCTAGCCTATGACGGGGTCCTCGAGCTGCCGGACCTACCGGCGGGTGTTGAGATGGTGGCCTATGCCGATGACTTGGCGCTGGTTATCACGGCACGGGAAACTGGGGCCCTGGAGTATGCCGCTAATGAAGCCTTGGAGCAGGTGGCAGAGTGGATGGAAGACCATTCTCTAAGACTGGCCCCGCACAAGACGGAAGCAATGTACCTTACAGGCAGGAAGAAAACCCGGAACATCCGCCTGCGTCTAAACGGTCATCCTGTCAAGCTTGCTCGGACAGCAAAGTATTTCGGAGTGGTGCTCGACAAAGGTCTCAATGGATCGGCGCATATCCAGCATGTGGCTGGTAAAGCCCACAAGGTCGCGGCCGGCCTGGCGCGGTTAATGCCCAGAGTCGGCGGCTGCACAGAAGGCAGGCGGCGCCTGCTGGCCAGTGTAGCAGAGTCGGTAGCGCTATACGCGGCTCCAGTGTAGGCAGACATGGCGCTGAGGACGCAAAGAAACAGGAGAGCCCTTCGATCGTCACAGCGGCCGGTAGCCATTCGTGTCTGCCGGGCTTACCGCACGGTGTCGACCGCGGCCCTCTTGGTCCTGTCTAAGATGCTGCCATGGGATCTGCTGGCAAGTGAACGGGCCGAAAGATGGAAGGATGGCGATCTAGACTTAACAACGGCTAGATCAAGGACAATCGCCCGGTGGCATGAAGAATGGGCCGCAGTGCAGCCGGGAGACCCTCGGAGGCCGCCCGCGGGGAGCTGGACCAGAGACCTCATCCCTGACCTGAAGGCGTGGTACGACTGCAACCACGGTGAGCTGTCTTATGGTACGACACAGGTGCTGACCGGGCATGGCCAGTTCCAAACGTACATGGTAAGAATTAACAAGGCGAGTGTCGACATCTGCGCGTTATGCAGATCGGGTAAGATGGACGATGTCGAGCACACAGTTCTGCTGTGTCCGGCCCTCCAAGAAGCCAGAGACGCGGGTGCGACCACCGTGAGAGGAAAGTCGATTATGAAGGTTGTAGCACACATGCTGACTTCGGCGAAGGCGTGGAGGGAGTCCTGTGCCTTCTTCGAGACTATCATGTCTTTAAAGGTGGCCAAGGAAACTGCCAGGAGAGCTCGTTTCAACAATAGCCCCCGATGCAGTCGAGAGGGAGCGCCCGTAGGTGACAGGGAAAGAAGGGGAAATAGGCAGCAAAGGTGAACCAGCCTTGGGATTAGGCAGGGACAGCCAGGGACGCTCCAGGCGATGACTCTCGACGCATCCCCAGGTGGCGGAGCTGTGGAAGGCGTTAACGGTCTGGCTGACGCGTCTGAGCTGCACCAAGGCAGACATGAGACGATGGATGATGCCAGATTGGAGTAGAATGTAGGAGTTGGTGCAACACCACTCCCATGGATTCGAAGCAATGCCTACGCAGTTACCGATCTCTGGGGGTGGGGGGAAAGCGGGTTTACTGGGTTTGCGAGTCCCAGACTAGTCACCATAGCTGGGGTGGCGCATGTCCGTCTGGATTCCCGTAATCCCCCAAAATAATGCTGAGAGGTTTCAGCAGTAAAAAAAAAAAAGCAGCATAGCATAGTGCAGGTGTTTATTTAGCACTAAGTGTTACTCGAGATTTTCAGTATGGCGTTGATCACATTATCGTTAATTAGTTTAGCCAAGATGCATAGTCACCACATTCCACACATATATAAGCCAATCCTAAGGACATGTTCTGGGATGTCTGGTTGTGTACATCTGTCCGAAGTACGATTTTAAATCCTTGGGTGGAATAGAGCAAGCGACGGTCCGGGATTCGCTTTGAAGCCATTTACACGCGTGTCTGATGGCTTGCAGAGTGAGACGGTTCGTTTCATACAAAACATGGTCTCTTTTGGCTAATCGGATCATTCGTTTGTCCCTTCGCGCCCTGTTAATACAACGTGAGCGGAAATTACGTCTTGTAATCGAGACAGGTCATAAGCTTGAGCGACATGATGTTTAAACTTACACCGCTCTGCGTTCATACAAAGGACGCTGCGCCTGGAGCGCTTCTTGCAGACGCTCCGTCGTATAACGCAAGTGTATGCATGCAAGTGAATGTTGCAAAGATTCCGATCTTATACCTATTCTGTGGTCTCAAAAATATCTACACGTACAGAGTGGTGGCACGCGAAAAAACTCGCTCGTGTAAAGTGCTTAGCAGCGATCTGCACCTACTATTACTGAGTTGCTTTATTGGGGAGTTCAGGTCACTAAACAGTAAAGTTAACATTTGTAGATGAACTTTGTCGAGCGACCAACACAGCGTGTCAAGTAGATAACAACAGTGATAATGAAATACAAACATTTGTCTCCGAAATAACTTCTTTACAGCATTCATGACTCTATCCAGTGTCGTCCAAGGAAGCTGCCTTTATCAATATCGTTTAGCAGAGCTCAGTAGTATGATGGTTTCATAAATGCATACTTAGAACTAAAACAGCTTTTTCGGGCTGACCCTCAGCCAACATTTAATGTCCACGGGATTGTTTTGCATTGCTTCGTAAGGCGATAAATAAAAATAAATAGGGCCCGTGCACCTATGTGTCCCCTCCTGTCGCACTACGCACGCGAATGCACCACGCCACCGGGTTTGTCAAGAAACATGAAGGCTGTGGAAGGCTACCAAGGAAATCAAACGTAGTTCCGCATTTGCGGCGCTTCATTGGTGTTTCAAAAACGTATCAATATCTATATGCGACATGCAATAGGTAGAATAAGAGACAAACATATAATGTCATCGTCTCCAACTTGTGATTGTAAAAAAGTAATGATGACCAGATGGCGCTTTATTGCGCTAGGTACTGCGTAGACCAAGCACAAACTTCACAGTGAGACTAAGACCATCAGGCAAACTAAATGGACGCGACTGACTTCGCTATTACAGAGCCAAATTTTGCGGCACTGCCGAAGCTCTTAAAAAAGTGTTCGGCCCGTTTGAATTTGTCGGAACGAAAATAGCGGTGCCGTGGGCTAAGCTCCTGGTCTGATCGCAACCAGCTAAGGAAAGAGTAGTCAAGAAGCGCCGACTACCCACTATTCTTCTACAACTATGCTAGATTCTGGATAAGTAATGTATACACGTGCAAGACTTGTTTCGTTCGATAGTTTATTCAGTGTAGTACTTTTAATTTGTCAACAAGACAACATCGCGGAGATAGCCGATGACTCTATCACCATAAGTCGCAAGCTCGATTTTGGCATAATACCAGTTTGAAATCGCCATTCAATTTGTTGAATACTAATAGTTTGAAAACGTTATACGTTTTAATTACATAAAATAGAGTATAGCTGGGCAAACTTTACAGAAACAGAAATGTGCGTTAAGTTTCTTGATATATTATCCTACTATCAAGTTGGGCCTTAATCTGGTGGCGTAGATTGGTATTAAGAAGTCGATTAAGAAGCGAACATCAAGGACGCCTTCTAATGACGCCATACTTGTAACAACAAAAATGTTGTAAATGATTTATCCCCATGGAATGTTAATAAACAACCGGAAACAATGTCTGCTGTACAACGCATCACCAACTCTACGCATGCATACAATATCGATTTCACCACAGCATTTGCATACACATCCGTTGGTCTATAGGTATTCAATTCAATTCAGACTTGGTTTATTTACGGAACTGCATACATTCACATGCTTAAGTTCTCGTTATGAAAAGTGGTACAAGGGTTTGGGAATAAAAGGAGAAAAAGAAGAAGATAAAGCAGCAGATAATGCCTATTTTCTCCGTCATGTATTCCTATTTAAAAGCCATATTTTGACGTCTCGGGTAAAGCAGGAGACAAGAGAATGCCGTAAGAGCTTTCCCCACAAGAGAATGCCGTAAGTGAGTACCGGCACAAACAGCGTTTTGTAGATCAATATCAGTCCATCCAACGGAACTCCCACACGACGCAAACGTTGCAAGGCCGATATAACTGCATAACATTTAGGTGTTATATGATCAATATGAGCGCGCCAACTTAAACCATCGTGTAAGATGAGGCCTAAACATTTAGAAGTTGACGAAAACTTCAGACCGAATTCTGAAGAAAGCCAATCAAGATCCGCCCGCAACTTTAGTTGAGGAGAGCGAAACAGAGTGAGACTAGTCTTGATAGCATTAACAACGAGGTCGAAATAATTAAAGATTTTGATTACCTCCTTCACTTGAGATAGTGAACGCGGTATATCGAGGGCTGGAGAGTCAACCCTAAATAAAAGTGAAGTATCATCGGCAAAAGCTAGCGGTTTACCAATGCTCTCTTTTTCAATATTAAGCAGAATGAAATTAATGAGAATCAAAAAAAGAAACGGTCCTAGCACCGATCCTTGTGGAGTTCCAATATTAACAGATCTCCACGAGAAAACCACTTGCCCTATACGAACGGACTGCAATCTAGAGGATAGAAATGAATTAAACCACTCTACTGTACCTGCAGAACACCCAAGGTTTTGCAAGATTTGAAGAATGAAAGAATGGCGAACGCAATTGAATGCCGCAGTGACATCGAGAAAAACGCCTAGACAGGCTTTTGTCTATTCAACGGAGTCGGTTACAAACTGCCAGAGATGCGCGCGTGCCAGTCCCGTGGACCGACCCTGACGAGATCCAAATTGATTAGGCAAACGAAAGCTGCAGGATTCGAGGAAGTGTTCCAGCTGCAAGAGAGCAAGCTTCTCGAATAGCTTTGAAATGCAGTCAACCAAGCTGATAGGTCGGTAGCTTTTAAGCTCCGCAACGTCGCATTTCGATGCAATGCCAAAGTAATATCGAGCCTGGGGGGTGGGGAGGAATCCGGGCTTAGTGGGTTTGCGAGTCTCACACTAGTCACGCAGGCTGCTAGTGGCGCATGTGCATCATGCATTCCCGAAACCTCCCAGAACAAAAAAAAAAACGTCGCCTTTATTTTTGTAAATGTAAAAAAATTGTGTAACAAAAGAAGCCTTAAGGGCGGTTGGAAACACTCCAGATGCGAGTGAAAGGTTCGCTATGTGCGTAAGAAGACCAGCAATGTATGGAGTACCAAGTTTTAGAAGTTGAGCAGGAAGTCCCGTTGCACCGCAGCTCCAGCTCCGTTTCTGCTTAAGTAATATCGAGGTCACCTCAATTACTGTTACAGCGCGAAAACTGAAGGTAACGTCATTACAGGACCAAAGGTACCTTAATCGCGGTCTAATATCGTCCTCAAGACTCAATGAAGAGACCGTCTCCAAACCCACCGACACGAATTAGCGGTTAAATTCGTCGGCTATTAAAACAGGATCTGTGGAAGTTTCCCCTGAAGAGGTGACAAGAGCAGTAGGCAACTCGGCCGAGCCTTTATGTTTACCACAGGACCTGTTAATGAACTGCCAGAGACGACGGGAATCACCACGTAAGGTATCAAACCGCTCCTTATAGAACGCTGAACGAGCAGTACGAACAGCGGTTTTGTACCTTTTCTGGCTCACCAGATAAGCATGTTTACTTTCTGGGGAATGAATCTTTTTGTGCCTAATGCAATTCTCTTCAGAGACAGAGGTACTGATGGTTATTTTGCTGAGTATTGCTCAGCTTTGTTGCAGGCAAGCATCCATCTGTTGTTAACAAAAGGGGGTCCCTCTATATAATTTTGTCACACAAGTTCAAGTATTACTATTTTCTGTGTATAAACACACGATATAAACAACGCAATTGGGAATTGCGGTGTCTCAGGCTTTCTACTTGTGTGAATTCGTTACGCGTATGCAGCACGAACGTAGATGTGATGCTTTTAGTCTAAAGGTTTTAGCCGAATGGATCTCTTACTTAATGTACTTTTAACTTTGTAAAGGTTTTAAAGTGTCTATAGTTAACTTGGGGTATATGTGCTTAGACATGACGTCAGTAATAAAATCCAATTTTGGCGTTAAATCTACTAAGTTCAGTCTACAGATTTGCCGAAAGTCTCATTTTTCATTTTCACTTACTCAATATGCGTAGTTTGAACGAAAATGTTACATCTAGGTCCCTGGGAGAAAATCGTTTTGTCATGTTGAGAAAGTTTTATAATAATCTACGCAATGTAAGAACCTACCCTAGATAGTACTATATATCGATATTTTTAAGGTGAGTAGTCGGCCTCTTTATTAGAAATTGGCTGCAGTAGGCTCCTAAATGGTTCGAAATTGCATCATGCCCGAGGCAGGTTTTGTATATCACCGTCACGGCAAGAACAGGTGATGAAACTGCAGTTTTTAGGTGTTCATGAACGATCCGGTTAGACCCAACGAACTTCCCGTCTTAATTGTCACAACATAAAATCAAAATAGCTGTAAAAAGAGCTAAATGTTGCAATTGATCATATATCATATATATATATTACTACAGAAATTGGAAATAATATATATATATATATATATATATTACCATTTGAATATTACCATAATTAAACTATATATATATATATATATATATATATATATATATATATAGTTTTCAATATACTTTTGCAAGGATAGCGTAGTTAATCTCCAAATAAGCGGGTATCATTTGGATTTGCATGATGCGACCTTTGGTCTACACAAAGAGCAATGTGAGCGGTCTCGGCCTTAACCACGGGCGCTTCAGAAACGTGTCTTCGATGCCCCATCTTACTGTTGTCTTGTATTGATAGATTGCAGTTTTGGCGATGCGATATGTTTAGTCGAAGCATGCTATTTGGGTGAACCTGGTGGTGTGAAGATGATCACCTGTAGTCCATGTGTATACAGCCTACCGAAAGCAGCGCTTGTAAGTGTCGAGGGCTTCTGGACCTTCAAGATGCGGCAGAAGGTGCTTCGTCTAGCTTGTGCACGTTGACGATCCTCCTCTGATTCGTTTATTTGATCTACTAACTTCCTTCTATATTTAAGGCTTACAAAGAATATTTAACCTGGACATGCACTTATCATTGCTCAAAGCAATATTCGAGTTTATATGCATTTTAGTAGGCTTTAGCGCACAGTAACGCTATTAGTGTCTCGTCTATACTGTTGGACGCTTTTTAAGGATCTCATAATTGGTAGACTTATTTTTGAACGGCTTTTACAGCGAGTATAAACTACATTTGATGCTAGTTGTAACGGTGCTTTAATTGACAACTGGAGTTGCAATTTATATATATATATATATATATATATATATATATGAACAACAATTGTTTCCCAAGAACGCGTGCAGTGGGAATATTACTCTATCTTGTCTAGAGTGGGTTGGGACCATAGCAGCGTTCCCCGGACGGACGCCGCGTTCCCGCGTTGGACATCGAGGTCGAGGCGTTGTCTCAAGAAGGCCGCAGATCTATTGTTCCGGTTGCGAGGTTTAGCAAAAATGGGATACAAATTTTTCTCGTAGAAGTAGCAACCTGGGCCTCTTTCTGACATCTGCCTCAAGGTAAAGGAACGTTTATAATAAGCAACTAGGGCCCCTTGAAAACTACTATTTTACGCAATGGTATATATCCTGAACAAAACTATCGTAGGCCGGCATAGCTAGTTTCCGATATTTATATTGGCTGCCGATTTTTGTTTATAATGTGTACCTGCACTTCTATTGTACACTATCGCAGTGTGGTATAAAGAAATCAGCACCCATAAAAGGTAAAAAGGTAATTGCCATGTTACTGTACTCTGGGATCGCTGGAACCTAGTTCGTAATTGAGGACAGAAACAGTGCCCTCAGCGTGGCACGGTCACTTTCGGACTGTTAGAGGTAATAGAAGCAAATCCTTTGGCAAGCCATCTCGTTTGTACGGCTTAGTACGATTGCAATGAGAGGCTGCCTAAGGCCCCCATTCGTTGGGACAAGCAATGCTACTTCCATAGCAGCGACCATTCCTACATAGACTACGGGGTGGCCTTTTGCGTTCACAACGTCTCTCACTCAGTCAACCTGACTGGGAAATTAAGAAAGCATTGCAGAATAGTCCTGTTTTATTGTCCTGCGTCCCACTAATTGGTTAAGCGTCATTTGTGCGCCTTCGTGTGCAGTGTTACTTGCATCACTTTTTGTTTCAGTAGTAGACGATGGTACCAACCTGTAAAAAATAGGCTTTGAACTAGGGAATTTAGATGTCAAATACAAAATCTTTCCCATCATTGACGAATTGTCAAAGTCTACTTGAAGTGTAATATAACATTGGAAAACTATTATTTAATTTGTAGTTATCTTTAGAAAAGCCATTTTATTGCACTAATGGGAATCTTACCAGCAAGCGGTATATATATATACAATATTTTTTTTTCAATTTAAAATTTAAACGTACTATACTTATGAAACTACATTTTGCAACTATTAAGTTCTCGGTAAATAAACATGGTTAAATAGAATGAATCAAGCAACGAGCAGAAAATTAGACCTGACAAAAATCCAAGGATACTCTGAATAAGATCTTTGCATAATAGGCCTGCATATGATACATTTATTAATATTAGGACTCACTCTATGTCATCATCATATTTATTTCACTCATATTGAGTATGCATATAACATAGATAATTATATATCACATCACATGATTTATTTACACACCAGATTGGGTAAAATATACAATAGTACGATCGATATCACTACAGTCTCGTAATGATATTAATATTAAAAATAGTTCAGTGCCAGCATTGTTAGAGAGGGGATTGCATTACACTCACTGCCATGATATCTTACGCATATACCATAACAATATTTACAAACACATGTGTCACAGGGTTCATGACAAGCGTCTTTCTGACATAGAAGGTGATGAAAACCGTGCACAGCAAAGCGGGTGGTCATGTGCCTGTTTGTCCTGCTCGTGCTCTTCCATTCTGACCTAACCATTGCATCTGTCATATAAAAATGTGGATCGATCTCTGCCATTTTCTCTTCATATCGCCGAACTCGCTGTATGCAGGGGTGTCTGGAAGCGCAAACTGTTTTTTGACCTGTTCCACGAATAGTGGAGCATCGCACAGCAAATACGTGAGACGGTTGTATGCTGACGTATGTAAACCTAGTACCCGCTTCAAATAAGCTGTTTCACACGATCGAGAGCACCAAGTTGAGTCGAGCTTAGTTTTGCCCATACAAGCTGGATCCCGAATGATGCAATTGGCGCTATTTTCATATCAAATAGAGCTAGCGCTGCCTTAATCGAGAGCATCTGGGGCTTCTTAAGGGTTGTCGCCGCAATCAAGGCTTTTCGAGACCTCTCCTCTATATGTGCAGCGAAGGTCTTGGCTGAGGGGGTCACTGTGATACCGAGATATGTGAACTTATTTACATAGTTCAGGTTTTGTCCATTTAGCCTAAGTGTATCGGTCACGGCCAGCCTGCCCGCGTGCCTGAACTTCATAGCTTCTGTCTTCTGCATATTTATTTCAAGGTCTACTACGTTCACGTATGCCGACAAAGTGGCCAGCGCCTGTTGCAGATGGTATCTGCTGCTACTGTAGAGTACTAGATCGTCGGCATAAATAATTATCTTGACAGCTGGGTGTCGGGTCTGTAAACGTGTTGGTAAATTGGCTACCAGTAAACAAAAAAGCAAAGGGCTGAGATTATCGCCTTGGGCAAAGCCTGTCGTTTGGTCTATGCTTGGGTGCTCCGCTACACCGTCGTCCAAGATGATCTGATTGGATTGTAGCACGTCCTTCATCAATGTCAGCATCCGTATTGGGACCCCGATTTCGGCGATTGAAAGCAGGACTCGAGTTCTTGAGCCTGAATCAAACGCGGCTCGGAAATCCACAAATACGCTGTATAAAAACAGTCTCTTTCGTGACAGGGTTTGCTCTATGTCTGCAAGGAGGATTGCACATGCAGTTAGTGTTGACCTCTGCGCACGAAAGCCATGTTGTTCGCCTGGTAATGCCTTTTTGTATTCGACGAACGACGTTAGACGAGCGGCTAGAAGGCTTGCAAGCAGTTTGTAAGCGCAGCTTTTCTTGGCAATGCCCCGCCAAGAAGAGGGCTCGGTCCGCGGTCCCTTGCCCTTTGGAATAAGTGCCATAACGCACTGTCTCTACGCTGATGGTAGTCGACCGTTGTAAATGCACCTAATAAAAAGCGCGGTCCAGTGTGCGGTCATTGTGGCTGCCTGCTGCAGATGCTCATTACAGATGCCATCTGGCCCAGGTGCTTTGTTTCTCGGTAGTTGACGCAGTGCCTCCGCCACTTCTTGGACGGTGAAGTATTCATCCAGTTGAGTTCTCCATTTCAGATCCTCTTCTGACCAGACCGACATGAGAGTAGGCACTGCCCTTGGCACTGTGTTATGTGAGCTGAGGATCGATCTAAAGTGGCTATAGAGTACATCGCTTTTAACTGGACATGCAGACCTCCCCCCCGAGGTGTTACGGAGCCACAAATATGGATTTTGTTCGGTCTTCTGAAGCAGTCGAGTCTCCAGTTGTTGCTCGTGTTGCCTTTTAGCATTCCGCAGAGTTCGTCGGTAAATGGACCTCGTCGTTGCCAATAGAAGTCTCATTTCCGGCCTTAGATAGATAATTATATAGATTATACAATTATACAGTCAGCTGCTCGCGGCATGCTATTCGAGAGAGGCAGTGCAGTGATATCTTCGCAAGGGCAAGGTAGGTAGACGCATGAAACTTCGTACACGCCTGAGAGCACAGTCGACAGATGCACTCCTCGTTTAAGTCGTTTTTGAACAGACCAGATAATGAAAGCCATGAACTATGTATCTGGTATAGACGTGGCGATTATCACATGCAAGACTAGACCAGAGGTGAGAGGCACTGAAAATATCTAGG
The DNA here is from genome assembly GCA_003439945.1 of Dermanyssus gallinae. Taxonomy (NCBI): domain Eukaryota; kingdom Metazoa; phylum Arthropoda; class Arachnida; order Mesostigmata; family Dermanyssidae; genus Dermanyssus; species Dermanyssus gallinae. The sequence goes on along the minus strand of QVRM01004874.1, from coordinate 43,378 downwards.
TCTCCAAAATCTCGTCGGGCTTGTTTACCTGTATTTTCCCCATTCCGAGATAAAGCTCTCGAGTGGTACTGTACGCGGCGTCTTCATCAATCGAATTATCCCAACAACCGGTGCACAGCCTGACATTAGGTACACAAAGCGGCTCCTTGCCCTCATTGACAGGCAAAGTACTCGCTTCATGTACATTGTGAAACACCTTTCAGCAAACCAAAGTTTGCCCGAGTGAGGTGTTCTTATACTCTGTCAAGACCATACATCAGCGTCGGAACAATCTTGAGGTAGAAAAGTGCCACTGCCGTCAAGACGAACAGTCGCCGAATGTCGCCTACCCCTCCATAAAAAGGGATTAGGGCTGTGCGCGCTGTATCGACAGTGTGAGCAGTGAGGGTCGTCCCAGTATAATGAAGCCAAAGCCCCAGATACCGGAAGGAGTTGACAAATTCCAGGGATTGGCCGCCGCAACGTATAACGTCTTTAGCAGCCAATCGACCTCCTCTTCTGAATTTAATAGCCTTGGCCTTCATGGCGTTTATTTCCAGCCCCCTTGAGACAAGGAACACCTCCGCCAAAGGACATGCGCTTGATGGCACCCAGGTCGTGATGAGCGATCACTATGTCATCTGCGAACATCACTACTGTGGCCTTCTGGAACTGCTGTCGAATATAATCGTCAAAATCGGCAAGCAGAAGAGTGAAGGAGACGCAGCTCAATGGGTCGCCTCACGGGCTTCCAACATTTTGCCGTACCTGCAACACTTCTTGCTCACCTTGCACCAGTAAGGTGTCCTCATTAAAGAAGCTTGAAATTACGCTCAGAAAAGGGCGACTAACCCCTGCGCATCGGAATGACTTCAACAGGAGATAAGTGCTTTGTCGGAAGCTTTGACGCAGTCTATAAAGACAGCAAATGGCCTCCGGGTTTTGCCACAGCTCGCAATCTCTATCTCAGACTAAGGCACATGGACTGCATTACGCGTTCCTCGACCTCTTCGGAAGCCGAATTGCTCCGGCGAAAGGATCTGGTCGATAACGTACTCGATCTGTTTTATAACCAATTTACAGAAGATTCTTTTTAGCGTCCTTTCAGACGCTATACCGCGGTTTCGTCTGTTATCACCATGCTTGCTCTTAAATAAAAAAGAAAGCCTGGCCATATGCCAGACTCCTAGCATTTGTTGCCTCTTCGTGATCTTGTTGAGAAAATCACAAAGATGGTTTGCCAAAAGTGGCTCAGACTGCACCCAGTGTTCATAGTACACCTGGTCTGGCCCCGCACTCTTTCCTCTCGGAAGAGAGTGCAGAATCTAACTTACTTCTTTAACTTCCAAAGGCAGATTCATAGTCTCCTGCTCCAATATAAGCGGGTGCTCAACCATTGGAGCCAGGCATACCGTCTCGCAGTTATATATAAGACCATCTTCGTCGCTTAGCAGGTGGTTTGCTCCCCTACGAGGTCGTACAACGTAGGCTGAGGGCTTGCTCTTTCAAGCAGTCAGATTTCATTCCGCCTAGCGTATTCACACTTGTGGTCAAGGCATAGCTTTAAATAAGCTCTTCTACTGTTGAAGTAATCAAGCCTGCGTCTGGCTAGCAGCTGCGGTAGTGCCTTTACCCTCGCGTGGCGCAAGAACTCGAGCACTCCACGGTGGGCGAGATGGCAAGCTTGAGAAAACCACTGTGGGGATTTTCTCTGACCCGGCCTCTTCCACCTGACTGCACTTCTCATGGTTCTCTCTAGCAGTTCACAGCAAGTATCCACATCACAGCCTACCTTGAGGCTATCAACTTCTAAAAGTAAAAGGTCAACCTATGCGCAAAATCATGTGATCTGTATCATCTCTAACGGTGTACAAAAGCAATATCGCTGATAAAAGTTAATTAAGAGAGCTGTAGCACATATGTGCATAAACTAAATATTGGTTAATAAACAATACATGCAAAAGTGAAAGGTCAACATGCCTCGTGGCAACCAAGTGTGGATTGCGTCGCAGTTTGAACCAAATATCTGAAATATTTGCGACTGCTGAGACCGGTAGGTGCTTCCTTGCAGCCACCTCGAGAACATCGAAGCTTTTAACTTCGCCATGGACAAGGTTGTGAAACAGTAGGCCAATGGTGCTGCTTCCGTTATGATTTATATACGTGTGGTCTTCGCATGCATTTGCACATCTCAGACCAAAGTATTCCATCAACTGGAAACCTGATATATCAAAACTCACCGTGTCAGCGACCTCTGCCGAGTCAAGACGTGAGGGGAGGTAGAAGACGACTATGTTCACCCTCAGAAACGAGAGGTCCACACAGAAATCGTTCTTCCTCACACGTTGCGCCGGCGGTAAGCGTTTATATATGTAGATTGATAATCCTCCCGCTGGTCTACCACGGCCTTCCAGCAGATAGAACTGCCAGCTGGTGGAACCCTCGCATATTATTGATATGCAGTTCCTCCCGCTGGTAGGTCTCCGTAGGGAGTGCAATGTCCACCGACGTAGGCATGTCAAGTGGCGCTATTTCTATTGCTCCTCTTAGTCCCGAATTTACTCTTGCTGCACTTTGCGTACTCGCCGTCACCCAGCACTACACAGAACACGGCATCATTCCCCTGCGTTCGCATTTTAAATACTGCCTTTACAGAAATTATCCTGTTAACGAGCCATGTGTGTAGGTTGATCTTTGCATAATAAGTAATCACAAGTGCTCATAAACAACGTTTCGTGCTTTTGTTGCAACGCGGAACAACAAATGAGGCGACAAGCTCTCACATAAACGCGCAAACGAACTAGTCGACTTTTATAGCGCCTTCATAGTATACATAGTAACAGCAAGTAAAAACACAGTTGACACATTATACATAAAACACACGCAAACTATCCACTATGAGTGGGTATTCCTCCAAGCAAGGCACTACAATTCCACTTTAGAATATACCTAGATCTCAGGCCTAATTCAGACTGTTAAATTAAAAGTCATTCCGTTTACTTCGCAAGCGGAGAGGTGCTTCATTGTGAAGCATCTAAAGTTTTGAAATGCAGGTCCGGGTTTCGGGGAGGCGGTATGCAACTGTGTGCTGACTAGGCTTCAATGATACTGAGGGCACTGCGAAGGTTGTTGCAGGTCCAGCTGATGTTCGACTGGGGGTAGGAACTAGTAGAGACGCGAACCACGTATCTACAAAACCTCGCAAATTTGATATGCTGACGTAGAAACCGGCAGCGTGTTTATTGCATCGCCGTGAATAGGTTTAATCGATTGACTAAATCCGGACTAAATCCCTTCATCTCCAAGAAAAAATAATTCTCTAAAAGCATTATTTTGTATTACTCTGGCTTTTCGGAGGCTTCCATCGTAGCCACCACCCCAGAGAACGATACTATAGCATAGCACTGGAACACTCACGGCTTTGTACATCCAAAGTAAGCCATCTGATATATAGTATTATATATATATATATATACTTTAACGTATTACATATATAAATTTTAATATTTATATATATAATATATATATATATATATCTATTATATTTACTTTAAAGTATTACATAGATATAAATGTAATATCGTAACCATCGCTTTGGCTGTATACTATCTGTAGTTACGTCCGTAGAAGTTATCTATTCTGCGTGGCTATGTATAGGTTTAAGCCCAATATTTGCCGTATGTGTTGCTTTAGATTAATTTGCGGGTTAACTCTTACCCTGCCCGTTAACAACCCGACGAATAAACAGATTTCTTTTTTGGAGGCGCATTGCGTTACCATGGGTGGGTTAATGGTGGGCGTTGTTGCTGCCGTCGTTTGCCGTTGATTTGTTTTAATTGTTCGTGCTGTTGTCGTGTTGTTATTATTGTTATTATTTCCTCGTGTTGGGTTGTTAGTCATGGTCATTGTTGTAGCTCTTGTGGGCTGTGTGTTGCACGGCTGGCTACAAACTGAACAATTGTGGCGTTTTATCCCTCGCTATCTCTTAACCTACTGCGACTGCGTCTCTATCTATCTGTCTCTCGTCCCGCCTCGCCCACGCCCGTACAGTTCTCGTTGATTCGGCCACCCGGTCTTCAGCCCGTCCGTCCACCGGTTTGCTCATTCGCGTCGTCCGTTCTGGCTCTCTTGGCAGTGGCCGTGTGAGAATCGAGACTGGCTGCGGAGAAACGGCTGCGGCGCTGCTGCTGCCGCCGCCACTGCGGGCTGTCGCAGAAGGGCCCACCCAAGCAAGCGGATCCCATTTATCTCTGCTGAAGGCGACATAGCATAAATCCCGACCGCAGGTGTATAAATTGCCCGCTAAGTTATGTAGTCCACCCTGGCTACATTGATCCATATCGATCAGTAGTAGTAGTAAGTGGGCCAGCAGCGGCAGCAGCAGCAGTATTAGCAGCAGCAGAGAAGTGGTAGCAGCCGTAGTCGAAAGTAGCGGTAGTAACCGAACTCGTAGTAGCTGTCGAAGTAGTAGTAGTAGAAGTAGTGTGAGTCGTAAGGCCAGTTGTAGTAATCGTCGTTGTTGTAATGGCAGAAGCAGCTATTGCCGCGGTCGGCGGAAAACAGTTCTCCCGCCCGTCCGCCAACGAGCCAGAGTCCGGAACTTTTCCGATTTCGAACACGACAGACCACCTATACCGCTCAGTCAGTCACTCACGCGCTCATTGATTGGCCGGTCTGCGGCGAGCAATGATCGCCAGTATCGGCAGCGATTGCCACAGCCGCAGCCGTAGCCGTCAAACGAACGTCCGCCTTCCCATTCGTAGGAATCCTCTTCGTCGTGGTCGACAACAACGTCGTGGGCATCGTGGGCGTCGTCGTCGTCTTCGGCGTCTCTGGCGACTTCACTTGCCTCTTTCTCCTACCGCCATGAAGGCTGCTGCGGGTGCTGCTAACGCTGCTGTTCGCGTTTCTCCTATTTTTTTAATCCTGGTCGGTGTCCATCCCGTCCCGACCCTGGTCCTGCCCTCTATTCGTCTGCTCTTCATCGTTTTCCTCCTCTTCCCGCTCGTCTGCCCGTGGGCCTGCCCTGCAGACCCTCTTCTGCTTTTTCGTAGGGTCTCTTCTTCTTCTTCTTCGTAGGCCCTCTTCTTATTCGCCCTCTTCTCTATCCCCGTCCTCTTTTTGAGTAGGGCAACTTCCTAAAGGGGGTCTTATTGCATTCTCACCAATCTACACTTCGCGCCGAAGGCCTGCTCTGCCAGCGAAACGACAGAAAGCGAAGAACTCCCCCCTCTTCGCCGCTCTATTTCTTCGCTCTTACCACTACTAAGACTACTACTACAACTACTATTACTAAAAGCTTCCTCTCGTCGCCATCGCCTGCAGTGGCGTCAGTACTCGAGTTGGTTGGTATCAGAATCACTTACTAGCGGCCGCGCCATATCGTAAATCTAACTGCTCTCTTTCTGTGTCGGTTTCCCGTGCTTGCTCGCCTTGTGCCGAAATGCGTATTGGGAATGTCGAGGACAAATCTTGGTTCTTCAGAAGAACAACCTCCATGCTCGTGTCCTTTCTCTGATTCTATCGCCCTATTTTTGTTCAAACGGCTTTTCTACTAGATTATGAAAGAATAAAATATGTACGAAAAAAAAAAGTGTTCATCCCATCCTCTAGGCTTGGAGTTGCCTGGCTTTGTTTCGACGTTAAGCAAGTTCACAAACCACCTAATGCGGCATTTCGAAATCTTGCCTATTTGTTTGCAAATGACAGTAGTAGAACAGTAGGCGTGGTGACGTGCCACGTACGACGTTATCACAAAACTAACTATAACGTACAACCCGTTATAGTTAGTTATGTAATCAATTGCATTGCTCGGGAAAAATCGTATGCTGTGCTAGATCAATTCCAAGACCGATGGATTAATCATGTAATAATATAATAATAGCGCAAGCAAAAACAGTCGTCAACGACAATGTTGTTTTCAATATCTGCAAACACATATAATCATAATCTTTACTATGTTAGCTTGAATCGATAAAGTTTATGACAGATAGCAATAAAAAATAGCATGTGTTGCCCCGAGATCGAACCTAGAAATGTATATTTTAATCTTCTAGGACCGCTTTCTAACTGTCCAACTGTGTTCTAACTTTCTATGTCTTTGGAAAAGTAGAATGTCATGGGGTCTTCAAAATAGGCATTCACAGCGGCGATGATTGTACTGCAATCTCTCACTGTTAAGCTACATCACTAGGTTTAGGAATAGTGAGAAGTGGCGGAGATTTGGCACCTTAATATAGGCTGCTTGGTATTAACTTTTTGTAGAGACAAATTGGAAATGTCTCTGAAAATACTCTTCTTGCCGTCGCTTTTCCAATAAAACAGTCAGGCTTTTTTGGGCACATATAAACAAAGCGTCGTCCTTCACCACTTTCTAGTTTTTTTTCTGCAGGATGTCCGGCACTCTATTTATTAAAATGTCTATAAGTTCGGCCATGTCACATACTTTCATTCGGTGATCTTGGTGTCACATACTTTCATTCGGTGATTTTGGTGATGAAAAACGAGTCGTATTTTAAATCATTTCTGGAATAGTAAATTTAACTGGGTACTCCACTGCGCTTGAGTTTTGGCCAAATTCGTAAATTTGACTCTAATATTCTAAACGTTTTTGTACGAAATATGCAAAATGTCCTTTAAGTTATTATGACTATGACGATTATACCTAACCATAGTATATATGTGGTAAACTGCATCAGCTGTTTCTAAATAAATGCGTACCGCACTGACTTTCTTTGCACGGCGTTGTTGTCCACAACCCCTACCGCCTGAGGGTAACTTTCACGAAGAACGCATTATGGATTAGACTACAACATTTGCAACAAAACACGAATTTATTGCAGATGGAGAGAAGTTGGCCTCAGTTGCCTGGCTGCACGCCTACACGTTTGTTTGTGTTAAAAAAAAGGTCTATTGATCACACCCTTGCTTACCGTTTACAGAGTATGACGATAATTATTTCAAAGGAGATTTGGTACATGGCACCCTTGAGACTCTTCAAGCATTCATTTCCAAAAAAGCTTTTTTTAAACATATGTAACAGTTACCGGATGCACTATGTATATACTTATGAGCTACGTTTTGTATGTATAAGTGTACTTCATGTAAATATATAGTGCTATGGATATTGATGCGCATACCCAAGTCAATTAGAACGGCTATTGGCGCGATGTAAGTTTTATCAGGTTGTATTCACCGCTAACCGTGTTATTATGGCTTTGTTGGTTAGCGTTACTATTAGAGCCTCTGATGTATGCTCCTTTTTGACCGTTAGGCGTAAAATAGGACTATAAGCCTAGAAAACTTTCAAAAACTCTCAAAAATGTGTTTTTTTAATTTTCGTTTAGTTTCAATTAATAAACTCCTAGAAGAAGCTTAAACATTTTCAACTGCGGAAAGTTAAAGGTCGTAGCTTTTGGTAAAAAAAGTCAAGCTAACGAGACGCCCGTAAAAAATCAATGGTTGACAATTAAAATCTGACCATAATAAGCGATCAAAGTATTTAGAGGTAAAAGCATCGGTCTGACACACTGATAGGGTTGCAGTTTTCCGTGCAGTACATGCACACAATGTAAGCTCGCTCGAACAAGACCTTTAATTTGTTCAAGTTCAGTGGGAAAAAGGATGGTCCATTTTCTGGGTCACTTCAGCTTCACGTCAGCATCTCATTAGTTTGAGCGATCTTGTGCAGGGTCAAAAAAGCGCGTAAAGCTAACAGTAGGATCTGATACCGGCGATGACTGGCCACGACGAGATGCCTATCTCGTTGGTCGCGATCGGGGTCGGCTTTAAAGCTGTAAAAACTTGCATGCATACGGCCAGGCAAACAGTTGTTGTCCGCTGTTTCGTGTTCGCTTTCTTCCCGCTCACCTATTTGATATTTCTCTCTCTACGTATTTATATATATATATATATATATCTATATTATATATATATATGTATAATATATATACTATATATATATATATAATATATATATATATACTTATATATCTATCTTATATCTATATCTCTATCTCTATATATATATATCTGTATCTATCTATATATACTATTATATATATATCTATCTCTATATCTCTCTCCTCTCTCTCTCTCTCATCTCTTCTCTCTCTCTCTCTCTCTATCTCTCTCTCCCTCTATCTCTCTCTCTCTCTCTCTCTCTATCCCTCTCTCTCCTTCTCTATCTCCCTCCTCCCTGTCTCTCTCTCTCTCCTCTCTCTCTTCCCTCTCCTCTCTCTCTCCTTCTCTCTCCCCTCCTCTCTCTCTATCCCTCATATATATCCCACCATGTATCGCTCCCCGAGGCGTAATAGCATGTACATACACAGCCTAGCATGCATGCGTACGGACGACGGCGACGACGAGTACGACAACGAGCCACATTCCCCACGTTGGCCTCTTGAGAACGGCTGGCCGAGCTCGGATCGAGAGCCCCGACGGCAGCGGCACAACAGCCAGAGCGCAGGGTCAAAGAGCGTGCGAACAGAGAGAGACTGAGAGAGAGAGAGAGAGACATTGAAAGTGCGACAGGCGCTGTCGGATCAGAACGGGCAGCTGGTCCTTCGCAGCGGGCCATTTGGTGAATTGTTCAGTAGTTGTTGTTGTTGCTGGTGGCGCGCGGGGACCTTTTGTCAAACATTCACTCGGTAGTCATCCAGTAGGACGGCAGCTACGCCCGCCATACGGTGGGAGCCAGTAGCCATGTACCGGTCTCTGGGCGTCGAGGTCGTGCGGGGCGAAGCGTTACAACTTATTTCAATGCCATTGTTGTTGTTGTTGTTGTTGTTGTTGTTGTTGTGATTATTATTGTTGTTGTTGTTTTTGTCGTTGTCGTTGTCCTTGTTGTTGTTGTTCTTGCTGTTGTTGTTGTTGTTGTTGTTGTTGTTGTTGTCGTCGTTGTCGTTCTCTCTTTGTGGCTGTCGTTTTTCCTCGTGTTGATATTGCTTACATGCCTCCTTGTCCACTCGACAGCTATTCGATAGTACCATAATATCCACATCTTCACAGATGCCCTCTCCATAGGGCAGGCACCTGCGAGAAGTATACAATAAGGTTGCCGATGGCGCAGCGGATTCGTTGTCGAGAGCGCGGATGCTTTCGTGCTACTTCGGGATGTCGTTATTTAGATAGAACCATCCGTTGTGAGACCGTTAGTGGGGACGAAAGTCGACAACAACCATCTTTGTAGATTACCTCTGCCCGCCAAGACTCAAGGAGCACGGGTATAAAACAAGGACATGAAAAACACTCAATCAAAACTTAAATCTGCTTGCAAACCTTCTTTAAGGGGTCGAAAATGCGCGACTCTTTTGCGTCACTGGTATTTAGCAGTGACTAGTGTGGGACTCGGCAAACCCACTAAAACTGATATCCTCCTTACCCTAAAGCTCGGAATTGCGTAGCAGTGCAGTCAAATGTGTTACACCGTGCCTCAACGTGAATATTTAATAGATATGTACATATAAACTTTCTAGGCTTCTGTGTACCGGGCCATAACGATACAGTAACAATAGCGATAACAAGAGAAAATACAACCTGGTATTTTTTCTTGGTGAGAGGGAACAATGCTTTTACGCACACCCAAAGCGGGTTGTGTGGAACTCGATGCCGATGTTGTTCGCATAATACCCACTAAAAACCTCTCACCTAAATGGCCTCAGAAAGAGGCGAGGACCTGGAACCATTCTTTAATACTATTTCAACATAACCTGGTACTGGGCCTATACTCTTTCGGCCAATTTATTCACTACAAAGACACCGAGGCGTACTAGCACATAAACATGTTTAGTGTTTGTTTCGTGTTGGAAAACTGGTTAATCGGTAGATTTAGTCATTTCTCATGTTCCGCCGGGTGTCGGTTCTCTTTGCCGATTCAGGCACGCATCGTGATAGCGTAGGTTGTCTTCGATGCTTATGACTGCTGTGATACGCGTATCGAGGCTTGATATTAATCATACGGATGTTGTGTTTAGAGCGCCCCATTGAAGCCGGTGACGAAGACGCACCAATAGAGTTAGCTTGAGACTGAGCGAACTTATGTCACTGTTGTTGATGTTGATAATGATGATGATGATGACGTTGTTGCTGTGGACAGTCTCGTGGTCGTTGGAGTGCACTCTCACCAATGTGTTCGATTGGCTATCGTGTCATTATATTGTCTTGTATCAGCATTTAGGTAAATGGTTGTTTTGTTGTTGTGTGGTGAGTAGCTTCGTCACAATATCACGTCGATATGCTATCCGAGAGACTGGAGCAGTAAAGTGAGCAGAGTGAGCTCGTCACAATATAAGCGTTGAGGCGTCTTTGCAGGCTCTACCAAATGTGTATGGCCCTTTATAGCCTCAAAATATTTTTCTGAGATTATATACAATGCATATATATCTGAGCCATGAGCTCCGGTCTACGTATTGCCTACACCGTTATACTATGGGGAATCATCTTCCAGCGAGAAGTTGAAAAAGGCCAATACAGAAAGGGCATTCCCATGTTGTACAATCACGAGAGACATCTTGTCGAAAATACGTGCCGCTACAAAGAGTTATGCCGTTTTACCTTGATTTAGTAAGATGGGTTGTGTTGAGTTGTGGTGGGTTCTAGTTTCGTTGAGAAACCCGCCCGCCGTAAACTCTTTGCTATAGTTTGGTTCAGCCGTTTGTACCGTAAGAACCTTCGGGATTTGTGTTGCAAGTCAGGCAGTGCAAACCCTACAGTAAGACTCGGACACCACACAGACAAACGCTCGCCCAAATGAGGGCCAGTGCAAATATGGAAAGACGTGGCAGTGCAAATCTAGAAATAATGTGTCAGTTTTAGACGAGGGTAATGCTTCTTGCCTAGGGGGTAACTGAGTCTGTGCATGACTGCTAATAAATACGTGAGTTATTTGTCTGAAATAGCCTCGCGAAGGAGACCGCCCAACTTATGTCCATAACCTTGAGATCTTACCTTTTCGGGCTGACCTCAAGCCAACATTTAAAGTCCACGGGACTGCTTTTGCACTGCTTCGTAAGACGTACCCCATGATTGCAAATGTGCAACGGTGGGGCTCGAGTCCGTGCACCTACGTGTCCTCTCCGGTCGTAAAGCGCACGCTTAAGCGTTTTGTGAACTCCACTCAATTAAGTCAGGTTATTGACTTGGGATGGCCATTTTAAAGACCTTTTCACTTTATTCCGATACAATAGTAAAACTTGCGTGGTCTGTGGCTGTAAGGAGTAGCCCTATGAAGGAAATTGCAGGCAACTAACGACGATAGATACTTGGGTCATACTAGGTTTACGGACCGTTTTATTCCTAGCCAACCAATATCTAACGGTTGCGTAAGTTTGCCAAACGTTCTGCTACACAACCGATTGTTAAGCACGTTTTTGCGTGTTGATTTGACGACACCGTCCAACCTTTGCTAAGTTTGATGTTTGTAGGTAGTTGTGTCGTCGGTAGGACATAGATAATAATTGGTGTGAAGGTGTATATAAAGAGCCATTTAAGGATGTTTGGATTTGTGCTACTATCAATTCACAATATCAATTCAACTTCGTTTTTTCTTGTACCTCGTGTTTTAGACCTTCTTGAAATACTGGTGAGCTCAGTAGAGTTAAGTCATCTTTGTTTCGAGTTTTTTTCCTAACAAAAACTGTATGCGGTAATGTAAGCTTCACACTTACGACCATTATGCACCAGACCAGCTTTGGTCACAAAGCTTTTTACTCGCCTAATGTGCACAAACACAAACATAACCCGCTAACGTCACATAGTTCAGACGGCATGTTGTTATCTCCGAATTGAAATTGTTCGTTCGCAAGCAACCAAACGCAGAGTAGCAAGATATAATTGTTAAACACCTGAGGAGAAAATTGACTTACTATTATATGCCTGATAGATGACGGTAAAAGCTAGAGTGTGCGTCTTATAACGGGATGAACATTCCTTTTGCCAGATCGGCATGTCCTTGCCTCAAGCTGCCGCCAGCACAGACATCTGAAGTAATTCATGCAAGGAACGTCCTAAGTGGTGGATGCTTTACGGTTATTTCATCCCAAAACAGTTGAGAGGTTTCGGCGCGCTTATGACTACGCCACCTGCCGCGACTGCCTTAAGAGTTTTGTAGGAGAGGTGTCGTCCCTTGTGAAATCCGTTAGCTTGTTATGTTGTAAAATTGTACACTTTAGGCCTGGAGTACATGGCGCTGGAAAAGTCGATTTGTGATTATCTTCAAAATAATTCGGCCGTATAGAGATTACTATACGATTAGCGACAAAGACAACACTACGCTAGGAGTAACAAGCAGGCAATACATAGATATTAAAGTCTACAGGAAAGAAGAGGCCTGGATGTCAGTTTTTCTAGAATTAGGCAAGTTGGGCCTGTGTGATAAGCCAAGGAAAATTGACGCGCAGCACAGCGTTAACCTTTTAAGAAGGGTGCACAAAATATTAGGCAAAAACAACACTGTCGAGTAAAAACGAGTGTAAGTTCTACGCAGTTTGGTCGAGCGGCACATCATGAACGACGTTAAACATGAGGCTGAACACACATCAACGGCCTTATTAAAAAATCGGAGGTAGAGCCCACCAGCGTAAAGGATATGAACTATGTCTCGGTTGTGATACCCGCAGACAATTATAGACTTAGAACCATGGTCTGAGTCGCCTGGGAGCGGTACTCCCATTACCGTATAGCAAAGGACACGTTGATAACCGGTAGCGTCAAGGAGATGCTGCATTCGTAGATGTTTGAAAGATATATGATGAAAAAAAACCTAAAAACGGCTAGATGCTTACGCATTCTCCTACTTCGATTCAGGCAGTATTTTATGAAGCGCGATTTGCTAGCTGGTGACGATTAGATGCTAAAACAGCGCCGATCGCAGAGCAAATATGCGGAACTTTAAGAGGTTCACCGAATTGATGATATCATCGAAGAGGCAAGTGGCTGTAAGACCGACTGTTTTTTGAGCGCTCGCATCAGCTAGAAAACAGCACTGATATCGGACCGGAACCGAATAAATATAAAAGCAAGGAATCATGATCGAGGGCTTAACCCCAGGATGCGAAACACCCTTGTTACATATTAATGCAGTTGATAGCAGGCCAAGCACCTAACAAGAGTGGCGTATATGTGGGACGAATACGTTAGACTACATACGTGTATAGTAAGTACATACTATCCGTGTAAGAAAAAGCTTGTAGGGTAGGAGCGACATACAATTAATTGTCGTTACACTGTATGACATTTAATAACTATTACATAACAAATCAGTCGCTATTTTGCAAAACGACGACCCCGAGCTCTCGAAAACACTAGAAGCTACACATGCCGAATGTACAAAAAGACAAAGATCAATGCGACGTCGCGGCTTTTCTCGGGGATAGTCTCTGTGAAACAGAACTAGCTCAGGGTGGTTTGTGAAAATTTGCTTACTGGAGGCAGGCTAAGGAGGTATTTGCGTTGTTCACTTCTGAAATACCAATTTACGCAATAAGCATTAGTATTTAAATGCAATTGCTCTCCAACACGTACATTTAACTCGAGCCTTTAAAAATTATGCGAGTCCTCATTAAGGCGTTTTGGATGCAGACGATGGCCCAATGCTTCTAGCTACAAAAGTTCATTTTATGGATGTAGATATACATACGTAAAACAGCAGTGCAAGCGGAATAACGTGTATATAAATAAATATAGAACACATTGCTATAATGTAGTAACATACATATCATAGTGGATGAATAGCATATGTTATTCCTACTACTAACGGAAGTCTAGAGTATAGTACCTAGCCCTTTACTGAAATAAGGTAACTTTGAAAAATACTTGGTGTTACAGAAACATATGCGTAGGTTGTCTGCATTAAAGCATTCATTGCAACAGGCAATTCATAACACATCATTCGATTTGAATGTTGTATGCATTTGAGTGCAAATATGCGTAATTGCCACGCAGTTCTGTAGCTGACTATAATATGATCATCATTACACGATACCATTTAAATAGGTGTGTGCTTGACACCTATAGGGATGGCTCAAAATAGTAGAGTTGAGCTGTGTACCATTAGGGACAATTCGATTGCACCATCTAAGACGTCTGCCGTCACCGATAAATGAAATCAGATACTGGTGCATTTTATTCGCTACCTTGTACACCAGGTAAGATTAATTTCACTAAATCTTGTTGTTGCGCTATTTTTCTTCTCATTCTGTTGTTGGCTTCATGTTGCTATTGCCGCGGTCGATGTCGGCGTTTTTTATTTTTACATTTGCTGACGTTTTAGTTGGTAATACTATTGCTTATTGCTGTTGAGGTTTCGAGTGCCATTAATGTTATTTTTGCTCTAAATTATAATACTTTTGCTGTTGACTTGTATCATTTTTACATTGGCTACCTCTGCAACCGTCGTCACTTTTAATATTATCATAGTCTCGCTCTTATCGTAGTTGCCCTGTGCTATCAATTTGACGTTACCCGGTGACCTGGCGAAATGACGGCGCCATCTTCTGTGCATCGCCTGCGGTTGCTTCGTGCTGTGTGTACGTGAACGGGTGCGTAGACGCAAAAACACCTAGATGTGCGCATGAACGAGCGCTTCGACGTGCACCGTGCAACCGTGTTACAGACCTGCGTTTTGGGCTCTCTGACGTACGCTTCAACGTATACTCTCAACATATATGCAGCGCATATACTTTAGACGTTTCGGGCTGACCCTCAGCCAATGATTTAACGTCGACGGGACTGCTTTTTCACATTGCTTCATTGATGGACTCCCGTAAATACGAATATGCATCGGTGAGGCTCGAACCCGCGTACCCATGTATCCCTCCGGCCGCAAAACGCAGGCGAATGCACCACGCCACTGGGACAGACGTGCACTTGGGCACATCAAAGGCACATCGGCGGCAGAAGCGCAAATCAAAGTGCACTTTTGCCGCCGAACGACGGCACAGCTGCAGGTGTCATGCATCTATCGGCCGACGACAAAACAGCAGCAGACGACGCAGACAAAGACGAGGTAGACGACAGCGACGACTAGAAGGGCTCAGAGAAAGAGCACACAGAAGGCAGATTTATACGCCACGAAGGAAGGGACATAGCTTCAAACCGAAGTCCAGGGTGATCGTAATCGGCGGCAAAAGTTTGCGACTTTATGGCGGCCAGGTGATAAAAAGAATTGTCAGTGAAACCCGGATGACACGCAACGGCGAATTAATTGTAAAGGTAGACAACTATGAGGATACGGTTGCTCCTTCGGAGTTAAGAACGCTTGCAGGAACACCTTTTACCTGCGAACAGACAGAGCGTTTGCCGCCAGTGCGCCAAGCCCGGCCACCTATTCAACGCGTGTAAAAACGAGGCGTGCTGTATTAACTCCAAGGACCCCGCTAGTCCCCTGGGAATACCTGCGCAGCCCACCGCGCCGCCCCCTTTACCGAAGCAAAGATTGACGATAACCAACCAGCCTTTTTTTAATGCTGAAACTTCTCAGCATTAATATGAGGGATTACGGGAATCGGGATGTACATGCGTCACCACAGCCAGTGACTAGTGCGGGACTCACAAACCTACTAACACCCGCCTCCCCCCCACCCCCAGCGAACGGTAACTGCTAGGCATCGTTTCGTAGTTATCAGCCAGCCTGGTAACATCCTTGAAGCCCCGTCTTCTCCCCATTAGTGCCGCCCTCAGGTCCTCCTCCATTTTTAGCCACCCAATCTGCAGGCTTCTCTGCTGCTTTGTTTCGGGCCTTCACCAGTGCCCATGGTGCAAGCACCATATGCCCTCCTAGAAAGGACTATCTACCCATACGATCTCACTTTGGCCGACCCTGACCCGGACGTGGTAGCTACGGATCTCCAAGCCCTACGAAAGTTAGCTGCATCAACTAGACTAGAGAATAACGCTCATAAATACAAACCAAGGGATGACGGACAATGAGATACAAGGCGCTACGTTCCTTCGCTGACACGCTTCCCTGTTGGGAGGACAGTCTGAAACTCCTCCGCTCTGATGTCTTCCTAGAGGGAGAACCAGGCCTCACCAGACAGTTTTTTCTTGCTGCGTCATTCGCTTGGTGTGCAAAAGGTCAAGTACTTCTTGAGAAAGTCCATCCCATAGATGCAGGCTCTGCCGAGTTGGTAAACCCGCCATGGGAGAGGCCGCACTTCCTCGAATCCACAGCCTCCTATATGCTCTAGATGGTTACCCTCTTGCGGACATCCTGTCTCTTGTCCTTCAAAGAAGCCGGCTCCTGGAGAGAGCGGTTGTCAATCTGCGGAAGGAGATCGTGGCCCTTCAGAGGACGCCGGTCGTCCCCGTAGACGCCTCCATGGATATCCGACCCTCCTCTTCTGCCTCGGCGGGCGCGACGCAGGCCGCCCAGCGTGCTAAGAAGAAAGTCTTTCTGTTTGGTGACGGGTCTGTCAATCAGATCCGGGTACATCTTCGCGGACAGCTATCCAAACACAGCCGGATCACTGTCTTGAACCTGCAGGGCAAAACTGGCCTGCAAATGCTGGATGAGGCGAGGAAGAAGATGGATGAGGACCCCGGCTCGCACTACGGGCTCTTCTTCCACCCTAGACCAGAAGACTGAATGCAGCTCAAGAAAGATGAGCTCCTCTCCGGGACCGCGGGCTTTGTCTCCTGGCTGTCGGCGACCTCCCCAGGATCCCAGTTGACCGTGTACTCCATCCCGCTGCCCCACACGGAGCTCAAAGCGGCCAATAACGCGCTTTAAATTCTGGCTAAATCAGGGCCGATGACCTTCCAGCTGCTGACCAGCCGCTGACTTCCGCGACTGTGTCACTTCATGGCCCAGGCGCTGAAAGAGTTCGAGGAGATCAAGGCGCAGCACCAACGCCAACCCAAGGGAGACCAGAGCCTCGGCGGGCGCCAGAAACAGGGCTTTAATGTCAGAGGGAAAACGGGACGTCGCTTCGGGAGCGCCCCCCCGTCGCCCCACTAAACTGTTATCAGTGGAATTGCGAGGGTTTTGCTTCAGTGATGAGCTGCATTCCCGCGGCTGATCTGGCTGCGTTCTACTTGATCCTTCTTACTGAAACTTTCGCCACGAAACGTTTCAATGTTGAAGGTTTCTATGCTCAACACTGTCTCGCAGCGAAGCCCTCCCGTGGTCGGCCAATAGGAGGAGTTTCACTCCAGATCGGCCCCAGATTTAGTAAGTCAGAAATTCTACTAGCAAAAGGCAACACTTTGGTACTTTCCACTCCCGACTTCGCCTTCGTGGGAATGTACAGCAGTGGTGGCGGCGACACCACGCTGGATCTGCTGGACAAGATCAGCCGAGGGTTAGCCTGCGTCCCCGACGACCGCCCGGTGCTCCTCGCCGGCGACCTCAACTGCAGGCTTGACGAACTTTCACTCTCTTCTCGTACGGAGGCAGTGTTGGCGGCACTCCAAGAGTATGGGCTTCGGATTTGCTCAGACCGGTCCCTTCCCACCTACTACTCCGACCCCCGAGGCCCCCAAGATAACCCACGGCGACCAGGCAGCTCCACCATTGATATCTTCGCATTCAGGGGTGCCAGCTCTGATATCGTCTTCAGAGCCAACGGGCTCGGCTATGATGGGATTCAGGAAACACATCCTCGTCGCAGTCGCTCTGGCTGTCAGTCCCGACGCTCTGGGCGCCAGGAGACAGAGCGTGTCTAAGGCCATCAACATTAGGCTACTCCGGGAAAAACTTTTACGGTTCGATCCTGAAGTTCTGGTGGACCTCGATATGGACGCCCTCTCCGCCGTTCTTACCAGCCTCATCATCGATGCAGCTCTTCCCCATAGAGTCTGTTCGCGCAAATCACCGCCCTGGTTTGACAGAGACTGCTATCAAGCAAGGCATTACCTAATGCAGCTTCTAGAGCATGCAACGTCATAAAGAACGCTTACAGCGCGTTCCGGCAAGACTACCGTCTCCTGCTGCAGATAAAGAAGGTGGCCTTCGCCGAACTACAGGAGCAACGACTGGTCCTACAGGCACAGGAGACTCCGTATTCCTACCTGAAGGGGCCGTTCAAGTTCACGAGCTGTCCCATCGCGCCCGTGAAACTTCGATCCTACTTCGAGCGTATGTTCACGAGTGCTTCCACCATCCCGGACTCCATCCCCGCTACAACTCTTCCCGCAACCGCCTGGAAACAAGAGTTTGCGCGGTCTCTTGAATTATCGTTCTCTGAGGACGAGGTCTCCAGCGCTATTCAGCATCTCAAGAACAACAAGGCGTTTGGCGCTGACCGCGTGAGAAACGAGCACCTGTGGTGGCCACCTCGCTGATCCTTCTCTGGACAACCCTCGTCAACAAATGCCTATCCCAAGGACGCATTTCTGAAACATGGAGGGAGTGCATTTTGAAGGTGATCCC
Source organism: Dermanyssus gallinae (assembly GCA_003439945.1). Lineage (NCBI taxonomy): Eukaryota > Metazoa > Arthropoda > Arachnida > Mesostigmata > Dermanyssidae > Dermanyssus > Dermanyssus gallinae. Next base: position 25,029 of record QVRM01004874.1, on the reverse strand, counting down.
TAAGGGTAAATGCGACCTTCTTCTTGAGTCATCATAAGAGAGGGATAGCAAAGAAAAGCTGTGTGTACAAGCTGTTGTCGTCTCTGCTGTACAGGCGACTGTCCTCGTACCTGGAAGTCAGAGGGGCGCTCCCACAAGAACATCACGGCTTCAGGCGGCACAAGTCAACATCGACAGCATGCGGCGAACTTCTGGATGAGATAACTTCATCGTTGCAGAAAAAGCGGCGGCCACTGCACGCCGTCTTCGTGGACCTAAAGTCCGCGTTTGACGAGGCACCTCGGGACACCGTGTTGGAGAAACTCGCCCGCTTCGGCATCGGCCGACCACTGCTCACCCTCCTGGCATCCATTCTCCAACCCAACTCTATCGCTCTGGATCTGAGCATCCGCCATTCCTCCAGACCACGGGGTACCCCCACGGGGACAACCTAAGTCCTCTGCTCTTTGCTGTTCTCCTAAGCGACCTGCCCGCCCTTGTCAAGGAGTTGTGTCCCATGGTGGGCATTCTTCTATATGCGGACGACATCGTCATGTTTAGTCGCATCAGGCGAGACTTCCAGGCTTCCATCAAGGTACTTGAGAAGTACTGTGACAACAACGGCATGTGTGTGAACGCGTCGAAGACCAAGGCTGTCAAGTTCAGGGCAGGAGGCGCCCTCGCCTCTCACTATCGTCGTCGACTACGCAACTCGTCCATTGAGTATGTAAGCAACTTCTGCTACCTGGGGGTGGTCTTCTCCAGCAGGGGTGTGTGCTTTAGCAAGCACATCACCGAGCGCGTGTCAAAGAGCGTCGTGGCCATGGCGACGATTGGCGAGCCACAGAAGCTCTCCCTGTCGACCGCCCTTCAACTCTTCCATCTCAAGGTATCTTCGGTTGCTTCCTACGGAATCGATGTCATCTGGGAGCACCTGTCGGCACATCAGCTGGACCAACTGGACAAGGTCAAAGCAGCTTTCTTGAAGAGAGTCTTGGGCTTACTGCGGAACGCCCAGAATTGACTGGTGTACGCGTTGGCCGGGACAGGACCATATCTAGAGGACCTCGTGCCACGCTTCCAGCTCCGGCCCACACCTGCTCTTCAATCGTTCAGGACTACCTTCGCAGAGAAGATGCGCGACATCCCCACGGATTTCTACCGAACTCGAGCCATGACAGCCTCTGCTTGGAAGGAACCCCTGCAAGACCTCCGACATGTCATCACTCGATACGCTGTGCATGGCCTCCATCACCAGCTTTGTTCCCGAAGACACTTTCATGAGCCGCAAGCAACCTGTATATGTAAATATTGCCTTCAGCATTGCCCCCGATATCATTTCGAGGGGTGCCAGAGCTTCGATAGCATACGACGGTTGGCAAGGGAAAGTAACTAATTAACCATTGTCTTTAAATCATATGGCGTGTAATATACCTGTTTGGTCAATAAGTGAGAAGATGATGATGAGAAAGTCCATCCATCAAGACACCTGTAGACCTCCAATTTAATAAGTTGTGCTACAATGTGCGGATTGATGTTTGAACATTTCTTTCTCTCAGCCCCATTCTCAGCGTTCTCAGCCTCAAATGCCGGTCAGTCTTGATGGTCTTGGAGTGAAAAGCCCCTCCAGACTTGCTCTACCTGGGTTTCTTTCGTCGACGTTTGCTGCTAGGGAATTTTTAAGCCTTGCACAAACAGGTTTTCTTAGTAGTTCACCAAGGCAAAGCCATTTAGGAGTGGCAGCTCACCTTTGGCCACCTTGGCCCAGAGGAGGGACATAAAAGCAAGAAATCGGCGGCAATTTTTTTCTGGCGCAGGCCAAGTCTTGCACTGAAAGTTTTTTAGCTTCATGTCTGATGGACCGGTATTTGCTCACGCATCAAGAGCAAAGCGTGGTATCTGGCTAAACGTCCGTCAATGGCAATATTGGAATCACACTATTAAACCCGGAGTTTACGACCGTATGCAGGCTCCGCCTGGGCATTGATGTTTTTGCTACTCGCACAAATTTTTCTGGCAAGAACATCGCTGAGGCAAAGCGCCACCGTAAGCAGAGCTGCTAGGACGCGACATCCATGAACAGGCACGCCACAACACCGCAAATGATGTGCTCATTAGAGCATTCAGACATGCGGGTTTTGCCGTGCGCTTTAAGCCGACATGTTTATGTGAAGCAGAAAACATTAGACAAGACGGTATGACCCTGACCCCTTGTGTCCTAGGGGAAATTGCTGATCTGGGACGTGTCGATTCAAAACACTTATGCGGCGAGCTACACGACGATCTCCCGCACAGTAGGCGTTGCACTTAAAGCAAAGAAGGACAAGACTCGTCATTATGAAGTCTTGGGAGATCAAGCCCACGTTCATCGTTGAGACATAGGGCGTGTGAATCGGCCAGGTCATCGAGAATTCAAACAGGGACTAGTGATCCGCGGCGTTACTGAAGCTGCGCATCGCCTTAGAAGTTCAACGCGCCAAAGCGAGAATTATTCTTAACACGCTCCCGAGAGGGAGGTCTGGAGGAACGGATGCATATACAAGGAGTTCAATCTATACATTTACCGACTAGCTTTGATAACAAGAAAATAATTAAAATGTATAATTATCAGTAATTGTTATACCTGTGCATATTAGTAATTAACCATGTTCAAAAATATAGTATTATAATTCTCATCATTATTATAAAAATTTAGTGTACGTGTTTCTGTTTATAGGTAATTATACTCTTCATCATAGCTTTTAGAATTTTGATTGCTTCTACGAACGTGTGTGTTGTTTTTGTTTGTTGTTGCTGTCGTTCCTGCTATGGTTTCCACTGTTTCATCTCAATTTATTAAAAATACAGATGGAGCGACAATTGTCTCCTGAGAACGTATGCACTGGGAATATTACTCTATCTCGTATAAAGTGGGTTGAGACCACTTCAGCAGCGGACGGACGCCGCGTTCCCGCGTTGGACGTCGAGGTCGAGACGCTGTCTCAAGAAAGCCGCAGATCTCTTGTTTCCGGTTGCGAGGTTTAGCTGCTCGCCGACTCTGTGGAGGAGTTTGCGAGTGAGGTTGCCTGGGCTGCCCAAGGTCTCGAACGCTAGCGGTTGAAATTTGTGTGGGTACCCTATTGAGGCATATTTTGCGAGCTTCCTTGTCTCAGCTACCAGCGTAACCTGCTGAGGCCGCCCCGCCACCGACAATTGAAGGTGCTAATGAGTCGGTAGCTGTGGCGTCCCAGACAAGCATCCTGCCCCGGCTGAAGGGGGTTAGAGTCATCCCGTCCGGGCGTGTGCTATCGTCGGCGGAAAGACCCTGGGGCTCTAGAATACAGGAAAATCCGCTAGATTGGAGCGCTCGGCTAAAAGTGTCGTTAATACTGGCATGTCTGGCACGCCGTCCGGCACTCATGACGCACGACAGCCCATGATGGGCTAACTTGTCAACAGGTTGACCACACTTGCATTGGTGAGGGGATACAAGATCACAGCCGAGCCGTCCTGCCCCGATTCGGGTAGTTTCGTCGTCCAAAAGAGTACCCAGTGGCGCGCTTGGAAGCGCATGCGGCCAGGCCCTGGATCTCTTAGCGGCGACTGCTCGAAGACGAGCCTTTGTGGCGTCGTCAATGGCGTCCGCGGGTAAGCCGCAATATACTTTTTCGTGCAACAAGGCGCTCCAGTCGTGTTGGCTCCGAGGATTATCCGGGTCACCACTGCAAATTGCCTTTAACTCCTCTTGAATGCGTCTTGTGTTTTCACTGTTATTTCTTCTATTGCAGCTGTTATCGCCTTTATTACGATTGTATTCTTTTGTCTGTGTTGTTGGTGTTGTTGTTACTCTTACGTTTCTTGAGTTTGTTGCAACAATAGTTATTAAATTAGTTTTTATCACTCATATTGTTTATTGTTGTTGTCGTCATCGCTTACGGCGGCGACAAGAAAAGCTATGGGATAAATATGTAATGAAAGAGGGAGAGACTAGGAAAGAAATAAGGCAGACGTGCACAAGCTGCTTAACGGCTTCTCAGCAATTGTCTTGGTGATCTTCCGTGAAGGAGGCGTTCAGATTCTGCGCCTGAGACTTAGGACCTGGGTCCGTAGTACTAACAATGGCAAGGGGAGTGGCGGCGTGGTCTAGCTAACTAGCGCGCTAGTTATGGTTGTTATCTTCTGCAGTGCCGGCGGTTCGATCCACGTTGCTGGTCGGTTGATAATAGATGATACATTTAAAACAGATGATAATTTCAAGCCCGTAGGGGACGGAGGGTGGTCTACAATTATAAAAGGAGATGGGCTGACTGGGCACCGACGTCGGTTGCGGAGGTGTCGACAGACGCAAGAGAACATTTTGTAGGAAAAAGATAGAGAGTGTACAGCAGATACGGGGGCAACATCAACAACGACGACGACAACAACAATGGCTACTACAACAGCAACAAGAACAGCAACAGCAACATCAACAACAACAACAACAACAATGGCAACTACAACTACAACAGCGCCTGCCTGGCGGGGCAGCAGCTGCAACATATTGGCTCGCCAGGCGGCGGCAGCGTCAAACGGCAGTGCAGCTTTTCGAAGCGGCCCGAACTGACAAAGCAGAAGGGGAGGGGGGCAGAAACAAGTCCGACCGACCGCTCCACCGACGACGATGGCAGCAACGACAACTCCCATTTATTTCTCTCCTCTTCTTCCTCTTCTTCTTCTTCTTCCCCATCCGCGACTCTTGACTATCGTTGTCGTCGTCGTCGTCGACCACCTCGCCCGCGCGTCCTTTGAGAAAACAACAGCAGTGACGGGGCTGCGTCTGACCAGAAGCAGGCAGAGTGCGTGCGCCTTGAGCAGACGCCGCAACGGAAGTTGTTGGCGTCATCGTCACGGAGGCGAAGGAGGAGGTGAGGGCCCCAGCGGCCCCCCGTCGTCTCTGTTCCTCTCTCGCCCTGGGTTCCCCCGCTGCCGCTGCCGCCGCCGCATGCCAAACCGGACAACCGGAGCTGGCCGCGCAACTAAGTGGCCAAAATGGATATTCAGGAGGAGGTAGCATGAAGAGCAGGGGGGCGAAGTGGGGTGCGTGTGGCGGAATGGTGGGGCGAACAACGGGTGCACGTGGCGGGGGGTGATGGGGCAAACAACGGGTGCACGTAACAGCGTTCTCTGCCTTACTATCCGCTGCCGCTGCTCTTCTGGTCCCGGCTAGCGCGGTCGCGCCACTACTCAGCTAACTAACTTGATTTAGTAGTAGTAGTAACGGCGGGACACCGAGCGTTGCCGCCGTCAAAGCTGACAGAGGTTTACAGGCAGACTGTCGAAGACGACGATAACAATGAAGAGACTGAAGTGACAGCAACGGCGACAGCATTTAACTGCGCGCGGCAACTGCGCTTGCCATGACAATAACAACAACAGTAGTTGCCCCAACAATAAGAACAAATACAGCACAAGCAATACTAGAAACGATCACAACAGCAACAATGCTAGCTGAAGCAGCCCTGTTAAAGACGGCGTGCATCATGATTTATATGTTTCTCCTCAAAACTAGGTTGAGCAGCTGGATACTTATTTTACATTTAACTGCTAGCTTGGTCTATACATACTCGTTTTTATTTTAACCATATATACGCTTTTATGCAGATACATAAATGCTTACATATGCATTTATATATATATATATATATATATATATATATATATATATATATATATATATATATATATATATTTTATATTTATATTTATATTTATATGTATATTTATATTTATATTTATATTTATATTTATATTTATATTTATATTTATATTTATATTTATATTTATATTTATATATACAAGGTCATTTATATTGTTGTGCACGCATTTCGAGGTTTGATAGAACTCGGCAAGAAAATAAGTTTTCCCTATGGAGGGAAGACGTGGAAACGTCTTGTTTAGGAGAGGGAGTGAAGTTTATAAAAGTAGTTTTTCTGCCTTTTTTTTCTTACATAGTTGTGCGAAGTCTCTGTTTGCGGGAGAACCAGTCAACGCCTGAAGGAACCGATCACACCGGCGCGTTCGGAGGAAAATTCTGCACAACGGAAGACACTTCACTAGCTTGCGTAGCAAAAAGCTAATATCCAGATTAAGGAAAGTCATGAAAATTCGATGTTTTACGTTAACGCCTTTTCATGAAAAATCGTAAAATTTTTCCTTTGTGACCAAAAGTGTACGTCCGAAAGACCACTCTCACGCAATAGCAAATTTAATGCCCATCAATTTCGTATCAAGGTGATGGTGCTGCGTTACGTAGTTGTCAAGTCACTAAGCTTTTTCGACAGTCATAGTTGTTATGTTTTACGTGCAAGTTTTCACTTTCAGAACCGTAAAAATTTGCCAAGACGTTTCCGCCCCCTCCTTCCACTAGAAAAATTTATTCCCTTGTTGAGTTCTACCAAACCTCAAAATATGTACCTAACTTTCTCATACGCCCTATAGAAATATGCATGCCTTTGCTTTCGATATAGCTATCGAAAAAGCTTAGTGACTTGACAACTACGTAACGCAGCACCATCACCTTGGTACGAAAATTATGGGCATTAAATTTGCTATTGCGTGAGAGTGGTCTTTCGGACGTACATTTTTGGTCGCAATAGAACAAATTAACGATTTTTCATGAAAAGGCGTTAACGTAAAATATCGACTTTTCATGACTTTCCTTAATCTGGGTATTAGCTTTTTGCTACGCAAGCTAGTGAAGTGTCTTCCGCTGTGCAGAATTTTCCTCCGAACACGCCGGTGTAATCGTTTCCTTCATGCGTTGACTGGTTCTCGCACAACTATGTAGGAAAAAAAGGCAGAAAAATAACTTTTATAAACTTCACTCGCTCTCCTAAACAAGACGTTTCCACGTCTTCCCTCCATAGGGAAAAACTTATTTTCTTGCCGAATTCTATTAAACCTCGAAATGCGTGCACAACAATATGAATGACCTTGTATATATATAGCGCACTACTTTCTTCCGAAGGTTGTACAGTGCGATGTCACGAATAAACAGTTGTGATTCGAATAGTAATAATTTTCCAAGAATGATGACACTACTATATGCTGTATTAAGTCTGATAGCCTATTCCTTAACTATAAGATTCTCGATTTCGTTTACAAATGAAACGTCTACTCTGGATGCGAAAGCAGCACACAGTTAAGCTCAAAAGCGGGTGCAGATACGCGATTTGCGCCTCTGCAAAAGCGCAGATACCACTACGTGATATTGTAATCTAATACTGTACAATATAATCTATATTAGACAAGACAAGATGGCGGCGCCCAACAGTGCGCTGTGTTTTGTATGTAGCTCCATGATAAAGAGCTCGTGTGAGTGGACCCAGTGTCCTACCTGTTTTGTGGGTGTAGCCCATGTGAAGTGCTCATCACCGCGCACCGATGTAGGGGCAAACCAGCCCGCTCGGTGCCCTGGATGTCCTGAATTGGAAGGCGCCCGCCCAAACGGCGCCTTAATTGAGATCCTGCAGCGGATTAGCCGTCTCGCGGCGGCAAATACAATCCGAGTGTCGGAGCTTGAACAACTGGTCTCCGAGCTTCGTTCCCGTCCCACCGGGAGCAGCGTAAGCACATCGGGAGTAGAAATCGAGACGAAGAAGCAGGTGGCACAGCACAAAATGGCACAGGGCACTGGCGGCAGCTCAAAACTTGCCGCCAAGCCCGTAATTGATTCGAACGTCTCAGATGCGTCACTCGTACTGTTGGTAAACAAAACCAACAGCAACAACAGTGTCAGGGGAAGCAGAGACAGCGAGTGCAGAAACCGCAGCAGCAGACGCCTCCTACAGACGTCGCCAAGAGTGTTGTCGATCTCGATCAACAGCGCCAACAACGGCGGGAAGAGAGAGCGGCTGAGCGGCAGCAACGACAGCGGGAGAAGCTGGAGAAGAAGGAGAAGCCGGCGCCGGCAGCAGAAAGTGACATCATCACTTCGCTGCAGCCGCGCGAGCCGGTTGTCGACACAATGGACTGTACAGAGACAGCCAACGTAGATCAGCTGGACAACGAAGGCTTCCAGCTGGTGGAGAAAAGAAGAAAAAGAAGAGAAAGCTTGCGAGTGAAAGTGGTGGATCGACCAGCAACAGCCCAGAGAAGCAGGATGGACGCCTGGGGCCGAGGCCGAGCGATGCCTCTCAACTTCACAAGCAAACGGCAGCAGAAAAACGCGAAACTAACGCGAATAGGAAGCACCGTCCTCTTCGAGCAGGAAGTGCTGAAGTAGACCTGGGTGAGATAACACTGTGTAAAAACCGTGTGTTGCCCATGAGAGCTCTCCGTTTGGAGGGCTTCAGCCGGAAAACGTCGGCAGAACAGCTGCGTGATTGGCTAACTGGAGACATACTGTAGTGCGTGCTATTTGGAAACTCAAAGTTTCCCGGCCGGACTCCGTCTTCTGCGTGGCCTTTGGTGATAGTGACTTTAGTAACGTTTCAAGTAGCGCCTTCTGGCCGAAAGGCGTGAGTTTCCGGCGCTGGCTGGGGGCTCCGCCGGCTCAGGCTAGGGTATGCGAAGAGTTTACTGACGGGCATGGCTTAACAGCTAGACAGCAATGACGCCTTCTGCCAAGGCAGCTGCATGCTGCTCGCAGCTGCAAATTATTGCTTTGGAATTGTGAAGGTTTATCTGGGGCCTTACAGCTAGCACCAGAACGTTTGTTTGAAGGTGTGGACATTGTACTCTTGACGGAAACTTTTATGCGAGTGGAACTGCATCTCGATGAGATGCGAGGTTTTCATCTGCTAGCGAGTCTTCCAGACGGAGGGCGGGGAAGACCAGTAGGTGGACTTTCAATCTATTTACGAACAGGGTCACCCCGAATGCAATGTGTGTGTCGAGGTGAGTGTTGCATGACACTCACCTCAGGTAGTTTCAACCTCGCATTGTTCTACCTGCCACCTCACTACGATGACGTTGAGGTTGCCGATGCGATCAGTGCTGGTCTAGCGGGACTAAACCTCCAGCTACCCACTCTGGTCGGCGGCGACTTCAACTGTCGTATTGATAGTGGCGCCACCGACAGGAAGGGCGATGTGCTTCTTACGCTTCTAGAGAATAGAGGCCTGCATTGCGCGAATGAGCATGATAAATTCACGTACGTTTGCCAAAGTGGAAGAAGCACTATCGACCTCCTGTTTCATAACCTTCAACATTCGACGGAATTTCAGGGATGCGAGGTCCTTAATATTCCAGCACGGAAGCACCTGCCGGTGCTAGCGTCTCTGTGTCTGCCTGGCCAGGGGCGCGCCCCGCGGCGGCAGCCGACAACGTACTTGTCTAGGCAGCTAGATTTGCGTGTATTAACGCGCAAATTACGGCTCCTGGGATCAACTTCTGACATTGAACAAAGCAACCATGCTTTGGAGGCCACTGTCAAAGCGGCTGTAGTCAAGAAGAAGTACAGAAAAAGACGGGCGTGGCCCTGGTTTACACAGGCCTGCTACCTAAAACGTCGGGAAGTGTTGGGGCTCCTGCGCCGAGCACGGGCTCTGCACCCCGACCCCCAGATAGTTGCTGATCGTAGGGCGCTTTATGGCCGACATAGAGCAACCTACAAGAAACTGCTCGTGGAGAATAAGCGCCGGTATGATGAGGAGGAGGAGTTTCGCATGCTTCAGAGAGCAGAGCGCGAACCCCATGTCTACATTGTTCGCCGGCTGAACAAAGGCATGCACAGCATGACAAAGGAGCAGTTGCGGCAGCACTTTAGTGCGCTTCTGCTCAATGCAAACGCCCCCGCGCCTAACCCAGTTATTGAGCGACCGCTCACTCTGGAGCAGCACTGCATGAATTCGCCGTTTACGGTGGAAGAAGTGGTGCAGATCTTGCGCGGGTTGCCCAAGAGGAAGAGTAGTGGTCCTGATGGGATCTATTACGAACACTGGGCTGAGTCGTCCGATGTTTTAGCAGGGGAGCTGTGTAATCTGTTTAATCAGATACTCAGCGGGGGACACATACCCCAAGTTTGGCACGAGGCCAGACTTACTCTGCTATTCAAGGGCAAATACGGTGACAACGTGGACGATCCAAATCTCTACCGGGGTATCGCGTCGGAACGCACTCTTAAAAAAATCTTCGCCAAGTTGATTATCTCGAGGGTGTTTTCAACTGTGGAGAAGACCCTACCTCCGGAGCAATTCGGATTCAGGAAGGGTACACAGGATGCGATCCACGTACTCCAGTCGGAAGTTGAGCGGGTGTTGGCTGTGCCCGGGGGCCACTTGTACGCCGTCTTTATTGATTGTGTCAAGGCCTTCGACAAAGCTCCCCGTCACTTACTAGTCGATTCATTTCGACATGCTGGGGTGGGTGGTTCTTTTCTACGAGTGCTCTCCAGCTTCTTTGCTGAAGACCGCCTTGAAGTAAACATAAGGGGCGAAGACACCTTGCAGCTGAGGCAAAACGTAGGGACCCCTCAAGGGGACCCTCTCAGTTGCCTAGCCTTCTCTTTGCTCATTGCAGACCTAGCCCGCCACGTGCGGAAGGAGTTTAGAAACGCCGTCGTCGTTATGTACGCGGATGACATAGTAGTGGCCCACCGGGACCGCGGTGCCATTCGTCGTATTGTCGGCGACGTAGAAGGTTACCTTCACCGTAGGGGCCTACAAATAAATTCGCGGAAGACGAAAGCCATTAAGTTTGGCCGTGAGGGTCGATTGGCTGCAGCAGACGTAATACCCTGCTGTGGCCAACCGCTGGAGTTTGTCAACTCCTTCCCGTATTTGGGTCTGAGACTGCACTATACGGGAACGACCTTTACCAAGCACATCGGCGACAGGTGTCGGGCGGCTATTGCCTCTATTCACACAGAGGTGAGAGATCTTCGACGACTGTCTCTGAGTGCTGCATTGCGTCTTTTTGAGCTTAAGATTGTGCCAATGTTGAGCTACAGCCTTGGCAGGGTGTGAGGCCATCTTTCCGCCGCAAATTTTGCGCAGCTAGAAAGATGCTTCACAATATATATGAAGCGCGTTCTTTGCTTGCCGCGCACGGCAAGGAATCGCTTTGTGTACCTGCTAGCGGGTTGCGGACCGGCAGTGGAAATAATCAGAGTCAGGCTTAAGTCACCTATTACAATGCCACTTCAACAATTTTTGTTGGAGTGGCAGGGAAAAGTGACCGAGGCCTCGGCTGAGGTAGCGCAGTTAGATGCGTACCTCACCAGGGAGCTTTGGGAGGGAATGGCATGCACTAGCCGGCACGTGTACACAAGGTACATTGTACATGGCTATCATCACTTGGTGTGTTCAACTCAAGGATTTCACCAAGTTGGCGATCAATGTCGTTGCCGGTTCTGCTCGCAGGTATGCGCTAAATACCACGCAGCGAGCTGCCAGTCGCATCGGCGGTCTTTGCACTTTCTTGCCCGGTGGGACGGTCGCTAAAGTGTTAAAATTGTATATAATGATGATTGTATTGTATTTATGTACCATCTTGAAATGCAAAATTATTGCGAAATAAACAATATGTATGTAATATAATCTATATTTTGCGATCATATGCTGTCCTGAAGACTGCAGATTATGCTTTTAACATGGTGAATACGAAACCAGATATCCTACAAAAAAAGGTAATTTTTAGTGTCAAAGTGTTTAATTGTGTTCTCAGGCGTTCTCATGTGTTTTAGTGGGTTGAAACATACACTACCGGCCCACAAATGTCAGCTGACTAGCTGCCGTGGTGTCTGTGTTCGCGTATCGCATTCTCGAGTTACGCCTCCAAAAACACGGAGACATATTGTTTTTTAAGTATATTTTGGTTTTCGCCGACCTACGTTTTCATTACGTACTGCTACCTACACCATCCATGTTGAGTGTGAGTTTCGTCATAGTCTCCTACGCCAGGCCTATTGTTACGATTTTCCTTACCGCCTCTTAGTAAACAGCTTGCTGTTAGTAAGACAGTTGTTATTGTTAAGGGCGGTGCAGTAGACTCGAGTTGCTGGACTAATCTATCGTCAATCGTTCCTGTTTTAATTGGCCTTTCTGCCGTTGCCTTTTTTTTGTTGGGACTGTGCTCCTTCCCAGTATTTGCCCCGAGTCGTCTGCTCTCTGCGGCAGTTTTCCTATTGATGATTGACATTATGTTTTGTACCTGATATATTGAAACACCTTTATTCATTCTGCCTGCAGAACTATGCAGTCGATTTCGCAATTCTGGAGCTTATCGGTGTACTACTTGTCTCGACAAAAGCGTGAAGAAGATAATATAAGCACAATCTTATGCATGACGGGATATGTGATCAAAACAGAACTAAATTGAATATTATGATTTGGTAGTTCTATCGGCCTAATTGTATCCGGCCATCGCCAATTGAGCTACGCTGGCTCCTCGTTGCTGTGTAGTCCTCGATCACGGCTGTCGAGTACCCTTTGTTTTCTAAGCGCTGTTGTTGATGCGAAAGTTATTTTTGGAGATCATCAGCCGTACTGTGCCGCTAATGCGGTTGCTGATAGTGCTGTCGTTGCTTCTCTGTTACCCTCGCAGCCCTTTCTCGGTTCCGTTTAAGCTTCAGCCCGGCGTAAGGGGCCCATGTTCGGACTATTTCGTTTTCTACGCGAGCTATTTAATGCGAGCTTTAGCGTCCATGACTTCACGTACGGTTACAATAACACTTTCTAGTAACATTTATGTTTTTTTACGTATCGAATTATTCTCAGATAAGCGTCGCATCTCACACAGGTGTATTAACGCCATGTGGCTTCTAATTCATACGTGGTCGGCATACAACATATTAACGTAGATGTACTTCTGTACCCCAGCCTGTGTGTATAAGTTTGCTCTAGGCTTCAAGTCTACCAAAATTAAGCAATTCTGTCTCAATATATTCTCTATTCGTCTTACGACTGTGATGCTAAGAGCAAATTAGATGACACCCGCCGCTCGGGGCGGTGACTCAATGCTCGTCTAGCCTATTAAACCTACCTTATATTTTTAAAGTAATAAAACCTTAAATGATTTGATAACGCAATTGATGTCAGCTCTTAGTCTGCGAGTAACCTCGTTTTTATTTTAATGGTTGATACGGAGGCACCTAAATGTATCTTTTACCGGTATAGGTTGCTTCAGTACGTTAAGTAGGACTGGTTTTTCAAAATCGCTGCTAGATAATATGGCCATCGCACTTTTCCTAAATGAATAAATGTTAGATCAATGTTCCCTCCAAGCTAAGAGGCCCAGTTTCCTTATAATGTTGTAGCTTTGTGTCAAGAGCGCAATGTCATTTTGGACAACAATGCAATGATTGAAAATTCGTTCCGCTTCATAGTCTCCTAGATGTTTCGCTGAACGTTCACTCTAAATCCGGCTCTACTCTGTAGCAGTCTGGTTTCCAATACGTTATGTAAAGCCTAAATAAGGTCGGACTTGCCAGCAATTCCTGACGGAGGTCCACCCTAGTCTGTGCATAATCTGATGCATACTTTCGGTGTGTCAGGGTTGTTGCTTGTGCATGGGTTGTTAGGTACATATTGTAGTGATGTTTTGTTGACTATTTGATTCCTGGAGATTTCACACAGTTTCGTTTCACATGGTTAGTCAAGGACAGCTGGGCAGTCGAGAAACAACGCACTTTCCATGCCACAGTCTTGTGCATTTGATATGTTTGTCCATATCGTCGTGTTTCTCGCTCTGCTGGCACTAAGTTATCAGGTATTTGTATTTATTTATTTTTGAAACTTAATGTGGGGGTTGGATGGTAATGCACCATGTCTTTTTATTGAGACATCTGTGCTCCCCGCTTTTTTTTCCCGATCATGGTCGATTTTTAGTCCACTCCGGCATTCACCTTATTTTTAGTTGGGAACTATAAAAACCAATTTAGGAGTGGCCAGTCTGGGGCTCGAACCCAGGCCTCCCGAATGCAAGGCAGTTAGTTATAATGATGTTAAATAAATATGTAGCCACTACGTTGATCAAATTTACTTATCTACTGAAACTCGTGCACGAAGTAAATTTAATACCAATCTTTAAAAGCAACTCAGGACTAATGAAAGATTTCTAAATTGACTAGTGCACAGAGTTTCATTATATTAAAATGCAGGCTAATTCAATAACGGCGTCAGCAAAATTGCGTATTTTGAAGAAGACAGACCTATCGTTTTGAAATATCAAGACTTCTTATAGCGATTTTGATAAGCCCATGCGAGACTTGAGATCATTCCCACGCTTGAAGCGGTTGAGTTACCCGTTTTTATAAATAACGAAGAGGTCTACACTTTTACAGCCCATTATTTTGATGAGACATGAGATTTTTGTTATGAATATATGTTTCAAGTGTATTCACCATAAATTAGTAGTGTAGTACAAAGGTTCACATATCATTTTGTAGGCTAAGAATATCGTTAACACGTACTTGTAGTGACGGTGTTTCGATAAACGAGCAAGTGAGTATGTGGTAGCGTGCGATATTGCACTCGCCACTGTTCAATATTTACTCCCTCTATCTTGAAGCACCGATCATCTGCAGCGTACGATCCGCCTTCACTAAATCGTAATATTTTTGTTTTGGCGATGTTGATTGTCAATTGGTGTTCTTGGCACTAATCTGAGACTTCCTGGAGATAAAACTGCAGGTGGTTTCGTGTTTTTGCAAGCACCACTAAGTTGTCAGCATAAAATGCATGTATTGCTTTTACATTTCTAAGGGCGTCCGCTAAGCCAGTTTGTTATGAATATATCTTTCGTGTATGTATCATTTGAAACAGCCAAACGGATCAGAGAGTACTGCCGATCTAATCAAACATTAGCGAGTAATCTTGTGTCTAGTCAACCGATGAGAATCTACAATCATCGTCGCCGATTTCAACACGTGCTTGGACCGACTGGACAATAAAAAACAAATCAGGCTGGCGCACCATATAAAAGACTCGTTTTTAGGCTGCAAACGATGCTAGTCAGTAATCTTATCACGACTGCTTTGACTGCCACACCTGTCGTGATAAATTATGAGGCGCGTAAGCAAATCAACGCTCGGCCGCATACAGACAGTGAGGGAAGCTCGCGAGACCAACATAGGATCAATTATCCGTAGCAGGTTGTTATGGCCCTTATACAGGCAGAGACTTGGCAAGCGCGCATACGATGAGCACAGAGAGGAAGAACTACTGCGCCAAGCAAATAGAGCATCTCATTTCTGATTTTGCAAGAATGCGTATGTTAATAAGGTACACTGGATCGAGCCGGGCATGCTAGTGGGCCTTTCCAGCGAAAGCCAACGTGCCAACGACTCCGTTTATCGAGTACTCGGTACTCCTCAGGTTGGCTCGAAAAATATTCCAGGTGGCGACTCGAACTTTTAAGAGCTGTATCTGTCCACGAAATTGCAGAGCTGATCAATCGGCTGTCAGCGCACGCGGCGCTTGGGTCAGATGGGGTTCGTAACAAACACCTCTATCGGTCAATCGTGTTGGCACCGTACTGGGTCAAACTGTTTAACGAGTGTTTGAGGGCAGGACGTATCCCTGGCAAGACTGTGTGCTGACGGAACCCAAATGTAGAGAGAACTCCCATGATCCGCCATTGTGGCGGGGGATGGAAGGGAAAGTGTACTGACGCACGTCTATACATTTTATAGACAGTGCAGGGTTCACCATTTTCAAAACTCCCGCCCACAGGAACCTGGTGTCCCACAAGAAGCCCGTGTGCTCTTAAAGCGCCCAGAACTACTACTTAGACCCGTAATCCGTAGTATTGGATCATACCAGTTTTGGCAAAACCTGCGATGTAATATTTATTCGGGGAGGTCGCTATTATTTATTATAAAATTTGAGTATGCACTTTTACGAGTTACAGTGAGCGACAAGTGGCACCGTGTTATCTATAATGGGTGCGCCCTTCAGTATCTTCTACAACGCAGCAACATATGTGCTACGTCATCATCTGAGTTCGCGACAGCTGCATCCTGTCTTTTGACTTTGTCCCAATAAGGCAAATGCACAACACGATGGACCGTTGCCAGCAGGCGAGCTCTGCTTTCACTGGCGCCACTAGTCCTTGACATCAGCCTTGTTAAGTTGCCGATTGCATTAACCGCTTTTGTCTGCCGCTTATTCGAATGCAGCGTGCCTGTCAGACCTCGATTTAAAATAAAGCCTGAGTACCTGATGTTTTTTAATGTTTATGCTGCATTTGCGTATATAAGAGTTCAGCTGATTGCCTCGCTTTTTCCCTTTTAGCAGAATTGCTTCACCCTTCTCACCCTTGCGAAAAGCTTGTTTTCTTACCTAGAACATCCTTATCGAAGTAGCTCAAAGTTACGCTCAGAAGAGAGCTACTAACCCCTGCGTGTCGGAACGACTTCACTAGGGGAACTCAATATACTTTGTCGATGGCCTTGACGCAGTCTATATGTTTTCGCTATATATGATGTCGCGCTCATTAAAGTAGCTTAATACATTTGTTTGTAAAGACGGCATGATTCTCTCCTTGTCATTGTGTTCAGAATAACATCCCGGCTCACAGAGTTAATGGCATCATTACATCAAGAAAATCATAACATTTATTTTAATCGTATTAGAAATAATACTTGTACTGTTGTCAGCTGCTCTCACTATGTCATTCAAGACAGGCAGTGCAACGAGCAATTCGAGGGCTAAACAGGCAGACGCATAGTCCTTCGTATACGCTTGACAGTTGACAGATCTCAGATCACAGTCGACAGATGCGCTCTGTGTACTCCTTGTGAAAATTCGTATTCGAACAGATTCGTCAGGAACATCTATTATAAAGCAACATGTATCTATTACAGAAGCAGCAATTGACAGGCCCCTACTAATATAATAGGATATACTCTGTAATATATAAGCATCTCTGCCAGCAAAGTGATGCGCTTTATAGCACCCAGTAACGAGTAACGAGCCACTAATATGTCATCTGCACATAACACAACTATGGCTTTCGGTATTCCTGTCAAAAATAGTGCAAGCAAAATAGTGAAGAACACGCAACTTGTGAGTACCTTTGCGGACTTCTCACGTTTTGTCTTACCCACAATGTCTTGCCCCAGTAAGGTGTCCTGCCCCAAGATGCTGGTAATAATGGTCAGAAGAGAGCCACTCTCCAGGAAATCTTGTGCTTTGCTAAGAAACCAATAACTGCATGCCCCATCTTCCTCAGTTTGGGAGAATGGCACGTCCCAGCTTTACCGAAGTGCAATGGCAAAGCGTCCTCATGGGCTCCCCGCCTTCAGGCTAACGAAGGGACCAGCACTAAGTAAGTGTAGGTCCTGACGCAGTCTAATAACGACTGCGTACAAATATCCTCTGAGTTTTGCCACAGCTTGTCCTATCTTTGACTGAAGCATATAAATTGTATTACGAGTTTTCCAACCGCTCGAAAGTCGAATTGCTCCGGCGGAAGGTCTGGTTTGGCTCGTTTTATAACCAATTTGCAGACCATTTATATCATGTTCCAATCTTGAGCTAGGCGTACCGTCTCGCAGTTTTGTAGAGGACCACTTAGGGGACTCGTTACCTGTCGCCGCTGAGCAGGCAGTTCCGTCAACTGAAACACTACATCTCTTTTACAGGTAGTTCAATAAGTTCTTAGAATGAAAACCGAGAATTTTCCAAATCATGTTTTTAAATTTAAAAAAAAATAAAAATCTTATTCGATATACTCCCCAAGAAGCTCAATACACTTTTCCCACCGAGATTTCAGGGCTTTCATACCTCTTGAGTAGAATTCCGCGTCGTTAGACTGAAAATAGGCATTGACAGCAGCCTTTACCTCTTCATTGCTGGAAAAACGCTTTCCACCGAGACTATTCTTCAAATGTCCGAAGAGGAAATAATCAGAGGGGGCCAGGTCTGGAGAATAGCAGGGTTGTTCAATAAGTTCGAACCTCAGTTGGGCCAGTTTTGCCGATGCTTGCCGGGACTAGTTCATCCTCGGTGCTCCTGCGACCTTTTTTTAACACATTAATCCAGTTGGAAACAGTGGCAAAACATGGCGCAGAGTCACTGTACGTCTCGTCTAACTCAATTTTTACTTGAGTCGCATTCCAACCTTTGAAATAAAAATGCTTGATAACCACTCGAAACTCTTTTTTCTCCATTTTTAAAAATCACGCCGATACGTTGCACGGGAAAAGCTATCGAACGAAATCGCAACGGCCAATCACCATAATATATTGAGTGCTAGCAGTCGAAAAGTTGCAGTTCCTATTAGCGGTGAAAGCGTGCCAAAATTCGAATTCTAAAAAGCTCATTCTAAGAACTTATTGAACTACCTGTATTATTGGTTGGTTGAATATAAGCTCACGTAGATATAATGATCGTTCACCACGGTGGACCACGGCTTCCTGCAGCGCAGAACTGGCAGCCGCTGAAGCCTTTGCATATTATGAATTTGCAGTTCCTCCCGCTAGTAAACTTCCGTAAAAAGCGCCATGTCCACCGACGTAAGGATGCCAACTAGCGCTCGCTTTCGCTAACTCGCTTGCTATTCCAAAGAAGCAGACACAGAGACCTAGTAGTTTCTGCGATAACATCTATTAACTGGGTTCAGTCAGTTGCGAGAAGCCAGACCGCCAGAGTCTATGAAACTTTCCATACCGATTTCTCGAAAGGAAAACCATCAGCCCGACGACGAAACAGGACACCTTTGAGCGAGAAGTCAAACTTGCTGCACTTTGCGGCACAACATCACCCTGCGTTCGTATTTTGCACATCACCTTCCGAGAAATGTTTTTGTCGACGATCCAGGTGTATAGGTTGATAACTAATGTTTAGGCCGCGAGCCGTGTTAGTTATGGCGCGCTAAACCTAGTTGGCCCAGCATACTCTTCGAGATTGCTCACTTTATTAGTGGCGCTTTTTTTCAGCTCCTCCGCCGTTGGACGATTACAAAACCTCCATTGTCCTACTCGTGCTTTCTTGCCTCTGCGATTGTTTCCGTTGGTGACGATGCTGTAGCCGCTGCCGCTCTTCGTGCCGTTGCTGTCATCTAACGGCTCATTTGTTTCGAAGATAGTGGCGTTGTTGTTGTTCGCCGCCATTGCGGTGAGGCTCAAACTCGTGCACCTATGTGTCTTCTCTGGTGGCAAGGCGCAGGCGAATACACCACGCTACCGGGCTCGGCAGGTCGGGTAGTCTGTCTACCGTCAAACTTGCCTCCTTGTTCTCTGCCGCGTGTATCGTGTTCTTTCTGTTTTCTTCACGTTATCGTGAAGTTTAGACATCCTCGATGGTCTCGGAGTGTATAAGTTGTTGCAGGAAAGCCGCTCCATCACCAATCGTTAGGTGCTTAGCGTGTCATACCCACAGGTTTACTAAATTCTACTGTAGTTCACAAATGTTTCTTATCTAGACCGAGCTGGGATCCTATGATTCGCACGATCCGCACCACACACATTGTGTCCTCGGAAGACATGGGCCTTTGGCAACCTGATGAAACAAAGTTGAACATACCTGATTCCAAATAACCAGTTGTTTATGATCATCATCATCAGTTGTTTATTGATAGGCTCTTTTACGGGCGATCTGTCACAATTTATGTCAATGTCATATATAAAGCACCTATTGTTGTAGCACCTGCATCTGTGAAGTGTAACCTAAAGTCATTTTATCTTGTACAATGTCAACAATTCACAAGTTTAAAAACTTAGAACAATTGTTTTCTGCGTTTAGTTCCATAATCAAACGTCTTTTAAAAACGTCGACCCGCTCCGTATTTCGGAGGTCCTGCGATAGTTCAATCCATACTTTTGGCAGCATGCAGGCTAGAGAGTTTTGCGTTAAGGTTAACCTAAATCTGGGAACCCTCAGTTGGCCCTCAATTGGACTTCGAATTTACAATCTGGAGGTAGTTTGCGTTTAACCTCCATATGGGCAAACGGCCAGCTGATCGAGTTTTTGTAGTCCGAGTCTGCCGTACCATGGTGACACGTCGTCCCGACAATAGAGACCAGTAATGGCTTGCATCGCATTGTTCTGGATCATTGGTGTGCAGGTTTCTTAAGTAGGTTGCGCCCCATATAGTGATTCCGTAAGTGAGAATTTTTTCCAGGAGCGCCCTGTACACAAGGACCAGCACAACGCGGGAGACCTTGGCCTTCCTCAGACGGGCTAGCAATGCCATGACAGGATACAGACCCTGACGCTTGACCGAACGTGACTTTCCCATTTCATGTTCTCATAAAGCGTAATACCGCGACATTTTACTTCTTGACTGACAGGGACAGTTGCACCGTCCACTTGGAGAGATATATTACATATATCTAGTTTCAGCCTCGATGCCCGCTGAAGTGTGTGAAACAAGACGGGCTTCCTCTGAGTTGGGTTTACGAGAGGGCCAAACCGTTTAACACATGAAATTGCCGTTTCAATGCCGGTTCTCCACATGCCCAAGATTTACTTGACTGTTTGAGAGCTGAGCAAGTAAGATGCGGAACAGCAGAGTTGTATCATCCCCATATAGTACTAAAAATACTTTATCTTTCTTTCAATGCCACGCAAGACGAAATCTATGTAAATTATAAAGATAAAGGGGTCAGAAACCAACGACCTGGGGAGTCCCAATCGAGAGAATTCAAGGGAGGAGCTCAAGCCCTCCACCGACACAAACTGCTTACGTCCGCCTAGGTAAGATTTAAACCAGACAATTAAACCATACACGTTGGTGCGCAACCAATTTCTCGCAGCATATGGAAAAATATAGAGTGGTTTAGACAGTCAAAGGCCTTTACTGCGTCAAGGAATGCGCTAAGACACAATTTCCCGTCTTCAGCAGTTTGACTATTTCCCACTAGATATGGTTTTGAGCCAACTCCGCTGATCGCGACTCCATGAACCAATATGATTCTTAGAAGGAAATTGGTCGTGTTTAGATTCCTCACTGCTTCTTAATAAGTCTCTTAAAGGCCTTAGATATGAGTTACACCAGTGATATTGGTCGATAGTTTCCAGGTTGGTTATTATGTCGAGCCCGGTGGGGTGGTGACCTAAGTCTGCGCCTCGCAACCGGATGAGACACATAGGTACGCGGGTTCGAGCCCCACCGTTGCACATTTGTATTTATAGCGGTCCGTCTATAAAGCAATGTAAAAAACAGTTCCGTAGGACGTTAAATCTTGGCTGAGGGTCAGCCCGAAAAACTTTACGATAGGTTGGTTATTATCGCCCTTGTCTTTGTATAGCGGGATTACCGCCCGATAAGCGCGTGGATTACATTCAATAATCTGTAATCGACCAGGCACGTTTCCCCCCGGCTTCAAATAGATCCGATTATTCCACCTTTAGTGATATGGCAGCAGTATCTGAGCTGTCAAATCAATAAAGAAAATGCGTTGGGCTCGGAGTTCCACATGCCCGAAATGGCGTCATCCCCCGTCTCCCGTGGGGAAAGCCCAGCCGCGGTCTTAGCACCGATTGAGGTGAAAAACTTGTTTAGTGCGTCTATCACATCCTGGGCCTCCCCGAGCTCTTGGCCATCGACTAGCAGACGCTTTAGTATCGTGGCATTTCGTTTACCACCGCCCAGATTTCATCAAAACACGTCCACAGTTTAACAGCCGATTACTGACAGCTACAAAACTGGTTCTCGAAGAAGGTGTCCCATGTTTTCTCGGAGCCTCTTCCTTTAATTTGCCTGCTACCGTTGCAGCGTCTCCCTGTTAATAACAATCCGTTTGTAAAGCCACCGACTACGCGCTCTGTCAACCACACGTCTTAACTTAGCCAGCTTATAGCCAAACCAAGGAGCATGATTTACCTTCTTTGAAGTCCTACGCTGCCTCAACGGGAACTTCGTCGTACAGGTATTGAGCTCCCTATTGTACGATTTGTAGCCTTATTGGGACCATCTGAGACGGGAACTGAAGACCAGTCCACACCTGAAACACCGTCATTAGACCGCCCTAGGCCCTCATCATTGAGCTTTCGGTAGCCAGAGCAAGCCTCAGGTTTCGCCGGAAACGATGGCAATAGTGCCGTGCTACCCGCTAACATGATCCCCACTGGGCAGTGGTTAAAAAAGACAGTGTCAACAACGAAGGGAGTTGCCTCTAGGTGTCGTTCACAGTTGCAATAAAGACATGATCAATACCACGAGCCCAAAGAGACTGCATTGAACCTGAGGTTTGGACGCGTTATCATATTGACTGTATGTTCAAACCCTTGCGAGTAAGAGCAGAACAATATTCAACATTGATAGGGTCCCCACCTAGTAAGTCAATGTCGGGAGTCTCGTAGCAGACGAACGATGTGAACGCATGTGAGATCGGTCCCGAAAAATAGCGTCGGATAGTAGTGCAAGAGACTCCTTCGTCCGTTTCTCTGTGTGGAATAGATAGATGTGATGATTAGGAGTACACTGTGCCTTGTTCTCGTGCACTTGTGAGCCTGCTTCGGGTAACACAGGCTTGCGTGGTTGGCTCAATTTTAGTTTCGTAGTCTAGGCTTAGTTCACAGTTGCACTAGCCGAGCGCTGTGTGCGAGAGACGACGCAACCCCGTTCCCAGCAGCTTGGAGGATACTAGCGAAGCAACCGAATACGCTTTTGCGGTGAACAACTTTCGGAGGTCCCGGAATTTACCACAATGACGCGGTTAAGGCGAACTCGTGTTCCGAAGTTGCTTGTACTAGATACTGAATTTTGACACACAGGAGGCCGTAGTTATCACCGCAGCAGGCAACGCTCCGAAGTTTCACCTCACCTCATGAACGAGTTCTGTGTGACCTTGCGAATATCGTCGGGGAAAGATGAAGCATAAAAAAGAGCTCCATAAAAAAGAGCAACCTCATTAAAAGTGGTGGAGGAAGATGATAGAGTGACCTCACTCCCACTATCGGATCCAGCGAAAATCAAGGTGTCCTTGAAAATAAGCAAAACACACGATTTACGGTAAAGGATAGGATCACCGATATTCATACTTCGATCTCTTAAATCGGTGATTCCATCGGCACTACGCACTTCTGGAATTACATTTTCGACTCGGGTGAAAAAGGACCCAAAGGCAACGCTGTGTCGGCAGCGAGCACGTTATCTTGACATTCCTCGCCAGCAGCGTTCTGGCTGAGGGCATTTGGGGCTTAAACTGCAAATAGTCTTATGCAATATATATATATATATATATATATATATATATATATGGTCTCTTTCCACCGTGAGTTCCCGTGATGCGCGAGATTTAAGCATGCTCCAGGCACCTATTAAGTCGAAAGTTGGTCAAATCTGTAAACTCTCTATGATTGATTGATTTATTATTCGCTTGGCATGCATACCTAAATACCATGTCACCCTTTTTTTTTATCAGGGGCGCTTAGAGCGGCAGCATATATGTTACCTATGCATCTGAATAATCAATGTACACTTCCATACCTATTGAGTATTTGCTTTCCATTGGGACAGCCTCTTCTTTGTAATATCGACCAGGTCCTTTCTAACGTTTGGTCCTAGCTAGGGCATCCGACAGCTCTATATCTCTGCTTCCCCCTAGGGCTGTACATTCTTTACATAATGCTCAATTGACTCATTCCCTAGCCCACATGCTCGACATTCTGTACTTTGTCCTCTCCATATATTTAGCTCTTTGTATCCTTGTATCTAACATCCCTGCCCTGGCATCTGCCAATAGCCCGCTCGCTCTTGAATTATCGTATACCCATTCTACCCCGCCCCTTTCCGTCTTTTCCTTTCCATATATACTTGCCAACTCGATCTGGAACCCATCGCCAATTCCATTTGCCTGTATATGACTTGTTCACCCTTAATTTCACCATCTTCTCCGATATTCCCGCTCTGGCCCATTGCTGACTATTGTACCCAATCTCCCTAGCTGCAAATTAAATTCTACTCTGCGATCCCCTTCGTTTTCATCTTTAGTGCCGTCTTTACCAGATGCATCTGTTTAACCCATCTTTATTTTGTGGACACTTTTAATCCTAACACTAAATCTTAGCTTACTTTGTACTTCCCTTTGTATAAACATTTTGACATTCCTCCTTCGCCCTTAAGAAATTCCCTAGCGCATTAAAACGGCACCCAATGCAAATCTTATCACTCTCTTTGTTTGTTTCTAACTTCTTTCCTAACCCCCTCTGTGACCAGAGAGGCGTTAGCAAAGGTCATCCTGGCACATACATGGCCTTCCATATATTCCTTGTTACTATATATTTGTTAAACCCCCAGAGGCCCTTACACCTTACTGCATTTCTTCCTCTTTCAGCTTTCTTCCTCCGTAATATCTCTTCTTTTTTCTAGATAATTCCCCCCTGTAGTCATGTCACCCCAAGATACTTGTACTCACTTTTATACTCCAATTCCTTCCCCTGTACTACAAGCTTTCTTTTCCTCCCTAATTCCGTTAAATACTAAAATTGCGCTCTTTTTTTTCATTAAATACCATGTCTAGTTCCTCTCCGCTGCTTCCCCACATGCATTCAACCATTGTTGAACCTCGCTAGTGCCCCGCCCTAACACTACCCTATCATCAGCAAACAGCAGCACAGGTATCTTGATACATACACCTTTTTCCCCTATCTGCCACTCTCAAACCCGTTTTTATTAATCCTTCGCGCTATTCTCTCTATATACATCAAAAAAATAACCGATGACAACGGACAGCCTTGCCTGACCCCTTTAGCGACTATGAACTCTCTAGATTGTTCGGCTGCTATATTCTTACCGTGTTATTTCTGTAATTTCTTCCAGCACTCTACCCAACTTCTCTCCAAACCCTCCTCTAGCATAATTTTATACAACTTTGTTCTGTCCACCATATCATATGCTTTCTTAAGATCTAAAAATCCTGCCACACACCCTTGTCCCCGCAATCTTGATGTTTCGACACCTGACTAGTAGGAAAAGGTGATCGTCTAGCCTATATCCTTTCCTAAATCCGCATTGCCATTCTCCTATTTCTCATTTGTCTCCAGATACTCTGCATCCTATTCTTAAACACTTGCATAAATATTCGATACGCTATAGGTGTAATTGTGATCGGTCGCCTATTTTGTAGAGTGTCATTATCTACCCCCTCCTTGGGAATAAGAGAAACTCTTCCCTTGCGCCAACCCTCCGGGATTCTGCCCC
>QVRM01004873.1:0-92182 GCA_003439945.1 Dermanyssus gallinae | reverse complement strand
GGTTTTATCCAGTCTGAGCAATAATATTTGACCTACATTTGTACCATATATGTATGTGCATACCCCCTGACTCGGATAGAAAAGGTGATGAAAACTCTTTTTTCTCCATTTTTAAAAATCACGCCGATACGTTGCACGGGAAAAGCTATCAAACGAAATCGCAACGGCCAATCACCATAATATATTGAGTGCTAGCAGTCGAAAAGTTGCAGTTCCTACTAGCGGTGAAAGCGTGCCAAAATTCGAATTCTAAAAAGCTCATTCTAAGAACTTATTGAACTACCGTATATATATATATATATATATATATATATATTCCGGTGACAACAGGTCGTCGTCCTTTTTCAAACTTCTGGATCTTGACATAAAACGTAGAAACGATGCCTCCGTTCGGTGCACACTTTTGAAGTGGTGTCGGCCTGGTCTCATCGAAACGGACACGTGGCAGTCGCAATACGCGCCCACTATGCACATTGGCTTAGCTAACCCGTCGTGATACGTGTAACATATGTATACATATGTATTCTACGGAAAATAAATTTGAGCTATATATATATATATATATATATACCCACATCTAAAATCTCCTAATTTAACTTTGTTGAATAAAAGTATAGTATCTTTCATTTTCGTTTAGGATATATACTACACGCATGAATAGCACCTTTTCTATCCGAGTCAGGGGGTATGCACATACATATATGGTACAAATGTAGGTCAAATATTATTGCTCAGACTGGATAAAACCGGCATATGGAGCTTATATAAAATTTGCGTTATCGTGCTGTTTTCAGCACGTATATATCATTTAGTAACTAGAAAATTATTACTTCTCGACGTAGTCCTTTCTCTGAGCTCTGCGCGCTTAGCCTAACAGTGTTAGAACTTTTTGATCCCTTGCGAAAGGTAGGAAACCTCGAGGTTTTCAAAATATGCATTCACAGCGGCGATCACTGTCTATTCATCGGACAAAAACTTTGTTTCCCCCAAGTCAAATCTTAAAACTTGGAAAACGAGAACGTTACAATAGAGCAAATCAGGATAATAGGATTGACAGGGTAGCAAATGTAATGTTACCACTGCAATTGTGGAGATGTGAGAGGAGGCGCTCGCATCATGTAGTATAATTTCTTGCATACCAATATTGGCCGTTTCGTTTGTAGCACTTCATGCAAACGGTTTAGAAGTGTGGGACTAACATGTTCTCTATGACTTTACTATGATATGCTTGACTTTCTGAAAGAAGTTCAATATATGGATTTCGTCGGGAATATCAAAAACACTGGTCATTACCTTCCGGGCCGACAAAACAACCATCGTCTTCTTCGACGCACACCCGACGAGGAGTTTTCCACTGTTTTGACAGGGATGTTTGGTAGTGAATCCAAGTCTCCCTTCATGGCCACGAATCGACTCTAAAAGTCTTGTGGATTGCGCTTGACACATTGACACACATTATGACGCGAACTATTCAATTCAATTGCTTAATATCGGAACGGAATTCGTGCTTCTTCTACATGTGTACGACAAGTGTTGATATGCTCAGTTCAAATGTTTGCCACACGTAATCTAACTTCACTCCGCAGAAATTCTAGCTACTTATTGAACAACCAACGTAAAAATGTATAAGCCAGTCAACGCACGAAGGAACCGATTTACATCGGCGTGTTCGGAGGAAAAATCTGCACAACGGAAGACACTTCTCTAGCTTGCGTAGCAAAAAGCGAATACCCAGATTAAGGAAAGTCGTAAAAAGTCGATATGTTACGTTAACGCATTTTCATGAAAAATCGTAAAATTTTCCATTGCGACCAAAAATGTACATCCAAAAGACCACCCTCACACAATAGCAAATTTAATGCCCATCATTTTCGTACCAAGGTGATGGTGCTGCGTTACGTAGTTGCCAAGTAACTAAGCGTTTTCGACAGTCATAGTTGTTATGTTTTACGTGCAATTTTTCACGTTCAGAACCGTAAAAATGTGCCAAGACGTTTCCGCTCCCTCCTTCCACTAGTAAAAATTATTCTCTTGCTGAGTTCTATCAAACCTCAAAAATGTACCTAACTTTCTCATACGTCCTATGCAAATATGCATGTCTTCGCTTTCGATATGGCTATCGAAAAAGCTTAGTGACTTGGACATACATGTTCGGTCGTAATGTAAAATTATGACTTTCCTCAACCTGTGTATGTGAAGTGTCTTCCGTGTGCAGAATTTCCTCCGACCGGTGTAATCGGTTCCTTCATACGTTGACTGGTTCTCCCCGCCAACGTTGATTTCGCACAACTATGTAGGAGAAAAAAAGCTGAATAACTACTTTTAGAAACTTCACTCTCTCTCCTAAACAAGACGTTTCCGCGTCCTCCCTCCATAGGGAAAAATTATTTTCATGCCGAGCTCTATCAAACCTCGAAAGAAGTACAATACTCCCTGAATGGCCCTGTATATATACATATGTTTACAATTTGCCGCAGCAACCGGACGCTGTAGTGATAGCGATCGAAGCAGCGATGTATTGTTAATGTTACTAGCATTTCTCATCATTCGTTTTCTCTCTGTATCGGCCTTTGTTGGTTCAAGTGGCTGAATAGGATTGTCTGCGGACGGGCGTAGCCACCGAGAACTACAAGTTGCGGCAATTGAAGCGGCGGCAGCAACAACAACAACAAACAATAACAACAACAACAGCAACAGCAGCAGCAGCAACAACAACAACAACGGCAGCAGCAACAGCAACAACAGCGACAACAGAATTGGAGTTAAGCCACCGCGCGTAGAGCTTTAGCATCTACAATAACTACCATTAGTACTAGTGCTAGCAGTAACAACAACAGCAGCAGCAACGACAGTTTTTTCATAGGGTACTATAGTTGCACAACCGCTGACTATAACCGTGTGTTGTCGACAACAAATTGAAGGGCTGAGCAAGCGACCGATCGAGCGAACCAGTCAGTGAGCATGAAGTACGGCGTATTGAAATGCTGAATGAGTGTGAGGACGCGCTGAAGTAGTACGGTGATGAAGAATCGGCTAGCCATGCCAGGCCGATGAAGCAGTTGAAGTTGAAGCAGGCAAGGCGAGGCGCTTGTAGTCCGGACCGGGCGCAGTAACCAGACGAACATTGTTGACACTCTCGCACCGTCGAAGCGGTCCCGGACACGCTCCTCTAACCACAGCGACGACCCCGACGACGACTAACCAAGCGCCACTAAGCAAACGTCCTGCCCTGTCTCGATCTTATGTGCTCCCTCTCATCCTCTCTCTCTATAGCTTTCTCTAATTTCTCGGTCGAACTTTCTCTCTACCTCTCCCCCTCGCTCTCTCTCTCGCGCTCGCTAGCTCATCCTCTCGCTGTCCCGAGGAGAAGCTTCACCTACAAATCGATCGTCGTCCATTGTTGTCAAAAGACTCTGTCTCCAGCTTTATCCGGGCGCCTCTCACCTTCTTTCGCTGACTGCCGGCCTGCGTGACTGTGTGACTGCCTGCCTGTCCCTCCGTCTCTCTGTCTGTATGTCTGTGTTGCTCTCATTCACGGGATTTGCTGGGTTATTATTGCTCTTGTTCCTACAACGCTAGCGCTGTTGTTACCCCACTAGCTTGATTGGTTACCAAGAAGTATTACTTCCACTAACCTAAGGTGGGTCGACGTAGGTCGACGTGGGGTGGGGTGCTAGACGCCTTTCATTGTTGCTATTGATTTCGTTGTTGCCGGTTTTCTTGTTGCTGCTGCTGCTGTTGTTGTTGCTGCTGCTATTGTTGTTGTTGCTGCTGCTGTTGCTGTTGTTGGTGGTGTTGTTATTGTTGCTGTTGTGGTTGTTGTTGCTGTTGCAATTGTTGTTGTTGCTGTTGTTGATAGTAAGTCAGATCGCTGTCATCATTATCTTCCTTGACCATTCTCTCGATCCACCTCCAAGTATGCCGCTCTATTTCACGTTCCGCTCCGAAGCGACGCGAACGACAATCATGGTCTCATGCATGTATCACATCCCATCAGCTTCTGCCTCGTTGTATGATCACTTTGTTTCGATCTCCGTCTCACCACCCTCTCTCTCTCTCGCTTTCTTTCTCTCTATTCCGCTTTCACATTGGTTTCGCTTTGAGTGTTTGTGAGTACCGACGTCAAAAAGGGCCAAGTCCCGATTGTCTCCTGCTGCTGCTGCTGCCGCTGCTGCCACTGGCTGCCGCCTGAACGACACCAGACGGTGGTTTCGTTTCAGTACTTGCCGACGCTCATGAGATGGGCAGGCCATCAGATCTTCATCATCATTATCATCAGCGTCACAACCATCATCATCATCATCATTATCATCACCATCGCTAACATCATCGCGTGAGGACGACGGCGACGATACTACAATGGCCACCGACTCGTTGAGAGCAGCGGAAAGATCCGTCTTCTTTTTCGGTCTTTTTCGTTTTCTTCTTATTCTTTTTCGGTCCTTTTTCTTCTTCCCCTTCTTTTTCTTCTTCTTCGTGTCTTCAATCTTTTTATTCTCAAACGAACCTGTTTCGCGCTTTGTCTGAGCACTACCTGCTGGCACACATTGTTCAGCGCACGCAAGCAAAGTTGTATCATTTTTGTCGTGCCGAACAATTTCATCACGTGCACTCGTCCCCCTCCGCCCCCGCCCTGCACTTACCTCCATTCCCGCCACCCTTTTCCGTGTCTGGGGTCATTTGGTTCCTCTAGTTCCTGCGCTCTTAGTCGTTGACCTTTCTTAGCCCTGCTCCTCCTCGATGTGTTTCTGTCTCTCTAATTTGTCTTTATGTCTCTTCGTATTTTGAACCCTTTGCCCCTCTTGGCCAACTACATGCCGACGATCTCTCTCTCTCTCATGTTCCTATTTCTACGTTACGTTAGTTAGTTAGTTAATTGGCTTTCGCAGTTTTACTGCTGCTGCTGCTGCTGTTTCTGCTGCGTTTAGGTCAGCGCGTCGTAATGTCGCCGGCCAGCCAGACAAAAACACTGTCTTCTCGACTGTGCTTTATCCAACTAGAGAGATGTCTTGCTAACCGTGCACTATCGATGTGTAGTGGTTGTATAGCTGTGCGTATGCATGTATATGTATATATATATTTTTTTTTCGGGGATCGCACTCAGAACGAAAGTGCGACTAGTTTATTTAATGTTTCATTTGTTAATAGTCAAATATTAGTTGTTATTTCTGGCAGTCCAATGGCAGTCCAATCCCCGGCGATGGAAGCGATCCCAGTACGCCCCCACTCTTTCTATATATATATATATATATACATACATACATACATAGAAAGAGATAGACTTATGTACGTCTTTTGTCAGTCTTTCAAGAGTACGGCGTGATATATATATATATATATATATATTTCCGTTTCTTGTATGTCCGTTTTAAACGTTACATATTGCTCGCCCGGGTTGGCTGAATAGTAGTAGATCATTTCTCATAATGTGTATAGGCGTGTAATCACACAGTTCAAATCTCCACCTCTGACGCCGCCGATGCTGGCGGCGCATCAACAAGAAAAAGAGAAGCAAAAGCCAGCAGGCGGCCGGGCGCCCCCCCCCCCCCCCTATTAAGAGCGGGCGAAAGCCAAAAGGCGCGCGATGCTTCGATTCGATCGTCATGTACGAAGCTTGAAACTCGCGTAAAATGAAGAGCTCAGAGCGTCGGCGGGGCATTTGCGATGCGGGGTTTGATGTTTGTCGTTGTTGTTGTTGTTGCTGCTCTTGTTGTCCTTTGACACAGTGGCGCCGACCGCAGCCTTCTTAACAACAGCAAGCACTACAAGCAACACCGACAATCACAAACGCAGCAAGCACCACGGGCAACAACAACAGCAACAAAAGCAACAACAACTGACAACAACAAGTAAACAACAACAACAATGCACAGCGAACAACGGATGCGCGAAACTGATTTTACCTGTTGTGTCATCCTCCTCGTTGCTATTGTTCCTGTTGTTGCTCTTATTTTTGTTGTTGTTGTTGCTGTTGTTGTTTGTTGTTGTTTTTGTTGTAGTGATGGCGCCCATGCAGAGGCGCCGATCACAGTTTTCGGTGTGAGCGCGGTTGGGTCTGCCACAGCAGGGACGATTGAGGCAAAGGTGCGAAGATGCGTCAGAACGCGGGGGTTGTAGCTTGTGGCGGCTAGATCGTGGCGGGGATACATACGCACGCTAACACGGCGCTAGCGGGCATTGTCAGACTGGCGGTCTGATTCGTTTTAGCTCTCTGACTGTTCTGTTTCCGTCTCGACCTGGCTGTCTTCGGTTGTAGCCCGTTGGTTCGTTGCCATATCGATCGAGCATTCTATCGACGGTATTTAATTTAGTGAGCTAAAACAACACAAAAACTAATCTCATATTCTATAGCTCCGACTCATAGCTGACATCATGACCTGATATCTGCAGGTTGCAACATCGAGGTTGTAGCATTGGTTGCAGGTTGTAGTATGGGAATGATGAACTAGCTACTGCATGGTTTTGCTATTATGGCCATTTTCCGGTGCTAGTTGCACCGCGTTTTGCACGAAGATTTATGAGTTCTTGGAAGATCTAATCGTTGCGTACAATTAAATACCAATCACGTTTCATGCAACTGAGCCACTCTTTTATCCCAATTTGCGTCGATCTATGCCATTGTGTTATTGAAAACAAGTATTATATGATTTATGATATATATAAATATATACACAGGGTGTGACAGAAAAATTTGAAGAGCAATATACAGAATTGTAGAGCTCGTTAAAGCAAATGTTTTTTTTTCCAATGGAACATGATCTCTGAAAAGTCTTATTTTGGAGTGAGAGTGAAATTACTACAATTTGTAACACTGGTGTTTTTGCCCAACATAGGAGCACAAATGTGCTGTTGTGAAACAACCTTCTAGACAGAAACTAAGCACACCTTCGTGTTCATGATAAAATTCTGCCATCTGAAAGATATGCAAGGCCGGTCAGAAGACGCGACATGGTCGTTTAGAAGAGAATTCGCCAAAAATGTAGTTCTTTATTAGCGTTCACGCCAAATACTTCAGAATCATAACCCTACAACCACTCACAGCGCTCAAAACGGACATATTCAGCCATTCATGGCGATCATTTTGGTACCAAACGTATGGCAATGCGAGCTGTGGTTGCGGAGTAATTATGATTTTTCGGAGGGCATGTCCAGATTAAGTGCACGAAAAATGACGCGCTGCGGCTGTCGCGCGACACGTCGGCGGTAGTGAACGTCGCCACAGTCATTTTACATGCACTTAATCTGCACATGCCCTCCGAAAAATCATAATTACTCCGCAACCACAGCTCGCATTGCCATAAGTTTGGTACTAAAATGATCGCCATGAGTTGCGCATTGCCCGAATATGTCCGCCATGAGTTGCGCATTGGCTGAATATGACGCTGTGAGTGGCTGTAGGGTTATGATTCTGAAGTATTTGGCGTGAACGCTAATAAAGAACTTCATTTTTGGCGAATTCTATTCTAAGCGACCTTGTCGCGTCTTCTGACCGGCCTTGCATATTCTTCAGGTGGGGCAGAATTTTATCACGAACACGAAGGTGTGCTTAGTTTCTATCTTGGAGGACTGGTTGTGTCGCAACAGCACATTTTGTGCTCCTATGTTGGGCAAAAACACCAGTGTTACAAATTGTAGTAATTTCACTCTCACTCCAAAACAAGACTTCTCAGAGACCATGTTCCATTGGAAAAAAACATTTGCTTTAACGAGCTCTACAATTCTGTATATCGCTCTTCAAATTTTTCTGTTACACCCTGTATATATCGTTTCTAGCCCTGGGGCTATTGCTGCTGATGTCGCTAGTTTCATTGCTCCTTGGACCGCCCAGAACCTCAAGGGATAAAGGTTATGAAGGTACCCTATGTTGGCAAACTTCGCGCGATCGTGAAGTGGTCGCATATTGAATTCACTTCAAATGTACCTCTGTTTTGTCAAAGGGAGACATAGTTTAAAATTTCTACATATCATAGACCGTTACCTAGATTCATACAATTAACAGTCAGTTTACATGTGTTCCGAAATTCGTCGTTAGCGTTTTGAGCTCTTAATGCCCTGGCTATCCACCACAACATCTTGTTATGCATACGATATGTCCTGGCCATTTCTTTCGACGTGACACCATGTTACCGTTTTAAGATTGTTTGAGAAAATGCTAAAATTGTTAGATACATTTTATTAGTTAAAAATACGATTGTACGTTAGGCAATCTGATTTGGAGTCCGCAGTTCTCACATAGGGCTTATCACATTGGAATAACGGACAATGTTACACCTCAATGAGACATGACAAAAGAGTTTCCTCTGTACATTTTCAATTGCTCCAATGTGTTTGTCTAAATAAGGCCACGGGGCCTTACAACAATAACAACCAGGAATTACATAATCTCATGCAAAAATTGTAATAATTTATTATATGACAAAGAGATCTAATTTTACAAATTAGACTAGTTGATCGGATGATTTAGGTGATATGAGTGCTAAAATCCAGCTCCGGGGTCACCTTAATCCCGATGCTATTTGAAATAGTGATAGCCTCTCCATGTAGCATGTAGTTACGAGTCTCATTTAAACGCAATACTACACATTTCGGCACTGATATACTAATTTTGTTTTTTTACACACAACTAAGACACCACTTTCATCGTGCTCTATGGTATTTGTCGCTTGTCAGCAGTGTTGAAAAGCCCGTATAATTTGAGAACATCGGCATAAAAACTTACTAAAACTATTTTTGGCGCAAACGCAGAATTTTCTACATAAGCGGTTCATGTAATAACTAGTCGTAGTAGAGAAATCTAAATTTACACAAAAGATCAGCCTATCATAATGGTCCAATATTAGATCATTTCGACGAGTCGGGTTCCTGTGGATTTGCTTTGAGTAAAGTCATGTTGGTTTTTATACAACAAGCCAACAAGGGCGACACGTTCTGCATGTGCCTTTCCAGTTACCCCGGCTTGAGGATCACGCCAGTAACTTCCCTCTTTCCTAATCGGGAGGCCCGGCGTCATAAGGCGAACTGCCTTTGTTCTCTTCCAACATGTTACATACAGTGCCTCGGTCTTATACGGTGCACGCTACAGATGATTGCGCTCCATCCGCTCCGTCACTATTGCTGCGATGCTGATTGAGCTATAGGTCTATAATTCTTTAACCTTGTCCTTTGTTTTGTTCATTCTATCTCAATTTGCTCTTCTGGAGTTCTATTCACTCATGTCTCTGTACTGTCTTCTTTATGGCCTTCCGTCTTGTTTTCATGTGCTCGTTTTTTACCTTTGTGTTCTTTCCTTCATCATGTTTCGTTCGTAATCTTTATTCGCTGCTTACGGCAATTCTCAGAACCCATTTGACCTTCAGGTCTCACGAGTCGCGTCTCGGCGCCCACAAGCTGAAGGCGTCCACGTTGGCTGCTACACACAGACTGAAGACATTTCGCCCCCACTTCACCTTTCTCTTTATCAACTCTCTCATACTCTGCGTACGTGTGACTTATTGTGTCCTTTCGCCATGCCCCTTCCCCCCGATCCCCATCTCATTTTCTCTCTACCTAGCCCTCTGAGCTTTTCAATCGTCATGGTGGTTGAACGATTTCCGTTGGTTTCTGTCGTCGTCGTCGTAGGCGGCGGCACAGCGTCGTTGTTGTCATCGTAATGCTGCTTGTCGTTGAAGCCTTTCGTTTTCACCTCCCGGGGCAACCCCCCTGCTGAAAACGACCTGCAACCTATTCTCACACACTTGACAACAACAACAACAGCAGCACCAGCACCAGCAAGAATGATTCAATGAACAGCCTACAACGAATGAACAAACATGCAAACAAGCTGCAGACGCGCCTACGCCAACTGAAGCCACTACTACGATTACCACCATCCCGTGCCGAGGCGGTGGTTCTTGGTTTTCCTTCTGTTTCTCCTAGCCACCCTCGTGTATCGCGTTCCTTTGAGCAGACAACTTGTACTGCATGGCGGTGGTGAGAATGACTACGATTTCGTCACCCTGCATCTGTGACTCACGCTGTTTTGAGCGACCAGCCCCGTCTGCTAGGCGGGAGGAAAGGCTGTTGGGGCTCAAATACGAGGGCGACACGTCAGACGCTTGTAGAGGGCACACTTGAGAATAACAGAAAGATGTGTATGCACAGAGTTTGAAACATTTTAGCGGGGACGAGAACGGCGTACCCAGCGTTAGCAATAGCTGTAGCAACGACAACAACAA
This sequence comes from Dermanyssus gallinae, assembly GCA_003439945.1. Lineage (NCBI taxonomy): Eukaryota > Metazoa > Arthropoda > Arachnida > Mesostigmata > Dermanyssidae > Dermanyssus > Dermanyssus gallinae. Next base: position 81,968 of record QVRM01004873.1, on the reverse strand, counting down.
CAACAATTATTGTAGCAACAACTGCAAAAGCAACAACAAGAACAATTACTGTAGCAATAGCTGCAAACGCAACAAGGACAAAGAAAAAACAGCAGTAGCAACAACAATAACAGAAGCAGCAAGAACAACAACAGGAGCAATAGCAACAACAGCAACTGCAGCAGCAATAGCAATAACAACAATAACGATAAGGATTACTCCTCTTTACTGCTGCGGCAAGTTATGACGACAATTTTACTACGTCTATTTTGACGACTAAGAATTCCAACTCCATTTGGTTATTCCTAGCACATCAATGTGTGCGTTCACACTTCACTTCTTTATTTTGTAGTTGATTGATATCACTGCTAGGCATTGACCTTAACGCGTTGCACGGCAGAGAGGCGATGACGCCGATCGACGAACCTCTGAATGAACGACGGTACAACGGCGGATGAGCGCACACAATAGGCCCCGTTCCCCCAATGCTGGGCCTCATATCTCACACGAGTAACGTTTGTGAGTGTGTGTTTGTGCGGGTGGCATGAAAGCTGAAAGGACGCGATGGACGCGCTGCGTGGTCGGTCATTGCAGTCTGCTGGATCATTCAGGTGGAGAATCCTCGCTGCTAGCAATATCCTCATGCCACGTCGTTGTCGACATATCATATCGCCCCATGACACCGGTCGCTATCGCAGCGCGTCGAAGAGGTTAATTACCGCCGGCGACCACCAATAGGGCGGCGTATGTTAGTGCACTAAACGAGGGAAACCTAGGAAAGTCGATAGCTTGTAGTCTGTAGCCGTGTAGTCCACACGGGCTGACATTGTGTAGTACGCTCTATTCAGGCGCGTTCAGTAACAATCGTTGCGAGAATCGAGGCAACACGTTCGAACCCTTCATACCTCATCTCTTCTATTTGATGATAACACAAATATGAATAAACTAAGTCGAGTAATACTAACAAGGTAGTATAGGTCGAACGCAAGATTCAAATATTTTCTGACCAGGACTATGATTATTTTTACTATTATACGACTTCGTGCCTGTTGCTCTGGGGAAACTAAGTTCTATAGGTGTACGGGCGACTGACGTAAAGCGACGTTCCAAAAGCAGATTCAGACTTCATTGGCTGTTTGTCGAGAGAACGTGGCGTCTATTATAGGCGCCATGTGCTGACACGAAATTAACTGATAACGGCGAAAATGTCCATTCATCACAAGTGTAGGAGTTAAACACTAATAATAATAATATGTGTGATCGCCAGCTCGTTGTTACATTATCCGTCCATACGCCATTGCCTTAAAAGCACTCAATCTGTTTCGACTTGCAGAACAGACATGCAAATTGTACCTAGTGATTGCACTCGAAGCGGCGTTTGCATCTTGTAGTGTGCATTGCTTCTTTTTATTGGCAGGACACTAACCGTTAGTAGTAGTTTTATTAACTAATAATTAGTTTACGATTATACATCATAGACATCGCATTTCCAAAGTTTAGACAGCGGAATTGCTCTTTCACAACTCTGAAGGTGATATAGATCACACGGGCAGCCACAAAGTTTACATATACACACCGGCGAGATCTCATGAGACTTCTTGCGCGCACAGATCTTCAGATGGAAGCCGTGGAGGGCAAATCTGGTGATTAGATGCCGGTTCTCATAACTGCAAGCTCTCCACAAATCCGACGTCATTGCTCTCGTTTCAAAAAACAGCGGGTCGCTGTCGGCCATTTTATTTTTCCAATCTTAGACGTGTTCTCTAAAAACAGTCGTCTTCGGCAGGTTGTGCATCCTCTGTAAGTCCTCAACGAATAACGGCGACGATGCCCGTAAGTACACTAACCTATTCAGGCTAGTGCGGTGGGCGTTCAATGCTCTCTTTAGGAAAGTGGCTTTGAGTTGATCAAATGCCCTTAAGTTCGATTTCGTGAGATAAGGCCAAATCACCTGAACACAGTAAGATGCTGTGGGTGCAATCTTCAGGTTAAACAAGTTCACAGCAACCTCCATCGACAGCCTGCATGGGTCATTGACACTGTAAAAGGACTGTAGGCCTTTTCGGACTCTTTCTTCAACATGCCTGGAGATACCTGTGCCACGTAAAGAAAACACAACCCCCAGGTAGGGAAAGTAGGGAACGATTTCGACTATTTCTGAATCCAGTCGGAGCTCCTCGCTTTTTGCCAGTCTTCCACCTCGTCGGAATTTCATCGCTTTAGTCTTGCTCGCATTAATCTCCAGTTTGTTCCGGTTTACATAGCCCTGTAGAGTTACAAGCGACTGCTGCAAGTAAAAGCGACTTCAGGAGAACAATACTAAATCATCGGCATACATAAGCGTTTCCACTTGTGAATGCCGACTATGTATATATTGTAAAAAAACGTTATAAACCCCAAATGCTAAGTCTGGCTATCACCTAGATTGTGGCTGCGTGGCCCGACCGTCTGTGTCTGAAGGGGTTGGTCAAAATTGCTGAGGTCATGGAGGTCATTGGGGTTGCTCCGTGGCGACCAAGCCACTTATGCGGATGACGTTCTGCTTCCTCTTCCACTTCCACTTCCAGCTTGATTGGTAGATTTTACATTGAATAGCATATTTTCTCCTACATATGGGCTCGAGGGCCGCAGCGAGGGGTCTTGCCGTTGGATGCGATTCGGCTATCTGGCACAAGGCGTTTTTGGGTTGACTGAGCCAGACGGTAATAGTGATCGAACCACAATCTTCGGCACCGCCTTCGGTAGACGAAGCGAATGGCCGACTATATAGCACGACGAAAAGATTTACGTAATTCTCAACATTAATGCTATTCGGGGACAGAGAGAACGCCATGTACCCATTTCGGATGTTCGGAGGGCTCCATTTGAGCTTCATCGCGATTAAAATATAAAGCAGAAAACTCGCCCGAATCTCGGAGTGAGTGGGTGTTGATGTGATATGACTTACTGATGTAGGGGAATACAGACAGGAATATCACATCAATGCCATTGCCTCAGTGCGCATGTGTCCATGCGGGAGTAACTGTGACTCTCTTTACAGCGTGTTTTCCCGTGATGTGCGCAAAGTATGCATACCACGGGCACCTTCCTTGCAAATAGAAAAATAGTCACATGTGTAAACTTCTTATCGTAACATTCCCTTAATCCGTCGATCATGGGAGGTTAGACATACGAAACGTCGATTATGTCGCAGCGAATTCATATTGTAGTATTGGCGTGGTCTATTCGAGGACTGTCAATGCTAATTACACTTAATGATATTTTCAGAATAGAGCAAGCTAAATATACAGGGTGTGCTGATTTTTTTTTGAAATATCGATATAAAGACTTGTAGAGCTCATTGGACTAAATATTTTTTTTTCATTAGAGCATGGCCTTTGAGTAGACTTGGTAAGACTGAGAGTGATATTATTAAAATCCGTGACACTGGTGTTATTGTCCGACATATGTAGAAGCACAAAAGTGCAAATGCGGGATAACCAGTTCTCCTATACAAAAACGAATCACATCGACGTGTTCGTGAAAAAATTGCTGAAGAATCTATAAAGCCGGTCAAAAGATGCGACATAGTCGTTTATGAAAGAATTCGCAAAAGATGAAGTTATTTTATTCGCTTTCACGCCCAATACCTCATAATCACAACTTTACGACCACTCAAAGCCCCAAAACTGACACTGATTCAGCAATGCAAACGTGCGTTTCATGATGATTATTTGATACCAAACCTAAGGCGATGCGAGCCGTGGTTGTGGAGTAATTAGGATTTTTCGGCGGGCATGTCGAGATTGAGGGCATACGGATTTTAATAATATCACTTCCCACTCCGAAACACTTCTCAGAGACCATGTTCCATTAGAAAAAAAAACATTTTCTTTAACAAAGTATATAATTCTCTGAATCGATCTTCAAAAAATTCAGAACACGTTTTATATAAACACTGTTCAAAAATAATAGCAAATATTTATATAGAACGGCGTAGATTTCGTGAAAATACGATTTTTTTTGTGAACTAGGGGGTTATAATGTTTTGTGATTCGTTCGAAAACACAAGCGATTCGTTTGATAAAGCAAGTCAAAATGCCAGCAGTTTGTATGCACTCCTTTCCAGCATGTCCACCTAAGGACCTTAGTTACTTTGCAACCAGAAATCAAACCACAATCGATTTGGTACCAAAATGATCCACACAAAGTGCGAATTACCCCAAGCGTTTGTTTTGTAAGCGTAATGCCAAATTTGCACGTACTTAAACGTGAAAGCCTAGAAGAAATAAAATATCACATGTTATCGATGTTTGCAAACTTTTCTCAACACGATTATTTTTCAATATCCTCAATTAGCAAATGTTGGATTTTCTTCCAAATATGCCAAATATTTTTAGCGTTTCTCAGTAAAACAAATAATTCTGTTGCAATTGCACATGTTGCAAAGTGATGTATGACCAGATGCATTGATATAACAAATATTAGTAATGTAGTTCTCACTGTAAAGCAACACATTTCCGCCCCCTATTCCATTAAAAATGCGTGTTTTAGCAAAACCTATGACTATAGTTAGACTTTATAATATATATATATATATATATAAAGGGAGATGGAGAGAGTACAAGCCCCCTCACAAGAAGCTTTGAACGAAACTTTGAGTCACACTCAACAGATTCAAGCAGGCACTTGACAAACTCATCATCGCCCCGGGGGGCAAACGGCCAGACCAAGGAGTCAGTCGGCCTCCGGGAGCTAAACCAGCTCTCGGAGTGCGGTGTATGTTTATTACTAGAGCAGGCGGGCTCGCCGAAATTTCCGCCGGCAAGTCGGCACACTCCTCTCTACTGGACACTTGGAAGCCTTGGCGACAATCGCGTGCCGCGCGAGGAGCCCGGAGGAGAGCGGGTTGGCTCTGGGCGTCTCGCGTCTCGGCCATCGCCGCATCTGGATGAACGAGAAATATAGCCTCGGCGAGGTGGAAAGGAAAGAGCGTTGAAGATGGCAGGCAGGCGCGAAAGCGAGTGCTCAAACCCCTTAAACCTGGTACTTCAACCCATCGTGGGTCTACCACCTAGCCAGCCAACCACCCACCTCAGCCTACTCCATCGCTTCAACGCTTACTGCCTGATGAGCTGACCGACGCGGCACACTTCATGACTTCAACCTCTTGCACATCGCCTGCCAGTAACGATAGTGCCGCATAGACACACACATACAAATATATATATATATATATATATGTGCGTGTGCATGCGACACCATGCAGCACATACTTAAATGTATGTGTGAATGTGTACCCGCTTAGACAGGCGACGCGATGCGAGACGGCGCCGTCCAGCTGAGCACCAACTCGGCGCTCGACACCTTTCTGCGCCTCATCTGAGCTAACCCAATTATCCAATTGCAAAAAAGATTTTTAGCGCTGTTCCCGTATATATATATATACGGAAATATATACGTATATATATATATATATATATATATATATATATATATATATATATATATATACGGTAACATTGTTTAACATGCAAGAAAAATACAAATAATAATAAAATTATATTTGTTTGAAGTTTTGGCTCTACTAGCAATTGTGACCCAAGAAGACTGCGGTTCATAATTAACACAATTTATGTGAAATCTATATATGGCAATGTTTAAAATATTTTGTGAATAGCGCTACATACGTGTATCGTATACACACTTATCCCCATGGACACATACACAAAACGTTTATGTGTGTGTGTCAACACAATTCGCTTCTTCTCTATCTTCTTTATGTTACGCGTGCCTATTTAAGCATGCATAATAGATGGTAGGTAATGGATATTTATTAATATTATACCTATCAAAAATGATGTTTAATCAAGAATGGAAGGTTGGATTTGCGCGACTCAGTCGGCCAGTTGTTTTCAGGGCAAAGCTCAGAATCCCGGAGCCTCTATGAATCAACGGGACGGGAAAATATACCACCATGGCATTACTAGTATTCCCACGTGAGCATGAAGCATCATTAGCAAAAACAACAACAACAACAACAACAACGTCAGTAACAACCTTTGATAATGGCAGGCACAAATCAACATTAGACCTGACATTTGCATCAGAGAGACTATCGCACCGAGTAACCGACTGGAGGATTCACGAGGAAGCAGAAACTCTATCCGACCATCTCTACGTAACCTTCTCTGTCAATCTAACTTCTTCCCAGCTTCATTGACCTACAAAACCGCAACGTTTTCCCAGGCTAAATTATACCCGCCTGCAGAAAGCATTAAGAAGAAAAGTACATAACCTCACTGAATGCTCGGCAGCAGAAATCTCTACACTACTAGAGGAAGCCTGCCGAGAGTCCAGCTCCCGCCCACACCCTAAGATAGCCAATCGACCACCGTGCTACTGGTGGAATAATCGGATTGCCGAAAAGCGAAGGGCCTGCCACCGCATGCGGCGAGTATGCACGCGCCGCAGAGCAAGGTACCGACGAGAACTCTTCTACCTATGGGAAAAGTATAAAGAAGCACGAAGAGCCTTACATAAAGCCATTAAGGTTAGTAAAAAAGACCACTGGATCTCTCTGGGTGAGGAGGTCGAGGAAAACCTTTGGGGCAAAGGATACATGATTGTGCGAAAAAAAATGCGCCACGCACAGCCGCCTTTACCTGTAGAAGTGGCGCGACCGATTGTAAATGCGCTCTTTCCACAAAGACCATTGCCGGAGTCGGTAGTCTTTGAAGAAACCTCAGATCTTTCCTTCGAGCCAATCTCAATTCAAGAGATCAGAATAGTGGCTGAACGCATACGACCAGGGAAAGCGCCGGGCCCAGATGCTGTCCCCCCTCAAGCAGTACGCGTACTCCTAAAGAACCATCCAAAGGTATTCAAACGCATGATGGACACAATTCTCACCAGCGGAGAATACCCAAAGCCTTGGAAAACGGCACGCCTTACCCTTATCCCGAAACCCGGGAAGCCACAAGGAGACTCCTCAGCATACCGCCCTATAAGCATGCTCTCCTGCCTATCCAAGGCAGCTGAGCATATTATCAACGGGCGACGGGCGACTAGTTACAGAATTAGAAGACAAGAAGGCGCTGTCAGAAAACCAGCATGGTTTCCGCGCCGGGCACTCCACACACTCGGCTATCAGCAAAGTTCCAAACATAGCTGAAACACAAAGAAATTCACCTATCGCAAACCGGGCGCACTGCCTTGCCGTCTTTATTGATGTCAAAAACGCATTTAATACGCTCTCGTGGGACGCCATAAACCAAGCATTTGGAAATAAAGGCGTGTCTCCCTACCTACGACGTATCCTAGCGTCGTATCTAAAGGACCGAGCATCTACATACGATGGAGTGGACTACGCCGTCACTGCCGGGGTTCCCCAAGGATCTGTACTGGGACCAACCCTGTGGAACATAACCTATGATGGAGTACTAAGACTGCCGCATCCCCCGGGAGTTTTTTCTATTGCCTACGCAGACGATCTGGCACTGATCGTTACCGCCAGTGACGAGGATTTGCTCGAAGGTACAGCCAACGGAGCCTTGGCGGATATCCGACAACACCTCCGCACGCTTGGCCTCGAACTGGCTTCACAAAAAACGGAAGCAATCCTTCTAAACGGATTGAAGCGTCCTCCACGCAACCTAAATTTACACCTGGAAGGCCATCCAATAACATCCACGCCCGTGGTCAAGTACCTGGGCGTGATCCTGGATAGAGCTCTCACAGGAACACCTCATGTGCGCTATGCAGCTAAAAAAGCAGCCAAAGCCTCAGCAGAGTTACGGAAAATCCTCCCACGGACCAGAGGGGCAAACGACTCTCGGCGCCGACTCTTAGCATCAGTAATAGACAGCATCATGCTATACGCCGCACCCTTATGGAAGCGCACTACTACAAGAGCTACAACACGTCGCCTCCTCAACAAGACCCAAAGACCTATGGCGCTTAACCTAACACGAGCAAGTCGCACGGCCTCCACAGCAGCCGTACAGGTACTCTCCAGACAAATTCCCTGGGACTTGAGAGTAAAAGAATTGGCATCAAGAAGCCCTGTAACCAACGTTCTGACGGAGGGCACACTAGTCAGCAGAACCGACACACTAAGCGAATGGAGCCAGCAATGGGAAGCAATCCAGCCGGGCCATCCTGGATATTGGACAAGATCAATACTTCCTGATCTTAAAAAATGGTACAGCCTCAAACACGGCTCGCTTACCTACCCACTCGCGCAACTGTTAACAGGCCATGGTGCCTGTTTTCAGCAGTACCTACACCGCATCGGTAAAACTGACTCCCCTGTATGCCGCATGTGCAACTCGGGGGAGCCGGATGATGTTAGGCACTGCTATGAGCGGTGCTCCTTCTTCGACACTGAGCGAGAGCTATTGTCCCGGAACCTAGGACTGCAGAACCCCCTGACATGCCAGGCCCTTGTAGAGGCGCTCCTCAAAGATCACAAATCCTGGATTCTAGTAAGAAGATTCGCACAAGGTATCTCTGAGGCGAAAATAACCGCCGCAAAAAGCCGAGCAGCCTAAATGGCAAGAAGAGTGGCCAGGCGAAGTAATCTCGAGAAGACAGTACTGCGGCCATCCCCGTCAAGGGGCAAAGAGGACGACTGGATTTTAGTGGGTGCGAGTCCCACACTACCGAGGCTTTAACAACGTCGCCCGGTGTGCATAACGCATTTTACCAGTTACCTCTATAAAAAAAAAAAAAATAAGTACAACTGATGAGGCATTATTATTATTATTATTATTATTATTATTATTATTATTATTATTATTATTATTATTATTATTATTATTATTATTATTATTATTATTATTATTATCATTATTATTATCATTATTATTATTAATATTATTATTATTTAGTTAATACAATTGTGAGGTATGAACGTTTAAATCATGTTTATCCTGCTCTGTTCGCTTTCTGTCAGTTCATGGCGCCTATAATAGAAGCCACGTTCCCTCTACACACGGCCAAAGACATCATCTGTCTCAAAAACATGGCCTCGCGTCGATCGCCCGTGACGTCTTCGAATCGTTTTCCGATGTCTTGCAGGAGTTTTGCTGTACCTGTGCTGATGGGGCCGAGTGTCTCTAATGTAATGGGTGCAAAGTGGTAGCTTCTAGATAGTTCTAGATACTTCCTCCGTTTTTCAGAACCCGCACGTTCTGCTACCCATCCCGCTTCGACTGCGCTGTGGCGTAAATATGATAACGCCGCCGTGCATGAAACCGTTACATCCCATACAAGGCATTTTCCGTGCGACCACAGCGGGATGGTGACCTCGTCAGGTCGCAACTCACTGCTGCCATTAAGACCTACTGGTTCGGGCGTAGATGGTATCCCTGCCCTTCTAAGAGCTCTTCTCACTATGGCGTTGAGTTCAGCGTGCCTTGTAAGTCTGCCGGGGCTTTTTAGACAGCTTAACGGTTGTAGACCGTCCGAGTCAACCGGTTGGCCGCATGAGAGGCACGTGAAGGGCTGGCAGACGGGGGCGCCTATCCTAAGAGCTGACACCATGCGGAAGAGGTTTGGATCCAGCATGGTACCAAGCTGACGGGACGGCAGCGCTTGAAGCCAGCCCCCGCTGAAAGGATGTTGAGCCGCTAGAAAGACGGAACGCTCTCTTGCTGATGTAAGGTTATTCATTATATCTCACGCGGACTTCTTAGTTTTGTACGCGTCAAGAAGTTTTTGACTCACGTGCTCTCTCAGAGGGCTAGGATCGAGATGACTCCTGATTGTTGCGTCTGCCACCGCGGTTGCCTTTTTCAGTTTAATCTTTGCTTCCTCACAAAGAAGTGATTCTGCCAGGGAGCCAAATTGATTCAGGGATGCAGCATAGCACACTGCAGCAAGATCCGTAGCTCTTCTTATTCCAAGGCCTCCGTTGTCGATGGGGAGGCTAGCTCTCTGCCACATGTTTCCTTCTAAGTTAATGTTAAGTACCTCGCTTAGAATGCTTCTGGTGGTCTCGTCATAGGCTAAAACGAAGTACTATGATGGTGCTAACTTGATGGCGGGATAGTGGGTGACCTAACATTATGATTTTTTTTTGCAAAAGGGGACATCTTTGGGTAAGCAAAAGTTATCCGCAAAGCGTAATATATATATGAGTGTTTGAAGAATTGTCTGAGATTTTTACAGTAACAGAACAATAAGAGTGTTTATGATGTGTTTTTTTCTATCTTAATACTTATATAATGTTATTTCTAAGGCCATACAGTAACGTAACTGTGGTAATGTTCATTGGCTTGTACAAACTCTATACACCCAGTTGTTGAGCACCTTCTTACGTAAATCGTAAGTCTCAATTGCATTAATGGCCGTTTCAGTGTTGGTGTTGAGCTCGTTGATGAGATAAATAGCGCTACACTTCTCTAAAATACCCTATGGGAAAGACTAACGGCGTTAAATTGCCAGATCTTAAAGGCCAGTCAATATTTCTATTACGCAATATTACCCGTCCAGGACACGTCAGCCTCAAAAGCACTAATGTATCGCCGACTATGTGGCTTGTGGCACCATCTTGTTGGAGCCAGAGTTTGCTCGCAGTCATTCCGTCTTACTTCGGTTCCGAACAAATAAGGATCATGCCGCGTTCTCCATTCATCGTCGAGTGGAACAAATAGGGGCTCAATGATTCATTTGGACCGGAAACCACAACAACTTGTCACATATGATGCGCGTGGAAGCGGCTCTTCGTGGATCACGTGAGAGTTCTCGGCTACCCAGATGCGACAGTGTGTGCTTATATCACACTTCCATTCAGATGGAAATGGGCTTCGTCAGAAAGGATGACACTCTTCGCCAAGTCGACATCACGTTGCATCATCTCGGAAGCCCAATCGGCGAAGTTAAGCCGCTCCTAACGGTCGCTGAGCTTGAACTCTTGCCTCTGCTGAATCCTAGATACATCGCTAGATCCGACCTCCGTACCTAATTGAGGTACACAAAAGACCACGTTGTTGGGCACGCCTCCAAACCGATATACCGGACATTCTTCTACATTGTCGGCTACAGCTACGATCTGTTTAACTGAATGAGCGATCCGTGGTCTTCCACACCACATCACGTTGTTACGAAGGAGCAAATCAGGAAGAAGGCAGAGCTATGCGCCGGTTTTGAAAGATGCCAGCTAATTATATATATATATATATATATATATGCACAGAGAAAAGTGCATACCGTTGACTCCAGTGTATCGCTAGCAAAATGTACCAATGTAATAAAATAAAAATAAAGACAGTAGTAATCAAGGCAGGCCTACACTAGTGATTAAAACAAATATTGTAATGCACTGCGCTTTACTAGAAATGTGTCCTATAAATCACGATTATAAATGCGAAGCAATACTCTTTAGCAATGAACATTAATTAGTAAGGCTTAGTTATGGCAGAAACAAGGGTGGAGTTGGGCTATCGACCCTGCTATCGACCCTGCTATCGACGATCGGTTTGTCCAGACCGAATACTCGACGAATTAAAATCAGTTGTCAATGTGCTGAATTGATATTTTCCTTCATTAAAAGCGGACATTACTGCGTTTCTCGATTTGCATATTAGGCCTATACGAGGCTTCATTTGGTACATACATTATTATAGATATTGCACTTGATTTTGCAAAAAAACATGCGTTCTTAAACGGGGCGTCAGGACATCCTGGAAACATCGGAAAAGTTGTGATCGTTATTGTCGTTCGCTACTACTAATTACCGCGTGTTAGAAAGCTTCCGCCTTTCTCCTTGGAACTGCGAGTCACATTGTGTGTTTCATAAATTGTCGAGTGTCCTTAAACTCGCCGTCAGCTTGTGCATCTTCTGACATCGATAACGGGCGGTACTTCAGAACGATTGAAGAAGTTGGATAGCACCTAGCTACCCAACGAGATGCGATTCGACAGTAATGTGTACGCATTTATATTATTTATTTTTATAGCGAGATCACCGTTCGGCCGATCAAAGGGGCAGCTATACTGGCTGCCCCATTTTCAAACTCGCCGATTGCTTTCAACAGTGTGTGATGGCAGGCGTGGTTTCAAGCAAAACCCAAACTCATACCCGACTGTAACAAACCCAACAACAGATGATGCTTACTAAGTGTTCCCTATCGACAGTGCACGCCACAGCAAACAGACGGGATCAAAGAGCAAAGAGGTCTGCATCTCCGGGGAAAACGTCGCGTCCGAGAAAACTCCGTTTGGGCGACTTCGGTTCGACTTGTGTGAGATGTGGCGAGGAAACCAACCTAAAGTGATTTCTAAATGTGCTGTGCAGAATAAAGTAGAGTACAAAGCGAAATGGAAAATGATATCGGAGAGCACAACACTGAGTGGCAAAGTGGCGCAGTAGTTCGCCTACAGGGAACTGGTAAATAGAACGCTTTACAAAATGTTGTGTCGGAATAGCGGCGCTTTTGAGTTGGCGATTTCAAGCGATGGGCAACGCAATTTCCCTGCTGCACCGTATGGTTGCCCGGCAGAAAAAAGGCCAATCTCAGGCCGAGGCAAATGTCCAAAACATTGCCCGACAGTGATACGGTAGTTGCTGCTCGCGCTTTCGTTCACCCCGAACATCTATAGGTATTTCCGAAAAAACACCTATAGATGTTTTTTGGATACGTATCCTTGCCAAAAAAGGATGCGTGTACATTGGTAGTGGGGAACCTCGCGGCTAAATTAACTACTACACGATATCAAGCTCATGCGCTCTTTCCGTTTTCTGGCCAAGACTACAAGATAACGAATGTTGACCTCGCGAATACGACAGTTCAAAAGAAGGTACCAACGCTAACAAATGTATATAGAGAGAGGGTAAAAGCTCAATTTGCGTTATTATGAGAATGTAATCTATGTCGAGAATATAAAATATTACTGCAAAAAGCTAATGTTTTTGGCGGTGTAAATTCCACAGTCTGAATCCCGAACGACATACGATGATACTTAAATAGAATCATTTTGCCCTTCCTTGCTCGTATTATTGTCTACAGGATCGGTTAAAGATCATCATGAACGTGATATTGCAATACCCGTGGTGTGACTTTTATCTCCCGTTTGACCTAACACAGGTGTACACTCACTAACGTAGAGTTCAACGTCCAGAAGGTGATGAACTATATATATATATATATATATATATAAATATATATATATATATATATATATATATATATATATATATATATATATATATATATATATATATATATATATATATATATATATATGCTTAATAGTAAACATGTTTCGGCTATGTAGCCACCCATCTCATCAATGTTATTTTGCTCAACATAAATAAATTGAGCTAAGGTTCCTAAAGTTGCTGCGTATTCGAACTTGATTCGTGGAGCCCGTATGTTGTATCGTACGGCGATATGTCCGACATGAATAATACTAGATCTATACGTGTACGGGCATACATGCGAGCCAATATATTAGCATACACATACAGCTCTTATTATTAGGCTATTGTCCCAGTGACAATGCAATCAATTGCTATTGTAAATGAAAGTATGTGAATCGTTTTTGCATTGCATTGTTAGGAGGACTACCCATGTTATCAAGCAAAACGGTTTGAAATGCAAAATGAACTTTACACACCTGTGTTCGGTTTCTAATCCTGAACAATTGACTATGTGCAGCGCCAGATGAATACCAATGATACACAATAACGCATATCCCGCTTGCGTTATGGCGTAAGCCGACGAGAAGCTGCATGGTATATGCCTTCACACAATGCTTGTTGTCAGGTACACTACATTGGGGTTCTTGACCTCAATGCTAGCGCCGTGACACAATAGAACACCGCTAGCAGATCGCTTGTCGTACCACACGTATAATAGTAGGAAAATCTAGCATCCACGCTCCTATTTGCTGACTGCCCTTGGTATAGGCCAGCCCTCCTATAGAGGAGTCTATCCCTTACTTCCTCAAAACTTTACGTGTGCGAGGCAGGAATCTCCTACTTAATATCGTCATATTATGACTGTAGACTGTATTTAAGTATTAGTATTTGTACATATTTGTTTTTCATCTAACATATAACTTAATGGTTATAGAAAAAAAAACGATGTCATTACTTAAACCAAGTATTAAACAGAAAATAAAATAAAACTATGAAAAGTGTATATCATATATGCATATATATATCTAAATTGTGTTCGAGCTACAACTTATCAGAAACAGCACTTCTTTTTATTGAATAGTTTGGAAAAAAAAGAATAGTTTTTAACTTAGTGCTGTCTAGTTAAAACAGTTGCAGATGGAAATCTTTTATGCAACACGCAAACTAGAACCAGCGTTGTCTCAATAACAATGTCAGAAGTCGGGCGGTCACCTCGAGTGTACAGTGACCAACCTGGGAAGCTGCGCGGAAAAAGACGAGCAGACAAATCGGGGAAACATGAACAAGAAAGGAAGATCCACATAACGAGGTCCTCAATCCACCTCTGATCATCCCAATATGATCGTTGCGGTTAAATCCCACATTGCTCGAGAAACAACAGTTCCATAATCCTCCTGGAATAGTTGTTAGCGCGTGTCCTGTAAGCTGACGACTACATGCATAACACAAAAGTTATGCACTACAAATCGGCTCTACTTTGACAACTGACTGCAGCTTACCGACATGCACCAAGCGTCTCTCTATGGCTCTAACAATAGACGAGAAAGAGTGTAATGAAACTAATAACATGTGACGAAGAGAGTAGTTTGCGCAATATTGCATTGTGAAGCGTGTTGTTAGTTGTGGCGACAATATACGCATGGTTTAATTTAGGGTTGAATCAGGGTTTAGGTGCAATCTCCTTCGACAAGGAAAACCCCAATTTGTGGAGGTTCCTTAAGTAAACTTATGGAAAAAAAGGTTTAATTGGCTAACGGTATGTTGATGAGATTCTGACACCCCTCCTACTTGCCTAATGCACAAGTTGTTGGTCATCACTTGATATTCATGCATGCTGCAGTTCTAGGCCGCACACCACTGCACTCGATGCTAGGATTAGCCTGATAATGTCGCCGATTTTGTGTTTCCGACCTGAATCACATGGAACATGTGTGCGATAGAATGACGAGTTACAGCTATAACCTCACCCATAGCAAAACTTCTGGAGCTCATGAATGCTTTGCAGGAGTAAAAATATCTCATAGCGGTTCATTAATAATAAGTTAGCTCAATGCCAAAATGCATAGTGGCCTTATAAGGGTACATAATATAGTGCAGGCCATATTAGGGTAATACACACTATTAACTAAATTACATTTACATTAAAAATACACAGTGCAGATATACGTTCTCAAAACGGCAATTATATTTTGTTGTTATGTACTTGCCACTCAACATATTTTACCTTGATATTTTAAATAATGAAAACCATGCAAAATCTAAGTAACGCTTTGATCGTATTTTAAAGCAAATTTAATTATCTTACGAATGGCGCGATCAAGTTTGTGCTACTAGTGTGAATACAAAATATGCCCAAAGTAAAATAAGATATTCATTCATGTGCGATTAAAGTTTTTTTCCACATATATATATATATATATATATATATATATATATATATATATATATATATATATATATATATAATATATATATATATATATATATATATATATATATTATACATATATATAGTAGTGGCATATTTGCCATGAGCTACGCGCAGCACTTATATGACGATTAGATGGCGTAGATAGAGTAGAGAACACAAACCGCCATACATTTTACCTATCAAGTTCTACTAAATACATTTGGTAAATGCAAACAAGTTCGCCATCTAGTCTATTTATCTAGTTAGCCTAGATAAGTCAACTCTAAGGTATTAAACAAGTGCTTTTTTCTGCTTTTTGACAATGCCTAGAGTAAGCGTCGGACAATTAGCTGACCGCTCGATGGCTGTAGTGTCAAGGATTCTCTTGCTCGCACAGTCCTTTGCGTCCCAGATCTCACCTTTATTGCCTGCTCACTCTCCGTAGGAAAATCTTGCTATGGAAGTAGTTTGATTTAGCTAAGAAGTCTACGCCTGTTGAATATTTTTTTTTTAGATTTTCCGTAAGGCTATCGCCCGTGTAAGGTTTTTTCATGTCATGTCTAATTTTAATCCACTCCGGCATTTACCTTATCTAAATTGGAAACCATGCAAACCAATTTAAGAGTGGCCGGTCTGGGTCTCGAACCCAGTCCTCCCGAATGCAAGGCAAGGGCTTTGCCACTAAGCCATCTTGCTCGGTAGTTATAATTTATTAATGATGCCAATGGAGCGATAATTGTCTCCCGAGAACGTGTGAGAACGTCTTGCTCGGTATATTTTCATATCTTCAACTGGCGTAGCCACAAACGACAAGGCAAGACAAAAAGGTGCGCTCTATTAGAAAGCATCACTCATCCACAGCTTGGTGGTAGAAGGCAGAGCATTTATGCATGTTGTAGGCTGGCAAAGCCTAAAAACATATATGTGTATGCTTTAATATCTGCACCCTACGACCAAGCTGTAAATGAGTAACACGCTTCTTGATAGAGCGCCTTCTTTTATCTGATATTTTTCTCCTTTTATTGCAGTAATTGTTGAAAGTAATGTAACAAACGTGCATTTTTTTTGATAAACAAAACGGGAAGTTATATATATATATATATATATATTATATATTATATATATATATATATATATATATATATATATATATATATATATATATATATATATATATATATATATATATATATATATATATATATATACATATATATTTTCAAGTACATCGACGCATTAACAAATTTCACTTTTGCATATTACAACACATGCCTTAGTACGCCTGGCGCCTTAGTGTCATTCGTCGTCAACGAATAGGAATACTGCGTCTCTGGAACAGCCAGTGACCCAGCCCGCCAAAGACGACTGCTTGTCTATCGCAAGTGTCTACCTCGGAGAATATTGACAAAGGTCTTGGACCTAACTTATTCTTCTTCTCCACCTTGGCGGTCCCGGCCTGTCTGATGATCTAGTTTCTCTGCCGGGTGGTGAAAGTACTGAGGGATTTTTTGAATTTGAAAAGATACCCTCGTATTTACCCACCTGCTCAGCGTTAGTTTCAGACACTAAAGGCTTTCTTTCTCACTCGCTAAGTATCTGCTGAGCATACAGTTCTCTCGCTGTCGACCGTCGATTCAATCAGAAATACGGTAGGTAATGATGTTCAAGGACATTGTGCTGTTGCTGTCTGGGCAGTAGGTATCGATGGGTTAACATGGACGCACAGGCTGGCCCAGAAAAGCAGCTCTTTTTTCTTGTAAATCAACAGCGTAACGAACGTACGTATGAAGGACATGCCTCTAATTGGCCGTTCGAAGATGAAGGTAACGAAGTTTTTTTGAAAGATAAAATCTCTGTTCAGCCATTCAACCCGGCTCACTAACTAAGAACAGCACTCATAATTAGCTGAGTCCGAACAATACGCTTCAGAAACATGATGAAGACGCTGCTGACAAAAAACTTTTAATGATGATTATGATAAACGAGTATGTATACGATATATATATATATATATATTCAAGATGGTAGTAACCGTACAAATTAATCCATGCTTATTTGGTACGTAAGAGTTTATCTCTCTAAATCAACAGTATCAAAGGTAAAAATAAACACTTTATTACTCATAGGCCACAAAGACTTCTACAATAAAAATAGGTTGATCTGGCCACGGAGAACATTAAAATTGGTACGGAAGTCAGTTGCAAGTGCTTAGCCGAAATGCGGGCACTCAGTGACTCAAAGTTTGACGATATATCAAGAAGGAGAAATTTCTGGAAGTTTTGACAGACCGCGAAAGTTGGCTGATTATCAGCACGGTCAATCGGCAGTCATCCAAAAGCAGCAGCATAACCTAAACCTCGACTGCATAGCACAGTCGACAGTAAACCTCGACTGCACCAAGACACTCGACTGCATAGCACAGAACCACCTTCTAAAGATGGTAAGATAACAGGTCGTGCTAAGACACTGCTCCGGGAAATAAAAACGTTTTATATCACTTTCGCAAACGACCTACGAATATTGAGACACTCGTTTGTTTTCTTAAAATGGCAATGTGGTGCCAAGAAAACAGAAAAATTCTCATTGGAAAAAGCTATTTTTTTTTTTTTTTTTTTTTTTTTTTTTTACAATTCATGTGTTTATTGTCATAGGCATACAATTATGGGGAATAAAACAGTTTCTACGGGATCTCCGGAAGCCCTGCGGCTGACGGAAGAGACCCTTCCACGGCCGCGGCGTTGCCGCGTTGAACCTCGATCGATATGCGCTGCAACAGGTATTCGCTAGCTCGGGGGTCCTGAGTTGCAGCGTGACTTTCCGGCCCAGTTCCTTAATAAACTTCATAGACTCCGGTCCGATCGGTCCAAAGGTCTCTATGGCAATCGGCTGAACTATAAATTGCGATGCTAGTTCCTGGTATTTCGTTACTTTTCGGTTCTCTGCGAGCCGGGCGCATGCGCCCACCTCCCGGCTCGTGTTCTGAACGTAGCTTTTGGCCAGCGTACATGACACTGTAACATCCCACACGAGAAGACGACCACGAGCCCAGGGGGTAAGAGTTTTTCCGTCTGGCCTCAGCTGACTATTCTGACTAAGACCGACAGGCTCCTTCACTGCCGGAATGTGGGCCGAGTGAAGAGCACGGAAGATAACGTCGTTGATGGCGAAATGACGTGAGTGGCGCCCAGCGCTATAGCGACACGACAAGGCGTGTTCACCCGTGGCACTTACCGGTGCTCTGCATAGACTGCATGGGTGGGGTGCGCAAACGACCTCCCCAAGCCGTAAGCCGGAAACGATGCGGAGTGTGTTGTTGTCCAGCATCGTTCCCAGCTGCGGCGAGGGGAGGGCTTGAAGCCACTTGCCACTGATTTGATCAAAGCACGCTTTCAGACGGGCCTTCCCTGAGCTGTCGGGAACCTGATTTTCTAGGTCGCGTTGGAGCCGAGATACCACGATTCGATCCAGAGATCCTTGCGCTATGTGCTCCGGCACTGAATCCCACTGGTCGCGAAAGTTAGCGAGTGCTGCCTGCGTTGAGTCGGCAATCCAGCTATCAGTCGAAGGGGCCCCGATGGCGACGACAAGCTTCTTAACATTGGACAACGAGCCCTTGACCTGACGCTCGAGGTTAAGGCATGGACGCAGGCAAGCCTACCGGTCCGGCTGGGTAGAATGGGCATTCGCTCGGCCACGGACCTTGCTTTGCCCGCCTTCCTGGCCCCTTCACATAGCTGCAGTGGCCATTACTGCCGGCGGATCCATCAGCTACCAACAAGACGCCGTTCGGCTCTGGGACGCGCGTCAGTCTGGTCGTCCTTCTGAGGAACAGATTACTAGACAGAAGGGGTTGGACCAAATCGCCACCTAGGCTACTTATTTGTTGGCCTGCGAGTTAGATGTAAACAATATTAGACTGAAAGCGGTCTCATCCGACGCCGCTGGAGCTTGTGTCGACGTGTTTCCTTCCGAGCTCGTAGGCAGTAAGCTGGCCGACGACCAGTTCCGTGCCGCTAGTGGTCTTCGACTTGGCATTGCCACGTTTGAGGAAGAGGAATGTCCATGCGGTGGAACAGTGGATGAGCGCGGCCTGCACCGGCTTAGCTGCACTAAGCTGGCGGGGCTTATACAGGGCCGCCACGATGCATCAATGACGTCCTCGGGCGCGCCTTTAGACAAGCCGGCTACCGCGTCACGCTGGAGCCTGATGGATTGCAGAGGGACGATAGGCGCCGACCGAATGGCCTTACCAGCCGAGACTGGGACCGTAATCGGCCGCTGGCGTGGGACGTACTGTCTCTGACAGCGTACGTTCTCGGATATCGTGCACTAGCCAGCGCGGGCGTCGGCCACATCATTCACCAACGGGAGATGCACAAACGGCGTCTATACGCGCATCTTCTTGAGGACCATGTGGTAATGGCGTTTGGTCTCGAGTTATCTGGCGTTTTGGGCAAGGATACACTCAAATTAACAAAAGAGCTTGGGAAGAAGCTCTTTGAGGCTACAGCGGAGCCAAGATCAACCGCGTTCCTCCGACAGAGAGTGTCATTGGAACTCCAGAGAGGCAATGCCAAGATAATGTTGAGTGGTCAGCGATACTCAAGCAATAACAATGATGTTACATAAAGAATATCTTAGTATTGTGATACATGTACATAGTGATAATAATAAAACCCTGTTTAAAAAAAAATATTATTATTATTGAAAACGTAGAGTGTTTAATTTCTAATTTGATACTCTAGCTGAATATATCATCGTACTCGTGTACTCTGCAAGATGGCGGCCACCAGACGGACGCAGTTTTTGTGTGCTCTAACATTGGTGTATTTTTTAACAAAAACTTGACTTCAAAAGAGGTATTACTGCAGCCAAACGCGCAAAGTGGTTCAAACTACCATCAAACTAAAATACACACCACAACAGATGACACGGTGAGCGTTTTAAAGCATCTACCTCGACGATGCTTTAGTAAGACACAACTCATTCGCTCCACGGCACTTGTAATTATGCTGTTACTGACTGGAGACATCGAGAGCAATCCAGGCCCTCCATGTGTGTCTTGTGGTGGTGATATTCATCAAGTACAAGACCGAACTGTTTGTGAGGGCTGCAGTAAAGCACTTCATACTCATTGTGCATACCAGAAACCTGATCGGTACACTACAAGCTGCAAGTCATGCTTTTGGAAAGAAGTAGCTGTTACTGTGACAACTAACAGCGCAAGTGTGAAACCAAACTGTGGCTGCCTTAGCGATCTACATTCACTTAAAAAGAAAATTGACGAGCTAACAAAAACTGTCAATAAGTTAGTCACTGGTAATATTGGCAGCACCATTGCCACAACACCAGCTGTCTACCGGGCCAGCAACAAACACCCAGCACCGCAACGACAACAAACACTACAAATGTGCAGAAACAATACTCAGCAAAGTTCGCATGCAAGCATCAACACCGGGACCCCTCGACGTCTGCGTATTCAAGACGTGCCAAAACAACATGGAAGCCGCAACGGTACGTTCACACCAAGTGGAGGACGCAAGAATGCATGGCTGACAGTTGGAATAGGAGGACACGTGACGAATCGTGAACAACGTGCAACAACTGGCACAAACAAACTGACAGATCTGAAAGTTGTAGACGTTCAAGGCGTGCCCGAAAGACCTCGCATGAAAGCACTATTTGTAAGCCGCCTCAGTTTGTCACATACATGTGAGGATATACAACAATATGTAGCTCGGATTGTGGGTAACAATGTCAACGTTAAAGTGACAAAACTTTCAGGAATAAACCAGGCATATTATAATAGTTTTCACATAAATATAGCAGCTAACAAATTTAAAGAACTATTGGACCCTGGGATGTGGTTGGAAGGGATACACTTTCGTCCTTATCGCGGACAATTAAAACCATTTAGAATATACGACGCAGAGAAAACGACGACCGCTGGGACTAAACGCAGCAGGCAAACTGAAGAAGAGGACGATATCACAATGATATCTTGAAGAGATTGACAAGTGGCGTTAAAGCAGCCCGCAAAACACACACAGAATCAATTTAAATGTATGTTGTGGAACGTTGAATGATTAGAATCATTGTATAATAAGTCAGGCGAAAACGATTTTCTTGACATGGATATTATGTTTTTAACCGAAACGTTTGTGACAAACCCAGCAAATTTTATTCAGTTTACACAACACAAAATATATCACGGACTTGCACTTAAGTCTCAAGGAAGAGGCCGACCTAGATGGGGTGTGGCTATCGCCGTCAGAACGACCGAGTGCACACATGTACTCAAATGCACTGCAAGAGAATTAGTTCTGGAACTAGAAGAATATTACCTGGTATGCATATATAGTCCACCAGACAGGCAACCCGCTGATATAATACACGGTGTTAGGGACGCAATAAGGTATTGTAAAAAGACAAATAAGCACATTGTTATAGGGGGTGACTTTAATTGCGACCTATTAAAAGATAACGCACGAAGCGCAGCTTTTATATCAGGAATGCATGAGCTTGGATTGCAAATTGAAAACAACAAACATGAGGCTACGTACGCCAGCTGAAATAGAAAAAGTGCCGTTAATGTGCCCAGTGTACCCTCAGCACATACCCTCAGCCGCTCCCTGAACCCCCAGAAATTACAGCAAGCACTACAACTCATTCAGCCAACAGACGATATCAATGTAACTGAAAGAGCTATCCGGTGGGCAATCCAGATTTCATGCGTAAGGAAATCGTTATACACACCAACTACACACAAACCATGGTTTGATGAACAGTGCAAAGCCATAAAGTACACTATTTGCAGTCACACGGATTTTAGTCCAGAGGGATTACAACGACTCGCTGGTATGAAACGGAATTTTAAAAAGATTAAACAAACAAAGAAACAAGCATATGACATAATTCAGCGTGTGACACGCGTGCAACAAAGCGCTACAAAACCATGGATACTCCTCCCAAGACGACCCACTCCACCAAATCCATTAATCAATGATAATGAGTGGATACTTCATTTTTCGCGCCTATACGGTGGTGACCTTCTACTACCTCCGAGGGAGAATATCTGTGATTACCGAGCATTTACAGAAGAAGAGGTCGCCAATGCAATCAAATCCAAACAAAATGGTAAATCTGCGGGTCCCGACCAAATTGTGTATGAACATATTAAAGCAAATATACGTTTTCTGTGCCCGCCATTGACCAGATTGTACAATGGATGTCTACGCAGCGGCAAAATACCGGAAGAATGGAGAAAAAGTTTCCTGCAGCCAATTTACAAAAAGACGGGTGAAGCAACCGACCCATCCAACTACCGCGGGATTGCAGTTATTAGCGTCGTTTATAAAATTTTAACTTCACTTGTTGTAGAACGCTTATATGACGCCATAGGTCCAGATCTACCATGTGAACAACCTGGATTTCTAAGAGGGCGATCTACGTTGGATGCCGTTGCCTTTATTTTAGAACACGTAAAGACCCGCCAAGATCAAAAAGAGATGACATATGCCGCTTTTATCGATTTTAAGACTGCATTTGACTGCGTTAGAAGAGACAAACTTTTTAAAGTACTTCAAACCCGATATTCTATAGAGGGAACTATGCATAATCTAATACGTGACATGCTGCAAGCGAACTTAATTATTATTAAAAACGAAGCTCATTATGTCAGCAGGCCGGTAGCACAGAAAACTGGAGTTATCCAGGGTGAGTCCGCAAGCCCATTCCTCTTTATATTGTATATAGCTAGCTTAGCGGACGCCCTCAGAAATGTAAAAGCAACACATGCATTTTATGCTGACGACATAGTGGTGCTTGCAAAAACACGAAATCACTTGCAGTTTTATCTCCAGGAAGCCTCAGATTGGTGCCAAGAACACCAATTGACAATCAACATAGCCAAAACAAAAATACTACGATTTAGTAAAGGCGGATCGTAAGCTGCAGATGACCGGTGCATCAAAATAGGGGGAGTAAATGTTGAACTGGTTAATCACTTTTGTTATCTAGGGATAACAGTGACTCCCCGGCTGTCATTCAGCAGACATATAGAGGAAATGCGTAGCAAGGCTACAGCGGCCATGATTTCAGTGGGAGACGTTACTGACATAGATTTAAAAATTGCGCTAAATTTATTTAGAATAAAAATTGTTCCTATAGTAAGATACTGCCTTCCCGCAATAGCCCCTTATTTCACAATATCGGACCTTAAAAACATAGATAAAATAAAATATTATTTCATAAAGCGCATTTTAGGCTTGCCAAAGAACGCATTGGCCACGTTTGCACTGGAACTATGCCATGAACGCACACTAGTAGAGGATTTAGTACTGGACAAGATACCGTTCAGCATACAGATCTTAGAAGCCTACAGAGAATTTAGAGAAACTCGCAACATGGCATTTGTAATGGGGGTCCTGCTTTTTGCAGCAATAAGTGGAAACTGTCATCACAGAAAAATAGATCTATAATATGCCGAACAACATGGCATGGCTACCACCACCTTTTGTGCTTAAGAGGAAATTGTTATGAAATTGACGAATGCGTATGTAAATACTGTGGCGAGTGCAATATCGGACGATACCACATACTCACTTGCTCGTTTATCGAAACACCGTCACTACAAGCACGTGTTAACTATATTATTAGCCTACAAAACGATATGTGACTTTTTGTAATACACTACCAATTTATGGTGAATAAACTTGAAACAATATATCATCGCACATAACTACTAATACAATACAGTGAATAAATTATTATATTTATTATTAATAGATGGTCGATTGTTCAATGCCTGCTGTGTGGCTAGTCGCTATGGCGATACGAAGTAAGGTAACCGGCGGCGCGTGGACGTTGTCGCGCGAAGGTGTACGTACTCTACGTATCGAGTAAAGGATGAAGTCGACGATTCACTCGAGTGAACGGTGAACGTTGTTTAACTACGGCCACGACAACGAGCCGAACGAGCCAAAGAAAAAAAAACGACAAAGACGAAGAAGAACAAGAAAGAGAAGAAGAAAAAGAAAAAGAAAAGACGAGGGCTTAGTGGACACAGCGAAGCAAGAAAGCAGGTAGGGTGGAGGAATAGCCGGCTCGGTTGGTTGGTCATCGTCATCATCATCGTCGTCGTCTTCTTTGCGAAAAAGCGTGGCGGCGCTCGGTTCGGCGGCCCGGGGACGTACGTCGAACCTACCGTGACCTTACATCATTAGGAAGGCGCTCTCGGGCCGTAGAGACAGCGCGCGCCACGCTCTACCATCGCTCCTGTTCTTTCCAGCGCGCCCTTGGACAGCTTAGAGGGTGTCGGCGACACCGTACAAGGCCCGGCACCAGCAGCGGCGGCGGCAGCAGAAGCATCTCCACCACCACCAGCAAGGGTCTATTACATGTTGAGTCTTATTCAATTCGCCGTCGGCAGTCGACCGGCCGAAGTTGGTTCCGTGTATGTATAATGGCCGCCGCCGGTGACGTAAGACGTCGCTACACTGTCGCTAGACTCGTGGGTCGCAAAGCAGGTCGCGCCGTGAAACGCAGGTGATAATGAAACGATGTTAGAGCCACGCGTCATAGGCAGGCGCCGACAAGCAGCACGCTGGGGGGGGGGGGGGGGTAGCATGCCTCAGCCGGCATCAGCCAGAGAAGAAAAAGAAAACGAATAATTACCCCTTTCTTGACTTGAAACGTTGCTGAGCACCAATACGCGTTTTATCTTCAGCGCTGTCGATGTCGTCCAGATACCACCATCGGTCTATTACTAGCATCATAATAATAATAATCCTCATCCTCGTGATCGGCAGTATCTATGACGATTTCGCTTCAGGCCAAAGTGCTGCCGAATGCCTGCCGTGTACAAGTACAGCACAAGCATACAGGACGGGAAGGTGGGGGGTGGTAACTGTGAACGGCAAACATCGTGGAGGCCTTTGACACGTGTAGAGGTCAGAGCTAGAAACTAGCCGTGACATATACACGTGTTCAATTCGAATATTGTCTCACAACTTTTCTGTCCCATAAATGTATGGCGCCTAATAAAGCACTCATTATTAATGTAGTTAATTGTTCATGCTTACAGCAAAAAACACCGCGGCGGTATTTAAGCGTCTAGATTGAGGTTTGAGCCGCCGCCGGCCGTGGTGTAAATATATATATATATATATATATATATATATGCATAGGCATCGTGGCCGTTCAGGGCTCACATCTACTAAATTTAATATCACCGTGGTGAATATTTAAGAGAAATAACCACTCTTGAAAATGAGTTAGAGTTTAGTTTTAGTCGCATTTGGTACTCTCGGAGAGGTCCTATTAAAATAAAGCGTGAAGTTAGTGGACTTGTTGTTTAGGCCTGAAGTATGTCTTATGTGGGCAAAACAACACGAATGCGTGTATTGTAAAAAAACACCCATAACATAACACAAAACAAAAACGTTCTAGCGTTGATTCTGTGGTGACCCAAGTTGTCACCGAAAACTTGGTTTCCTAACAGATTGCTTATACACTCATACATACGGTTTATTTTTTGTGATGGATAGTCCTCTAGAAGTAAATGGTATTTTGCATAGGCGGAATGGTCTCTCTTTTGCGTTAAAGTACAAGACAGTCGCTTGAAAAGTTGTCCAGTTTTCAGTGAGAATAAAATGTTGTATTTATTTATTATGGTTTTAACACAAACTGGCAACTCTTAAGAAACGCCACTGCATCGAAATGATATGTGTCGGATCAAGACCGCGTCTTCTGTCTATGCCAGAGTGGCAGGCCATCGTCCCGTATGTATGCTTGTCTCTAATGCTGCTAATGGTCCCCTGATTTTTTTAGCGTTAGGTTCGGAAAAATACTTTGTGCACACCCAGCACTGTCGTGAAGGAGCTGTGGGTAGTGTGGGCCTCCCCTGTGTTATGGGGTTACCTACTAAACACCCCCTAATCCTCACGTTTACCCCCCTAGGGTTCGGTACTGTTTGCCAGTTCTTCGAGGTCGGTCCCCTGACCTATGATTATACCCCACCTATTTGCGGGAAGTTGCTTACCTTGCCCCAACCACCCGACGCTGCCTAGCAGACGAGACTCAAAGCGGAGCAGGGTAGGGAGGAGTTGCCATGCCGAAAGCGCCAGTCCAAGTTCGCTATGCCGCTAACGAAAATGTCGTTGTCGCTGTTGTTGTTGCTGCTGCTGTTGCTGTTTCTGCTTCTGCTATCGCTGCCGTGGGCTGAATAGGGTTGAGCAGGAAACACGGTAGAGGCGCACGTGTCGACCGCATCATCCATTCACTCACAACGGCCCGCTGAAGTCAATGAGCGACAGCTCAATCCAGGCAGCGAATCAGTCGGCGATCGTCGCCGTCTTATCGCTAAATGAACAAACCGATTCGTGTTTTTCCATCACCGCCTTCACTACTGCTACGACTACTACAGAACAATTTCGTCTGGCTATCCGCTACCAAACTGTCGAGCCAAAAACGATCTGCTTGCGGATCTAGATTTGAACTCTCGCTACGGCGGGCAAGTAACGAGCCATGATGCATGAGCAGTAGCCGACACTGTAAGTGTGAGAGGCACTGAAGGAACGGTGTATATATATAT
Organism: Dermanyssus gallinae; assembly: GCA_003439945.1. Lineage (NCBI taxonomy): Eukaryota > Metazoa > Arthropoda > Arachnida > Mesostigmata > Dermanyssidae > Dermanyssus > Dermanyssus gallinae. The sequence goes on along the minus strand of QVRM01004873.1, from coordinate 54,860 downwards.
ATATATATATGGCAGACAAAGGTATAGGAAAGGGAAAACGGTAGAAGCATAAGAAAGCAGGAAGCGCAGCATGAATTATCATACAAATGACCAGAACCCAGGTGGGAGTTCTCCTTCTCGGCTAGTCGTAAACTGATTAATGTCCGTGTACTGCCATCGACGCGCACAGACAATAAATGACGGCCCAAAGTGTTTCTGTTGCGGCAAACAGTATTACAACGATTACAGCCAGACTTCTTACTATCAGACTCCTAGTCCTAAAGCTACAACCGCAACGGTAACCGCAAAGGCCACATCGTCTGCTGTTGCTACTGCGGCAGTGGGAATACCAGACAATAAATAAGCTTGGTAAGTTTTCGGGTAGACCGAACCGTTTCTGCCGCAGCATCTGGACAAACATCGTTCGCGCCTAGTTCTATTATTGCACCAACCAGTCACAATCAAATATCAGATAAAGTGATCGGCACGAATCGACAGGAAGCGGATGCAAACGGGACCCTTTCGACTGCTGCGTGTACTTACAAACAGGAGGAAGACAGCTCTATTAGATATTTTGTACCGACGGTTGTATTAGTACTAGTTATTGTTGTTGTTGTCGTCGTCGTAACGGTAACGTAAGATCTATCTCGCTGCGTAGATGACAATGACTCGATTATTAACTCTAATAACAAATAATTTATATTAACCGCAGCTGTTAGTATTCTTAAATTAAGTAAACGTTTATGTGAATGTTTTATGCAAGTGGTTTTAACTTTTTTTTGTGCACTCTGTTTACATATTCCCAGGAACATAAGCTACTTACTCAAATATTAAAAATAAAAAAAGAGTATATATATATATATATATATACCGTATAAAACATTACACATATGTTACAAGTATCACGATGGATTAGCTAAACCAATGTGCCTAGTGGGCGTGTATTGTGACTATCACATGTCCGTTTCGATGAGGCCAGACTAAGACCACTTCAGAAGTGTGCCCCGAACGGAAGCTGCGTTTTCACGCTGTATGTAAAGGCCCGAAGGTTGTTTGGAAAAGAACGACGATTTACTATCACCGGATGACCGGCTTAAGAAGGTGCCGACTTTGCGGATCAGCTGCCGGTTGCCAACGCCAAGAGCACCCAGGGTTTCCGACTCCAGAGGGCAGAATTCGTAGGGATAGCCGATTGTTGAGTTTTTTCTCAACCCGCTAGTCTCCGCAAGGTGAGCTGCATAACCAGCTTCGGATGCGCCGCCACCGACCATAAAAGAGGCTGAGGAGTCGGTAACGGCTGCATCGCAAACCAGCATTTTGCCTCGCTCTAAAAGTGTGTGTCATAGGCGAGCTCTTGTCGTGTCGTCGGCAGCTTTGTTAAAGAGACGTCGTTGTACCTCATTGTGCGAAGGGGAACTCCAGTCACGTTGGGATAGTACGTTATCAGGCCTATCTCTACACCGGGCCTCAAGATTCTCCTAAAGATGAGTTGAGCGGTTTCTGAAGAAGAAACGGGTAGTTGTGGCTGTTCCCGTGCGCTAACTGGTAGAGATGTCCTTGACGGTTATCTTGCAGCCGGGCAGGAAATCTCAGAGTGACTGTATTATGGGGGCTTAAGGGTAGGGCCGAAAACGCGTAACTCGCATTTGGCCGGCTTTTACTCCAGCCCAGATGTAACACCAAAGTTAAGGAACCGTCGAATATCCTCGGCTACTGTGCAAACATTTCCCCCTAATAGACCATGGTCAAGTTACCAGAGGTTCAGCGGGTTCATAAAGGAATCCACCAGATCCTTGGTATCCCAGACAAAACAGAGGTGGTGCTAAGGAATCCTCCTGCTGCATTCCGCTGGCGGGCGTAACCACTTGCTCAGGCAGGACCAGATGGGAAGGATGCTGATATGCCAGTCCGACGTGGTTTAATAGATGAGAGGGTAACGTCTGTTGCTCTCGCAACGCCTCTATAAAATCAATGCCTGGCGTGAAGGTATCTGTGGATACAATTAGTCTGGCAGGCACAAGAAACATCACCTTCGAAGAGTTTAATATTGGACTGGTCTCGTTTCTGAATGGCTTAGGAATCGAGATGCGAGAATGCGAAGTGGAATATTCAATTAAATTGCCCTGATTACATACACTTTGAAGTGGGCTTTACACCTCTCTCAAAACCTCTTACTCACTCTTTGTTCATGGTAAGCGGTTCAAATTAACGGGAGCAAATGTTGAACACGTATTTCTTTTTTATTTATCAAACCATATCGATAAAGAAAATCGACTTTCAGAAATCGCTTGTAAATCGTTTGTATATATTTTTTTTACTTCTTTCAGCCTTCTCTTAGCCAGCACAAGCTTCTTCCAGACGAAGCAGAATTTTCTGCCGAACACGACGGCACGGCATGTTTGGACGTCTTTTGTGAATTATTGCCTGACCAGTCACATTGGTATAACAGATGTTCTTAAGTTTTTCTCCCACCCTAAACAAAACATATTCGGCCCAAAATTCAATTTATCCTAAAATATTTTTTGAACAAGGTTTTTACTTCTTTAAAAAAAGAGCCACTTAATTTAGTAACCCTATATGTATGTATATATATAAAGTGTCTAAATTAAGTGGTTATATTTTAAATAGGTGAAAAAGCTTGTTAAAAAAGTATATATATATATATATATATATATATATATATTATCACATTTATTCCATTCATATTAAGTACGCATATAACATTGACACTTCTACAGTTATCAGCTGCTCTCGGCATGTCATTCGAGAGAGGCAGTGCAATGATATCTTAGCGAAGGCCAGGCAGGCGGACGCATTATACTTGATTCACGCTTGAGAGCACAGTCGACAGACGCACTTCGTGTACTCCTCGTAGAAGTTCGTATTCGAACAGACCAGGTGATGATAGCCGTAAACTATGTATCTGGTACAGACGTGGCGATTGTCACATGCAAGACAAGCCGAGACATGCAGACAGAAGATGAGCTGCACTGAAGACATCTAGGACCCCAACCTCTCGTCGAACTTGTTCAACTTTGTTTTCCCGTTTCGAGATAATGCTTTCGAATAGTACTGTACGTGGCGCCCTAAATAAATGTGAAATCATATATATATATATATATATATATGAGAACCCGTGAGCAACAACAAGAAGCCGATTATCCAAGAACGATCACGATCACGCCTTAAAATAAGCACATACACACGTTTACTACCAAATAGTTTAGCAAAAGTAGATAATCACCTCTTAAACGTGGCCCGAACTGCAGCCGCTCTCCGTTAGTTGATTTTGCAAGCTCGAATGCCGATTATTTCAAAACGCCCCACTTTTAGCCAATTCTTTAGGACAAATGAAATTGTCTCAACTTTACTTTTTAGCCCGTCGGAATGTGGTATAGATGGCCTCTAGATCTTTTTCTTAGCATCTCTAACTTCTTGGTTAAGCGGGACTAGACGATAGAAATGGATCTGAGATTTTTTTTTTTTATTTCCCGTAAGGCAATTGCCCGTGTACGGATTTTCATGTCATGGCTAAGTTTACTCCACTCCGGCATTTACCTTGTCTAAATTGGAAACCATGCAAACCAATTTAAGAGTTGCCGGTCTGGGTCTCGAACCCGGTCCTCTCGAATGCAAGGCAAAGGCTTTGCCACTAAGCCACCTTGCTCGGTATGCCTAAGATATGCCCTGGGGCCCAATGTTCTACCATGTCATCTCTCTTATCGGCAAATTCTGCTCTCTACCACGAACTAGTTAGTATTCCTTCCTAGCGCGTTACATATCTAGCCTGAGTTGAACTTCCACTACCTGTTCATAGACGACGGACGTAGCTTGATGATAGAGCGGCGCGCCGGGCCTAAACAAGTGACCGGTTCCGGCCTTTATTAAACGGCGCAACATGTGAGACTGCTGTAGTAACGTTTATCGGCCAAACACAACGAAGTTCCGTCGAGGAAAACGACTCAGCAGGCTCACGCTGTTCACAACGATACTCGAGCATTAAGAGGCGGTGGCAGGTGTGGCGTGGCACTTGATCGCCGTTAACGTGTATGAGATGCGGACATTCTGAGCTTCGCCACCACCACCACCACCACCTCCCTCCACCTCCTCTTCTGCCGGCGTATTGCACTCCCGCCTGGCCGCCGCCTTCCGAAGACAACAAGAACGACCTTGACCTGTCTGCCTACACGAGAAGCATTCTATGATACTCGCCAGGACACGCTCAATCTGCTACTCAACCAGAAGCGGGACTTCTGACAGAGCTTACCGTGCCGATCGAAGCTGGCGACGTTTGGAATGCGGAGGCCAACACCGATTTGGCTGCTCTCGTCCCGGTTCCGCTCCGTCGCCGGCAGCTGCAGAGGCTAAGGCGGATAGATGCCCACTAGCCGAACGAAGAATGGCGCGCTCCTTCCCCTGTCCTTAAACTCACCACTTGTGGAAGTGTGTATAGAATACAATGGTGAGGTGGAGGGAGGGAGGGAGGGATGGGGGGAAGGGGGAGGGGGCGGGGGGTGACTATAGGGTAGTCTACAGTACGGCGCGTCGACGGCATGTTGCCGCCACCGAAGCAGCTGAAGGCCGACGAGGAAGTCATCAGCCACAGTAGAAGAGCCCCCCCCCCGTTAGACGGGCCCCGCTAGACAACGGCATCCGTAGCAGCTGTGCGGAGGAACAAAGAAATAGCCACTCGACTGCCGTCAACCGTTCAGGTCGGAATTACATCAGCTAAAGCACAATGCGGGAAACAAATCAGTGGTCTCACACTGGCCGCAACCGCCACCTACCCCACGCATGCCGCCACGAAGGCAGACGAAGTAAGTGCAGGCGTCGCATACCATCCGGCTTCCGCTGGACTGTAACGAAAGCTGTCTGGTAGGAGAAAGCCTACTTGACGGAGAAATTTGCTGTGCGTTCGTGTGCCCACAAACACTTCAGCCGCACGAGAACTGACAAATTCTTTTTTTTGGATATGACTGTAGAGACTCCGACGCTGTGACGCCTGTAATGTAGTCACTGTAAGCTGTAACTGCAAAAATACTCACTGTAAGATATAACTGCAGTGTGCATGTTCACACTTTCACAAACGAAACGAGACTGGCGCAGTGTATTGGCTTTTTTCTTTGTCGTCAGGATAAATACAACATATGCTGCACTAAAGGAGAACGTTCACGGAAACTAAACTTGCGTGCGCTGGAGAAATCTTGTCGGATACTTCCTTTGGACTGGCTAGTTAGTTAGGAAGGGAGAATGGATCACACAAAGTGTACCAATACGTGAAAGATATTTCAATAAGCACGAAATAGAAAATTCCACCCATATGATGAAGGGTTGGTGCAAGGTTGATATCTTGTGTCAAACCATGGCCGCGTGAATGATGCTGCATCCAGCTGCGCATAGCATCCTTGTCTGGTCTCAAGTCTGCGTAGTTGGGCTCCACATGGTGATTCGTTAGAAACAAATGCTACAATGAGGAACATATAACATGCAATCAGACCTTCAGTATGAAGGGCAATGTTTATCCTTATGGCGAGGCCTACAAAGACTGAATGTTTAGATTCCTAAAATGTGCATTTGTCTCTAATTATTATGACCTTTTGTACTACCATCTTTGTTTTTTTTGGCATTTTTTGCAACACATGTCTAAATTTAGAAATATTTTTAAAGAGATTATTTTTAATAAAGACAACTATCCATCCTTACAGGCTTGGAAGGCAAGGGTTGAGCATGTTAATATAGCGCACTAGCCCCCTCGACAAGGCCACCTACTTAAGCGCAAGTCTATAGGAGACTAACATGTCCATAGAATGCTTTAACTCGAAAGCCAAGAGGCATCACATATTCTAGAACTAACAATTTACGTGGGGCGCATATTGGACTAAAAGATCATCAAAGCAAATGAAGACTTGTAAATTTCAATTATGTATGTAGGCAGAGTAATATACACTTCATAAGATTTTCTTCATAATCCTTTATCTTCTTTACGTTTTCGGCGAGTGAAGGAGTGCAACGATTTTTGCGCAAGTGCTGTGCATTCTACTGCATGGTACTTGCTACATCTCTGCAGGCAGAACCGGCAGGTACACAACTCATATTCCTTGTGACAGGCGGCCGTTTAAACGAACAATGTAGTGATAAGCTGTGCACTATGTACGCGGTATCTTAGCCGGATTATTTCAGTAGATTGTGCACAGCCTGACGTGAAATACAATCTTAAGCACGAAGAGCCTCACTGCGGAGGAAACGGGCAGTCTTACAACGTCGCTGGCAGCCAATCTCGACCTCCGACGTCGCGATTTGCGATCACGATATCATCTGCCACCACGGTTTTGTACTACGGAGTTTCCCACATTTTGCTTAAACTCCAATACACCATATTCATCGTCTTCCAACAAGGTGTTCTCATTGAAGAAACTTACTATTACACTCAGGAGAGAGCCACCCACCTCTGCTCGTTGAAATGCTCCAGCCAGCAGATTACAAGAAGCTTTGTCAAAGGCTTTGACGCAGGTGCAATAAAGACTGCATATAAATGACCTCTGCGTTGCCCCACAGCCGGCTCGATTTCTAACTGGAGATAAATCCAAACTGCTCCGGTGGAAGGGCATCTTAAGCTACGTACGCAATCCGAATAACCTACCTGCAGAATTGTTTTTTCAATCTGCGCACTGACGGCACTCCACAACAATGGCTCCCATTTGTCATCGCCATGCCTATCCTTGAACAGAAGAGAAAGTCCGAAGTTATGCTAGACTTTAGACATCCGCCCCGTTTTTATAACTACATTAAATAAATCACAAAGACCTTCTGCCTAGAGAAAGAACACTGCATTTCTCATCGTCCTCTCCAGCAGGTTGCAGGTGGTATCGGCGGTAGGTGCTTCTCAAGACTACCTATCGCTCTGTCCTAAAGTCATAGATTAATCAAAAGGCTGTGTCGGTCTCGCCAAATCCCGGCAACATCGATAACGGTCAACACCGATTTTTGTTTTCGGGCCGCTTCATTGAGAACATCGAAGCTCACCAATTTCACGGTTGACAAGGTTGTGAAACAACACATCAGTGGTGCTGTTTCTATTGTAATTTACATATGCATACTCTCCGCATACATTCACATACGCGTTTGCACATTTTAGACCAATATTTTTCATTACCTGAAACACTGGACGCTAACAACGCATATCACTGATATGCAGTTCGTTCCACTGAAATGTCTCTGTGAGGAGTGCAACGTCAGCCAACTAAGACACGTCATCACGTGCCCTTAATTTTCTTACAATTCCAGAGAAGCACTCGTAGAGGTGATTTTAGAACTGATTAGTTGCTTATTTGTTTCGGGGTCTTTGAGGCAACTACGTGCGCCTAGATAATGGAAAAAGTCGTCAAAGTTACCAAAGACTTTCGGTCTAGCCTTTTACCAAAGACTCCAGTCTAGCCTTTTAACTGTTAGACAGCCGCCACAAACTGGCTTAACGGGCCGGAGCCCTTACGGTGATCATGGTGTTAAGGACAGTGGCGGCGTTAACTTGCTCTACTTGCCAGAACAGTTCAATGATATCTAAACGTGGAATAGCGCCACCGTCCCTGGAAAAGCCCTACACGCAAGAAGAAAGACAAGTGGCGACGGAGCATCACCCTATAGCAGGAAAAGTGGGCGACTTAAAGGAGTGTGCTCCTTGCGCCAGTTTCCAGAGGCATATACCAGACAATTAAGAATGACTAATCGGCCTCGAGGAGAACTAACCTTTTACACCAGCCAGGTCTTAACGGGTCACGGGGACTTCCAGTCCTATCTGTTCAAAATCGAGAAGGCTCCTAGGCCCACGTACATCCACTGCGGCAATTGACTCGAGGATATACTAAAACAGGGGTATCCTTGAAGTGTGCCCGCCAATGATAGAGGTCCCTGAGGTATCTATCATTAGCGGACGCTGCTACGTTTTTAACAAGCTTTTGCATTTTAATACAAGAATCTCTACCCCAGTGGCACGAAGCGACGCAGATCTTTAAAGACATACTTACGTCAAAATGTTATGCTAATAACCGCCTGTACTATATGCACCCTATTGTTTGAAGGATTTGAATATGCAAATGCCGATTGTTGGGGGAATGGGGAGGGATGACCGAATTTTAGTGGGTTGGAAATCACATACTTGCAGACGAGTGTTCTGCAGAGGCGTTTGTATGTGCAAACCGCATTACCCTTTACATGAAAAAAAACCGCTCAAAGTGTTTGCATCTGCAACGAATCACGTTGAGCAACGAGCCGAACCGTTGAACATGATAGCGAAGGTTACTCACATTTCCTTTTTGTTTTTAATAGTTAGACCCTAGTTGGCACAGAGCCGTGTCATGAAGTCTGATCTCAAATATCTTTAATTGGCAGCACCGATAATGTAGGCACTGCACAGTCGCCACATTTGTCCAGAGACTGTTACAGAGATTTGTTCTGTCGTGACTGGGATACTGCAAAGGGTCAATAACGATCTCAAGCACAACGCTTCCATCGTTTCATGCTTCCTATTTTAATGTTTTTAGGTTTTACATCTATAAGTTATTTAAAATAGTTTCAGCTAAGGTTCTTCTTCACTCTAGAGCGAGCTTTAGTTTAAGGCTGCTTGAGCAAGAGTCTACTATGCCTCTGCGTAACTGCTAAAACTCTTCACTTTATTGTAGCTCGTAAGTGGGCTTTCGGGATAACATGGCCAAGCTTTGACTGGAAATCTGCCATCATTACGCGCAGAAAAGTTTTCTCGAAGGGCCCGCAGGGTATCGCGGCAGTTCCCGTCGAGATGGGATTTTGTACAACGGTTTCGATCTCACATTATTCACACACTCCCTTAAATTACAAGCATATGTAGACTTAGAACGATAGCAAATATATTAGTTCTATATAAAGAATACGCAAGTCAGACTGTTCCAGAATATCAATTTGGATTTTTACCGGTATACTTGAATACCCACTTAAAATATCTAATACCTACCAACAAATACCCATTAAAAACAATAGGGTGATCAAGGGCCATTTATTCGAAATCGCCTTCAGTAATTACGAAAACAAACATTAAAGAAAACTATATATATATAGATATATACAGGGTGTTCGTAGAAGATAAAGCCAATCTCATGAGTATGGTCAAACTTGATGACAGAATAGTTTTTGCTAATGGAAAGAGCGGGCGGTAATGTTTCGTATATAAATGAGATGAACAATTTTCTGAAATGTGATTTTAAGGTGGCTGCCCCGACATAAGTAATTTAAATGCACGGTTGCGGAAGAACGCATTACTCATTTAAAGAACCAAGCATACCGGTGGAAGAAAATTCTACATTTTCTGAAACATTTTTGCTTTTCTAGGTGTTATTAAAAAACGTTTTGCAAAACTATATTCTTGTACTTTTGCATATTCGAACTTCCATACTATTGTGATATTAAATACGTTTTGCAAAACTATATTATTGTACTTTTGCATAATCGAACTTCCATGCCCAAGTTTCCGAAATTGTTTCATTACGCGTGCACACCCAACATGTTCAGACGAATGTACATTTTGAGTAAATTGCCAAATTGGTAAAGCTGTTGTCTACGGTTGCAAAGTAACTCAAATCTCCCAATGGCAATAATGGATGTAAGTACATACAGGCAGCTACTATATTCGCAATCTTTGTCGATCAAGTCACTCGTCAAACCTGTAGAAGCTTAGGAAAATATTGATTTTAGTCAAAATCTTGCTCGAACGGTTGTCCACCAGCCAATAAGCACATGCGGCAGCTATGGCAAAGCTCTCGTTGCACGCGCTACTAAAATATCAAACATCTGCCTGGTATCTTAATAACGTGCGCAATTTAGTGTACAGAATGATTCACTCACGATGTATATTCTTCTAAACTTCTATTGGTTGTACACACGTAATGAAAAATGCGAGAACCTGGGCGTGAACGTTCGAACATACAAAAGTACAATAATATATATTCGCAAACTCTTTTTAATATCACAATAGTTCCTGTTCTAGCTAAAGACAAATATATTTTGGGTAATGTTGAATTTTCTCCCAGATGGGCGTCTAGACTCGGTTTTTCATTTGAGCAATGCATTCTCTCACAATCGTGCCTCTTGCAAACTAATGTCGGGACAGTCATCTTGAAACCTGAATTTGGCCTTACCTCATACAGACTTCTTATATATATATATATATATATATAGACCTCTTATATATATATATATATATATGGCAATCAGGTTAACAAACGTTCCGCTAAATTGTTTTGGCCGTATATTCAGGTAAGGTCTCACCTGGCTGCTAAATAATTGACACACATCCGCGCAGCGATCGATAATAAACTGATTTGCTAATGCAGGCTGCGCAGAAACAAACTTCTATATCGACAATAAGCTATGAACATTTAGCCCTATGCTGGACCTTGATCACGACGCGACAAGTAATCGATGTGCATACCGCTATGTATATATATATATATATATATATAGGGGACGGTAGTGGACAACAACAAGCAAAGGCGTAAGTTCAATCAAGTCGACTTTTAAGTGGCGTGATTGTACACCGGCCCAACAACAATGTTCCTCCGAACGACGCATGGGGTAATAATATCACAGGAGTTGGTTGTTGGGTTGCGCAGCCGTCTCGAAGACTTCGGTGTTCTGGTATCGCCTACGCATTTGTCTGCCAGCAGTCCCACCGGAAGGCGATAAGATGTTGAACGACACAACAGAGCTCTCTCTCTCTAACAGTCTCTAGCTACGTACGCCCGTCCAGTCGCCTATTGGAAAGTTGCTCCCGCGCAGTGTTCTCGCATCGCATAGTGCATTGCTTCCTAAATGAATCCATAGAGGCAGTGATAGGCACGTAAATGAAGGGGAGAGACGCAAACATCGCGAGCTCGTCTCGCACTCTCTGCGCTCTAATGGGAGTCGCTGTTGGCCGATTTGCCGCTTGGACTTTCTAAGCAGTATTTCGAGATTTGCCGCCCGCAGTAACGGCCACTTACTTCGATCGTAGCCTTCGATGGCGGCCAACGTCTCTCGGGCGGTAGCTACTGTCCAGCCTAGTTACGATTGGGGCGCACCTGCATAGCGCGGTGAGGGAGAGGGGAAACTTACACTACGCAGTTAGTTGTCTACCTATGAGCTAACGTTGAGCTACTCCTTACTACAATTAAGAAGTCAGGTTACACTTGCCCTACAGGTTGTTGGGCTTCTTCCTGCAAAGGCCCTGCTAGCAACACGCCATCTGTCTCTTTTCTCGCTCGCCTAGACACTCTCGAGTTCGCAGTTTCGAGCTCAGGCCTACGCCTCGCTTGCGTAAGATGATTCCCGATTAGTACGTATTCGGACACTTTACAACGTCGGAGGTTCGTATCAATGCGACGAAGTTTACGTCATCACATCACTATGCGACTCAGGCCGGCTATCGCATCGGCAAAAAGAACTATCTACATTCTCCACAGAAAGCGGCGGAATGTGGCATCTGCGACTAGGAGGGGTACGATGCCTTTGACCGCCTGCGGCCGCGGTACCGCCGAAGCGACCGTAGCAATGGAATGAGAACCGTTAGCAAAGTGGCTCGTGGCAGTAACTGTATGTAGTAGTAGTAGTAGTAGTAGTAGGAACGGTAGCAGGTGAAGGTTAGATGACAAGCGACCAGAAGCGCACTCGGCCAGATCTCCATTGGTAGCAGCAGGTTGAATGGGTAATTAAGTAGCAAACCTCGTCGTTGTCGCCTGAGGCCGGGCACCGTAAGCTCCAGCGCCTGGTATGACCCTAGTTGGAGGGAAATAGCAGCAGCAGCGGCAGTCCTAGCTGGGAAAAAAACAGTAGCAGCAGCAGCAGCGGTACCCGCGGAAGACACTTTGGTGGGGTGCGACGGTCTTTTCGGTGGTGGGGTTGTCGCTGGTAATGATGATGGTGATGGATAGGCGATGATCCGCGCAAGAGCGCAATAGTGTGCAGAGCATCGGTGTAGTTAGTCAATGGATGATGACCGGTGAGGCGGCAGATCTGAATGGACAGGCGACTAACGGCTGGTTGGCAATCTTGTGGGTGGCGCTGCTGGGTACTATTGGCTGGGCGCTGAATGATCGTTGCTTGTTTGAGCTAGGAACGTACCCGTCGCGTTCCGTAGCAGCCTTCAAAGGGCAGATGAAAGGAACGGACAAGAGTCGCAGCAACGTGTGGGGGGAGGAGACGGCAATGGTGCCCCCCCCCGACTACGGCCAAGGTGGTTGACGAACAGGGTTTGGGGGGGGGGGCTGTTGGAGGTGGCAGTAGTGTTTTTGCAGAGTCGACCGCGGCAGAAACGGCGGCAGAAGCTAACTAAGCATGATCTGGTGATCGTCGTTGACGGGGTCGTTGTCGCCGGGTTGAGCAAAGAAGGTGAGATCGATGCGTCGATCGACCGAGCTGAGGAGCAAAATGCTGATGTACCGTAACCACGGCCAAGAAATCGGTGGATATTTACACACCAAAACGAAAAACATGACGAGACGAGAGAAAAAGCAAACGCACCCGTTGCTTGGCTGACATGCGTTTGGTTGCCTTTGGTTATTGTTCCTGTGTCTGTTGGTGGTGCTACTCAACCTGCCAACGTAGGATAACGTTACCTCGCCCGCCGTGATGAGTGTTCAAACGAGAGATCATTTGAGGGGGACGAGGGACTGTTCTTGAGGGACGACCCCGATTGTTGCCTACCGTGGCGATCTATCCGTGACACTTTATCTCCTCTCCTCTCCCTTACCTCGTCTCTCTGGCCGCACTATTAGTGTGTTGTGGTCATATTCGGGATGTCTCTCTCTCTCTCTATCTCTATGTTTAGTTGTTTGCTGGTCAACTTTATTTCCATCCAACAGTGTGGAGAGGTAAATGTGCTACTCTTGTGACAGCAAAAGCCGATTGATCTTTGCTAGCGTCAGCGTCTGCCGCCACTAGATTCGCTTCGTCGCCGCTAGCCAAACTAACCGGACGCTACGCCGGATGATGATATGGCTGACATTTAGCAGCAACAATAAGCACAACTGAAGCGACAATGGTGACGGCACAAAAAACGTCGACAAGCATTAAGGGTAACATATACTAGAGTGGTGGCGTGGTCCAGGGCACTAGTTATAGCTGTCATTTACTACAGGTTAGATCGAAGATTCTACTGTCGATCGAATATACTTTGAGCCATGCTCATTCAAATTAGAAGATGAACGATACTACCGAGAGTTTTGACAGATAATGGTTTATCATCTATTGCTTTGTTGTTGTTGTTGTTGTACTTTTTTGTTTATCACATACAATATCATCTATTGCTTTGTTGTTGTTGTACATTATTATTTATTTATTAACACCCGGGCTGGGTAAGTGTGTTTATGTTACATCACAGTTTTCCACACAACAATCGATCTAGCGCTTTGCCAGTTCTGCTATGGACCGAACCGCCGGACAAACCGCGGCGTGGTATTTATCACATTTACTGTTGTTGTACATTATGTTTTACAATAACTATTAGGGAAGCCCCAGATACCTCAACTCATGTCTGCCTATGCTGCGGCTCTAAACCCCCTGATACAAAACAGTGGCATGTGTATATATGTATGTATACATGTCTAGCAAATAGTAATCTATCCATCTAAATATGGTTCGACAACAATGACACACAGGATATTGTAGATCAAGAAGTTTTTGTTCCTCTGCGACTTGGTCGAGACGGATGCTTTTTACTTGTGCTCCCGGAAAATCTAATCGTGCAGCCAATACGAGTCTGATTATAACGGCGCCAATTGATGCAATAAATCGTTGTCGAATGACGTTTTCATACGTGCGAGAGTCTCGTAATAGGAGGTTATGACGCTCGGGTTTGTTTTTTCCAAACCGCTAACTTATTCACCCCAAGTCTTCCCTTAAAGATGTTTAAAACATCCAATTACGTGACTGGTTATATTGCGCTATCTTTTGTTTTCATTCTACTACAAACGGCCGGTGGTAGCTGGCTGCCGACAACTATGCACCGGACTACCACCTAAGAAGTCGGATCACCGAGTCATCTCAATCAATCGCTTGTGCGAATGATTTTTTTGTGAGTGCGCCGATAGTCCTTTATACAATCTACACCGTATGACATCATTGGCCAAGGGTCCCAGCTCCACATCAATGCAGCTTTTGGAGATGCAATGGTACACTGTCCAACACTGTAGTCGCACCATCGGATGAACCGAGGGCTAACCACCCGCTTAAGATAACCCCACCCCGACGACGGAAAATAACATGACTGTGGGTATACAGAGTATATATATATATATATCTTATGTAAAGTGTTGTCAGAAACATCTCAGAGAGAATAGCCGTCCCTTGTAGCCTATTAACATACACGTTTACATAGTTCACTAAGGTAACAATCACCATACTATAGCTCGGCCTAAACCAACCTCTACAAAAAATGTAAGCGATTGGCTACACACCCTGCCCAGTGCATTTTTAAGAGAGTTAATGGATAATTCTACTGCAAAAAGTATATGTTGAAAATATATATATATATACAAAGTAGAATATTATATACATATATATATATATGTATATATACACGACGCTCCTTACAAGATCATGACTCCTCTGGTACGGCACAAATGCCAGGCTGATAAATCACAAAAATTAAAGTATGTTCTGTAGTAGAATGACTGATCGTAGAAATACAATTCTACTGTAAAAAATGCAATTACAACAACAACATCAGCAGTGGCATAATGCTAGCCACAATCATCACAAACACAGCAGTAAGAATAGTATCAGCAGCAACAACAACGAATCCAAACTTCAGTTATTTCAGCCGCAAAAACAAGAGTATAACAAAAGCGAGGACACCACAATCTTGATCATAACCAGGGCGACTGCCATAAGAGCAGTCGTGAATGAATAGAGCAACGCCTTAATAGCAGCTACAACAATAATACAGTAAAACAACAACAACAGCAATATTAACAACAACGCTGCTAACAACATAATAACCGCTACGCTAACGACGACAATATAGGCCACTAATAGTAATAACAAGACGAACAACAACGACACCACCGACATTTGCAGCAATAACAGAAGTATTAGAAATAACGGCAACTTTAATAGAGCGAAATTTTTGCATGGGACAAGAGCAACAACAACAACAACAACGACGACGACGACGACAACGACGACGACAACAACAACAACGACAACGACGACGACGACAACAACAACAACAGCAACGAAAACGACGACAACAACACCAACAACGACGGTCGTAACCAGTAACAACATGAAGGCATGGTCGTTGTATGACGACGACCACTGCGGGGAGCCTTCAGCGTCTACCGTGCCCGTTGATGTCTGTCGCCGGCGTCGCTTTGATCAGCGAGCCCTGAGAGGTGTAGTGTAGAGCAAGCAGATCAGCGGGGCAAAAAATCCAGATCGATCACGTCGCTTTCCCCAACTACCCCCCCCCCCCACTACTGCTGCTGGGGCTGCTTCTGCTGCTGTTGTTGTTGTTGTTACTGTTGTTGTTTCTCCTGCTGGTGCTGCTTCTGTTGTTATTACGGCTACAGCCCTGTCTCCTAGCCGCCGCTCACACAAACGCGTCAGAACGCCAAAAGGCACGCCAAACCGCGCAACAGAAAGCCAGCTTACTTCTTCTGCTTCAATGCTGTCAATGTCTTTGCAACAGGAACAGCACCAGAAGCAGCCGCATCAGCACCCCGCCCGCCCGCGCGCCGCCCCTCTAAGCGCCCTCAACCGGCCGAAGAACGGTCGATTTCTTTTCATATATATATATATATATATATATATATATATATATATATATATATATATATATATATATATATATATACATGTATATACATGATCCACGCCAGATCTATTGTGTTTTGTAGCCTCTGCCACCTGAGACGGTACGACTAAAGAGAGACGGGGCAAACGAACCAACGAATGATCGCATCGCCCTCCCGCCCGTTAGCCAGCCAGTCTTCGGTCAGCCGTCGTTGACACCGGCGGTGAGGGGAGGGGCACCTCGACACCTCAAATCGAAGAGGTGCGTGCGAGCGGTGTTTTTAGCCGTGTATGGTTAGGTCATCCATTCCCGATGTCTAGTCGATGTAATTGGCTTGTTTGTGTTAGCCGAGAGACACATCGTGTACTTTACTCTGAAGGTGTCAGAACGCCTGCTTTTATACATATAAATATTGCTTGAGAGAACATTGCACGATGTATTCGAGAGGTTCCAAATGCCTAATTTTAAATATATGTGTATATATAGAGTAAATTATTTTGATTTTGTGCATATGTATGTGTATGTATATATATATATATATATATATATATATATATATATGCAAAGTACAGTAACCTACATGCACATAACACATCCATACACGCGATAAGACAACCTGCGTAAATAGGCAAAAGCAGGGTTGAGTTTAGACAAACATGTGGCGTTTTCGTGTGACAGTGTTGAAGCAATATAATTTCAATGTTTATCAATTTTCCCTAAGTGATAGCTAAGCATTGAAGTTATCTTGCATATACAGAGATATGTATGTATGTATATAACTCACTTCGAACGGAGGACTCACAAAAACTGCCATAGTTGCGCTAACATTATAACTGGTCATGCAGATAAAATGCCTCCATATTAGGAGGAATGACCCTAAAGAACGCAAAATTCCATATAGCGTTATTGCTACGTTTGTTATTAGATATATATATGTATATATAGATATATATATATATAATATATAATATATATATATATATATATATATAATATATTATAATATATATATATATATATATATATATATATATACCATATATATATATATATATACATATAAATATATATATATATATATATATATAAAATGCCTCCTGTGCATAATTGACGTAGAAAAAATGATAGGCTCTAAGGCAGAGACGTGATTGATGCACAACACCCCATATCCCAGCTTCTTCGCTTGTTCTCGCCCGAGGTTCGCCAGGGGTTCTATTTTGCAACTGCACTGGACTGAGTTAAAAGTTCTTGTTTAGGAAGTTGTCGAGATAGCAGCGTCGCTTTGTCCTCGTAACCGGGCGCACAATAGCCACCCACCCTCAATGCCACCACCATATCATAGTCGTGCTCGTTAACAAAGCCACCTGTTCGGTTCCGGTTGCATCGTTGGCGACAGACGTGCGGTATGCGAGGCTCCGCTCTGTCGACTAGGCAGACGTATGTCTGACATCTGCAGGTGGCGGAACCAGGTGTCAATACGACTTGGTTGCGGAATATATACCAGTGTAGGAATCATCTACAGCCTTAAAGTCAACTGAATAGTAACGAGGCCGGCACACCCAGGTAACCTGAGGTCCCCCTGTACAGCAGTCCGTAAATGTTACACTTACGGTAAAAAAACTGTCTGCTGTTTGCACACCCCACTCTGTGCGCAACATGCTGATGGACAGTTCCTATTGCAAATCGCTATCGGCTTGGCCATTAATTTTTCTGACTGCCAGATTATACTTCTAATTGTCCGGCGACCTTGGCCTGATCTATACAGATCGAGTAGAAACGTTTACAGTCGACTAAACTACTGTTTTCATTTTAATCTTACTATTCTTACTCATATCATGTCATGTCACGATATAGTTGTAACACGATATTTATTGCCACATACTACGAACTATGCGCGCTTGTGCCACTACTAATGTATGGATGCCAGGCGTGGAACCCGCTAAGACTTGGTGATCTTGGATTACTAGAAAGAATGCAGCGTCGCTTTCTCAGAAGGGTTGAAACGCGGTGTCGGATGGAAAGACACGTCCTTGAGCCTAAATCCGTGACTGAGCTGTTTAAAGAAGCTGACATAAAACAGCTGCGCCGCCTGGTTCAAAACGAGGGTGTGTTTGACGTAAAGTTTGAGGTACAAGCAACGTCGAGTCGGGCAGGCTTTGTCATTAGACCTCCAAGACTAGAATTGAAACCATTTTCTAAGGAGGTTGTTTTTAATTCTAGACCATCCTCCTCCAACCCAGACTACCAATGCTAAAGTGTCGCACCTGTATCCATGGAAACTTGTGAAGCAATTGAACGAATGAGCTTTAAAATTGTTGAAAAGCAAATTTGTGCAACCAAAATAATCTGTGTACACGTTGTGAAGCAAATTTGTGCAATCAAAATAATTTGTGTACAAGTTGTAAATGTTACTATACACCCCTAAGTTGAAGTAGTAATAAAGAATGGTTCCCGCTCTTCGCCTCTTCCTAAGGCCATTTAGGTGAGAGGTTTTTAGTGGGTATTATGCCAACAACATCGGCATCGAGTCCCACACTACCTGCTTTGTTCGAGCCCTACCGTTGCACATTTGTATTTATGGGGGTCCGTCTATAAAGCAATGTGAAAAACAGTTCCGTGAACGTTAAATCTTGGCTGAGGGTCAGCCCGAAAACTTTATTTTACACTACCCGCTTTGGGTGTGCGTAAAAACATTTTTCCCTCGCACCAAAAAGAAAAAAACTATACCCCCTTTTTATGATCAATAAAATAGCGTTTCAATTACATAGTAAACGTATCCGTGTTTTCTACTATTGTGCCAAATTGTTTTTATTAAAATTGAAGTTGTAGTAGGTCACGAAAAATCATGTACATCGTTTTGGGCTAGTAAGCATTGTCGCGTTACAGCTACTAGCGTTGAATGGCGGGGACTACTGATCTTCAAAGGCGCGTGACTGGCAAACGCATTTGGCGTTCACATCGCCAAAAGAGTTCTTTGTTGTCAGACGCATTTCAGATTTCCCGTCATGCTACGTACTCGCCCCGTTGTTGTTACTCGCTTCATTGGGCTTCACGAGTCGCGTCAGACCGTGTCACGCAATTGCTCACGAGGTGCCTTCTTTCACGGCTCGTGAGGGTGACTCCGAAGCGCAGCTGAAAAGAGAAACCAAAAGGAAAATGCAAATTCGTCAGTTTCGAAAGGTTCACCGCCCTATACCGGATTCGCCTTCGTGGGCGACTGTCGCCTGTATACTTTTGACATAACATAGCATCGCCGCTGCATCTTCAAGACCTCATATGTTGTTCACGTCTACATACAACGGAAACTGGTCGTAACGTCAAAACACCGGATGTTCAATAAAGTGTAGCACGTAGTCTTTAAAAAAAACATTTGCTATTCGCCGGTTGAGGCTCAGTCAGGTCAATTGTCGGCAAAAATCGAAACAATGTCGAGTCAACTAGGAGCAGGTAGGAAACAATGCGACGACAAATTAACACATCAGTGTTGTGTTACTTCGTCATTGCATACAAATAAATATAAAACTGTAATGCCACATTACACTGCACACAATTAGTACTGCATGGGTCGAGGACTATTGCTCGTTAATTGTTGCAGTATAGGCCAGAAAAATAGCAATATGTCGTAGACTTTTTTTCCCGGCGTGGTGTAAAAGAACTCGCGTCAGAAATCCACTGCCTCGATCCCTCAAGCGTCGTTCACTAAGCACGTCTCGATTGTGTGAGTCCAAACGATCCACAGGAGCTTTTTTGCCACGTTACGAAGTGACTTACTTGTGCTGCAGCAGCACACGTGGGTGCTTCGATGTGGAGAGCACTAACCGCTGCTCCATTATTCTGTACGTAGGCAGGACGTTTCGGCATTCGCGATTAGCAGTTAGCGGCTCATTGTCTCTGTATACATCAGTAGACGGGACTATGTATTGTACTGCTATTAGCTAATAATCGACTGCTCAGGAATAGCCTAGACGCGGTGCGCCCGATCGTGACGGCTATTTGCATTGCATTACTAATAAACGGCTTTAACCAAATGCCGTATTCTCTCCATTCATTTATATCTGCTAGCTTCACTGTTAGCATTACATCCATATGGAAGCTATGGCCATCACAGCCGCTCCCACCTACAGCTACTTACTCCAGTTTGGTTTTAATGTAAGTGAAACTCAAAGGATCAAAAATTAAAAAAAGAAATCAAGGAGTTAAAATGTAATTTTGATACCTCCGCTATTCCCTTGGTATCTGGTGTGAATGTGCAATAGCTCTCGGAAAAAGTATTTAATAAAATGCCGCGCCGTTCTTTTATATTTAACTTGACTTTTTTTTAAAGTTTTGTCGGGCTGACCCTCAGACAAGATGTAACGTTCATGGGACTGCTTTGGGAATTGCATCAAAGACGGACCCCCATAAATACAAATGTGGGGCAACGGCGGGGCTCGAACCCGCGCACCTATCTAGTGGTTCATCCGGTTGCAAAGCGCAGACGAATACTGCACCATGCCGCAGGGCTTGACTCTATTAATTTGACTACTACAACTACTATGACCGCTGTTATTATAACAATTAGCTAAATGGCTACGTCTAAGGCCAGCAGAACAGCTGCATGCGGTATTGGCCCTTGGACCAGCGCACACCTATAGAGTACAACCAACAGTAGCAGATCATCCACGTTACCAGGCTGACGACCTCCAGTAGCTAGGGGTATATTTAATCAAAAAAACTTTACATTTTGGCCCAGTAGCTAGGGTACATCTGGCAGAGCTACTACTACTACTACTTCTTATATACAGTTAGACCGGACGACTGGACCTGTGCACAGTGCCGTGTCCGCCGGACCAGCCAGCAGTTTAATCATTGCAGCAAACAGCGTCTGCCAATAACTGCTGCTTCTCCGACGACCGTACGACAAGGCGAACAGCAAAACGTCAAGAACTTGGTCGTTATGGGCACGTCTAACTCTGGTCACGCTCACACGGTGAAGCAATGTTTCATTAGTATTATCAAAATACTATAATATAATACAGTCAACATGTAATAGAAACGAGTAAATATAACTCTATTTAAACTTCTATATATATATAAACGCGTATCGGTTACAACATTGCTTTATTGCTAAATGGTAGTTACGGTTTAAATCTGCACTGATTCTGCGAATTCTGTGTTTAAAGACGTGGCTGCAAAAAATGAGAGCCTAAAAACCTAAGATTAAAAATCGCTTTCGGAAACCTGGGCAGCTGCTCGTTAACACGCCGTTTATGGCGATCTTGAATATGATAAAGCGACGCGAGATGGGACGGTTATGCAATAGGTTAAAGAAACACACTTTTTACACAGGTCTCTAACTTTTTCCAAATTTTTTTTAAAACTACCACGGCTAAGCTGACAATCAAATAAAGGGTTCCTGTGTTTTTTTTTTATTAAAGACATGGATTAGAAATAAGAAGCCAAGCTTTAAAACTATGTCCGTGCCACAGACTTCAATACCAGTTGCAAGCGTCAAGGCATATCGTGTACTAAAGATGTAATAAATACATATGTTTGTTGAGAAAACCTGGTGTCTGCTAAGCGCTAACGTGGCCTAGTGAACTCTGGTGGAAAATGAGGAGATGTAGCAAAGGACGCTAAAAAATGAGTGAAGCTAGTAAATTTATATACGCGTTTTTAATAGCGCCCGGTAACGACAAGTCTGGCGTATAAGCGAAACAGGGGTAACCCTATCCCAGGCAGTAGTCACTGAGCAATCGTGCGTTAGTGACCACAGGATAGATGCTACAAATATTGCGATAAGTTGAATTGACGAGGTGAAAAAATGTCACGATATCAGTACTATGGCTACACCCGACAAGCGGCAAAGAGGACGACTGGATTTAAGTGGGTTTGTAAGCCCCACGCTACTGTGATGCCCGGTCGTACACATTTTAGGTAATCTCTCTAAAAAAAACATATATATATATATATATATATTAAAGTGTGGAACGACAAAACCTGTCGGCAAATTTATTTAACTACTTAGTTTGTTACAATTGCGATTGAATAAGCGACATTTTCGTCATGAAACATCTAGGCCGCTGATGGAACATCCACGAACGCTACAATGTACATGTGCCACCTTCTTCCCCACTCTTCGAAACATTTTTAGACGCGTCATTTGAGTTCAGTTGCTACTGCGAATTTTTCTTTTCCTTCTTTATGGTCTCAAATGTTGTGCCTTTATTTTTTTATTTATGGGAACGTGAAAAAGTCGCAAAAAGCTAGGCCCAGTAAACAGGGAGGCAATTAAAAAAACTGGATAAACCGACATGCAGCCTCGCGTTATTTTAATGGAAGATACCGGCCCTTTTTAGTCACGAGATCGCGTCTCTTCCTTTGGCAAACACTCGGTCGAGCAAATCACAGTAGACAATTTTATGTCTATAGTCTCTTTGACGTTTTCCGGGGAGGCTGGCCAAGGGCCACAAGAAACTTTTAGGTTTCCCGTTGTCGTGAAATACATATTTTTTGTCACAGGTGACAGTTCGATCGAGGAACGGACACTCCGTGGGAAGCCGAGAAAGGCATTTTACTGAACGCTCTACTTTGTCGTGCTCACTCAAATTATTTGGCTCATTGGCCCAATTTTTTTTTTTTTTTACTGCTGAAACCTCTCAGCATTACTTTGGGGGATTACGGGAATCCAGACGGACATGCGCCACCCCAGCCATGGTGACTAGTCTGGGACTCGCAAACCCAGTAAACCCGCTTCCCCCCCACCCCCAGGGATCGGTAACTGCGTAGGCATTGCTTCGAATCCATGGGAGTGGTGTTGCACCAACTCCTACATTCTACTCCAATCTGGCATCATCCATCGTCTTATGTCTGCCTTGGTGCAGCTCAGACGCGTCAGCCAGACCGTTAACGCCTTCCACAGCTCCGCCACCTGGGGATGCGTCGAGAGTCATCGCCTGGAGCGTCCCTGGCTGTCCCTGCCTAATCCCAAGGCTAGTTCGCCTTCGCTGCCTATTTCCCCTTCTTTCCCTGTCACCTACGGGCGCTCTTTCTCGACTGGATCGGGGGCTATTGTTGAAACGAGCTCTCCTGGCAGTTTCCTTGGCCACCTTTAAGGACATGATAGTCTCGAAGAAGGCACAAGACTCCCTCCACGCCTTCGCCGAAGTCAGCATGTGTGCTACAACCTTCTTGATCGACTTTCCTCTCACGGTGGTCGCACCCGCGTCTCTGGCTTCTTGGAGGGCCGGACACCGCAGAACTGTGTGCTCGACATCGTCCGTCTCACCCGATCTGCATAACGCGCAGATGTCGACACTCGCCTTGTTAATTCTTACCATGTACGTTTGGAACTGGCCATGCCCGGTCAGCACCTGTGTCGTACCATAAGACAGCTCACCGTGGTTGCAGTCGTACCACGCCTTCAGGTCAGGGATGAGGTCTCTGGTCCAGCTCCCCGCGGGCGGCCTTCGAGGGTCTCCCGGCTGCACTGTGGCCCATTCTTCATGCCACCGGGCGATTGTCCTCGATCTAGCCGTTGTTAAGTCCAGATCGCCATCCCTCCATCTTTCGGCCCGTTCACTTGCCAGCAGATCCCATGGTAGCATCTTAGACAGGACCAAGAGGGCCGCGGTCGACACCGTGCGGTAAGCCCGGCAGACACGAATGGCTACCGGCCGCTGTGACGATCGAAGCGCTCTCCTGTTTCTTTGTGTCCTCAGCGCCATGTCTGCCCACACTGGAGCCGCGTATAGCGCTACCGACTCTGCTACACTGGCCAGCAGGCGCCGCCTGCCTTCTGTGCAGCCGCCGACTCTGGGCATTAACCGCGCCAGGCCGGCCGCGACCTTGTGGGCTTTACCAGCCACATGCTGGATATGCGCCGATCCATTGAGACCTTTGTCGAGCACCACTCCGAGGTACTTTGCTGTCCGAGCAAGCTTGACAGAATGACCGTTTAGACGCAGGCGGATGTTCCGGGTTTTCTTCCTGCCTGTAAGGTACATTGCTTCCGTCTTGTGCGGGGCCAGTCTTAGAGAATGGTCTTCCATCCACTCTGCCACCTGCTCCAAGGCTTCATTAGCGGCATACTCCAGGGCCCCCGTTTCCCGTGCCGTGATAACCAGCGCCAAGTCATCGGCATAGGCCACCATCTCAACACCCGCCGGTAGGTCCGGCAGCTCGAGGACCCCGTCATAGGCTAGGTTCCACAGAATCGGCCCTAAGACCGACCCCTGAGGAACCCCTGCAGAGATCTCATACTCCTGACCGCCGGCCGACAGCCTTCTTTCCGATAGGTAGGACGAAATTATCCGGCGAATGTATGGCGAAATGCCCTTGCGCCTCATTGCGTCCATGGCCACCGCCCAGCTCATCGAGTTGAAGGCATTCTTGACGTCCAGGAGGACGAGCACAACGAAGTCTCTGGTTTTCGGAGTCCTTGTTAACTGTTCGGTCGCCCGTTCTAAAACCCGTGTTAGGGCGCCAAGCGTGGACTTTCCCTTACGGAAACCGTACTGGGCGTCTGACAGAGCCCCTTTGAGCTCAATCTCAGCGTTGAGCCTCTCAACGATAACATTTTCTAAGATCTTGCCCATTGTGTCAAGAAGACATATAGGCCGGTAAGCAGAGCTACTTGCTAAAGCATTGCTCTCTCCCGTTGGTTTGGGTATTAGGACCAGGTTGGCGTTTTTCCACAGCCGCGGAAATCGCCCTTCTCTTAGAAGACGCATCACCAGTGCTTGAAACAGCTTCGGCCATCGCTGAACCAGTAGCTTCGCCGCTCCAGGAGGTACTCCATCCGGGCCGGGTGCTTTACCGGGTGTCAATCGCTGCCATGCTCGCTCGACTTCCTCCAACGTCACCTCGGGAATATCTTCTTCAGCAACCAGAGGCTCCTCCCCGTCGCCTCTCCACGGGTGAACCGGGAACAAGCTATGGACCTGATCCTTTAGAACATCCGGCGGGAGTCTCGGAGAAGGCGCCCGAAGCTTGTCCATAACGATTTGGTACGCTAGCCCCCACACGTCTCTCTCCACGTCCTCTGCCAGCTGTTTCCACGCCTGTACCTTACTCTTCCAGATGAGGCCTTGAAGGTCCTCGCGGGCAGCTCTGTAACTTTCCAGGAGTGTGACCGATTGCTCGTCAACGTCTAGCCCCCTCTCCCCTCGGTTCAACCTTCCACTCAGCCAGCTGCGTTGCCTAGTATACGCCCTGTTTAGCCTTGTGCATCGCTTTCTCGCTTCCCCGATTTCTTTGCTCCACCAGTAAACGGACCGGTGCCGTCGGGCACCTCCGCCGTTCGGGTGAGGCGGGCCAGCCTTTGTACATGCGGCAATGAGTGTTTCAATAAGTTGATTTTCGTCCACCGTTCCCACTCCCATCGTCCGACACCTCGCGTCGATCTCCTTTACTAGCGCTTCTTTTTCCAGGTGTCTCATCTGCCACCGTCTGCCCCGGGTAGGTGATGCTGGAAGCGTCGCGGTTGGGGCTCGTACCTCAAAGCAGATGTAGCGGTGGTCGCTGTGGTTATGAACCGTATCGACCCTCCACCCGGTTATCGCCGTGAATGCCCGTTCGTTGGCAAGCGTGAGATCTACGTGGAATTCCCTCCCTGCCCGTGAGAACGTCGGAACGTCCCCGTCGTTCACAGCCATAAGCCCCTGCTCTGCCATCCATTCCAGTAAGATTTGTCCTCTTTCCGAAGTGTTACGACTACCCCATGCAGTACTGGCCGAGTTGAAGTCCCCGGTAACAATCAATGGTTTTCCCTCGTGCGTGCCTAAGCTACGGCCTAGTTGACCCAGGAAAACCTGAAACTCCTGTATCTCCCTATTAGGTGAAAAATAGCACGAGTAGAGAACACCCACCCCGTCTAATTCCACCCACGCAAAGCCACTGTCGCCACTTCCCTGAGCCCGTACTGCCCATTTGGCGTTGTCCTCTCCTGTCCACCAGGTTGCCGCATCGATGCGTTCATCGGTATTTATAGAGCTCTTCTTTCTCATTCGCTTCTTGTTCGGTTCCGAAAGGAGGCATAATGCTATGCCCCTCTCCCGGACCGTCTCCTCAAGCAGGTCATGCGCAGCTCTGCACCGGTTGAGGTTCACCTGAAGTATTCTAATCATTAGAAGTACCATTGACTTCCCCTCCCTTGGCTGCGGCACCAGCCGTCCCCTACGGGCTTGGAACATAACCTGAGGTATATCTTCAATGCACCGAGGGCCGGACATGTCAAAATATCTAGCGTTTTACCAACAGTCCTTGTGGCAGCATGGTCGCGGACTCTCAGCGGTCTATGGTTTATCATCTATTCTCAATGAGCATCGCTTAAAGAAAATTCGATCAACGACAGGGATCGAACTGGGGGACACCCTGGTAGATGACAACCATGACTAGCGCACTAGCAGTCCCCTAGACTACGCCGCCACTGTTTTTCATGGATAATTCACCCGTAGTCATTTGTGGATTCTGTTTCACTGTTTCGTGCAAGCGGTCTTCCACGAGCGTACTTATGGGACCTCTAGAATTAGGTTCATCCAGAAGGCTTAAGTTGCCTGAATAGAACTTAGCAAACTAGTTGTAGCACAGAGTCTTTGAAATGTTGTTCTCGCCAAATACGCCCCAAAAATGTTGTACACTTTCCCCAGCTTTAGATCCTTCTTTCAACCCATAAAGAATTACCGCGCTTAATTAGAATTGTTGTCGCTATTTGCTTCAACAAAATGCATATGAAAAAAAACAGCAAATGGAATCATTTTACCAAGCGTTCGGATATTCAACTTCAATCAGTTTGTTTGCGCTCACAAAGCTATATGTGTTATAGACAAACTTCTCAGAGACGTGACGGGTATTTCAAGAACAAATAATAATAATAATATTAATAATAATATTAAAACACCGGCCGAGGCCGCGCCAGCACTGACCATTGAATGGTATAAGGAGTCAATGACTGTCGGGTCCTAAACCACTATGTAACCGCCATTTAGCGGAGACAAGGTCAGCCCGTCAAGTCGCTTCTCACCCTCCCTGTCGAATCCGACGGATTTCAGGACGCACAGTAGGCCACTGGATTGTAAAGCTCTCTTGAAGATCTCGTTCAAACTCTGGTGCTTTGTTTGCCTGCGCTGACGATACATGATATCTTGTAGCAGCCTGGCCTTATCAGGTTCGAGGCGGGCCCATATATAAGGGTAACTCAATGCTTTTATCACATAGAGT
The DNA here is from genome assembly GCA_003439945.1 of Dermanyssus gallinae. NCBI lineage: Eukaryota > Metazoa > Arthropoda > Arachnida > Mesostigmata > Dermanyssidae > Dermanyssus > Dermanyssus gallinae. The sequence goes on along the minus strand of QVRM01004873.1, from coordinate 27,886 downwards.
CGAGAATGACCACTCTTTCTGGAAGAGGCAAAGGGCAACTGCTCTACGGTGGCTGGATTTTAGTTGAACTTCTAAGTCTGTGAGGGCGACGGCGTCGAGAATAGTTGTAGCATACGAGGTGTGTTCAAAAAGTATCGCAACTTTTGAATTTTCGCGGGTTACGTATATTCGAATTTCGATTTTTTGTGGCGTTATGTTGGTACTCATGTCTCTCACTTATGCCGACAAGCTCGGCCATTTTGAATGTTCACTTAATTGTTGACAGCTGCTTTGCTTGCACGTGTTTTGGATCGTCTTCGATTTTTACCTATTCAAAAAAATGGATCAAAGAATCTGTATCACATTTTGTGTGAAAAACGAAATTAAGTGCGCGGATGCATTCTGAATGTTGACTGTGGCATACGGAGAAGCTACCTTGGACCGAAGCAACGTTTATCGGTGGTACAAAATGTTCTCAGAAGGCCGAGAAGATGTGAACGACGAAGAGCGTGCCGGACGCCCGAGCACTTCAACAACAGAGAAAAAATTAATGAAGTGGAGAAAATGGTATTGGCCAATCGTCGAATCACCGTTAGAGAAGTTGCTGAGGACCTAAACATATCGATTGGCTCGTGCCATTCGATTTTTATCAATGATTTGGGCATGAGACGGGTCGCCGCGAAATTCGTACCAAAATTGCTCAATTGCGACCAAAAACAGCATCGCATGAACATTGCTAATGAGATGTTGGACTCTGTCCGCGACGACCCAAATTTGCTCTAGAGGGTCATAACTGGTGACGAATCGTGGGTTTATGGTTATGACGTGGAAACCAAAGCTCAATCATCTCAATGGAAGCTGCCGCACGAACCAAGACCGAAAAAAGCGCGCCAAGTTCGGTCGAATGTGAAAGTTTTGCTGACAGTTTTCTTCGATTGCAGGGGCGTGGTGCATCATGAGTTCTTGCCACAGGGTAGAACGGTCAATAAGGAATATTACCTGCAAGTTATGCGCAATTTGCGCGAAGCAATCCGCCAGAAACGCCCGGATTTGTGGAAGAACAAAAATTGGCTTTTGCACCTTGATAACGCCCCTGCTCACACATTATTGCTTGTGTGCGAGTTTTTGGCCAAAAACAACACACTAATGATGCCGCAGCCACCGTATTCCCCAGATCTGGCCCCCTGTGACTTTTTCTTGTTCCCTAAACTGAAGAGGCCCATGAAAGGACGACGTTACGCTACGCTTGACGAGATAAAGACGGCATCGAAGGAGGAGCTGAACAAGATAAAAAAAAATGTTTTTTTGAAGTGCTTCAAAGATTGGAAAAACCGTTGGCACAAGTGTATAATATCTCATGGGGATTACTTTGAAGGGGACAAAATAGATATTCATGAATAAATAAATAATTTTTGAAAAAACACAAAAGTCGCGATACTTTTTGAACACACCTCGTATTGCATAGACTTTTTGTACCAGGCTTTTATATATATATATATATATATATATATATATATAATCTTTTTTAGATAACTGCATGCGTCTTAGCACATACGCACCACTTTAGTCGTACATTCTCGGCAGCCCACATCAACACAGCGCGGCAGTAAACCACCCCCAGTGTAGGTGCGCGGAATGTTGGCGAAGTCTGCCTGCTCCTTTCAGTGCGGCTGGTATCCGGTGAGGTCAGAGGATGTTACGTAACAATGAGTTACGGTTACAGCTTATTACGTCTGGCCAACCTCGGGCGACAGGAGAACGCCGCCGTCGTCGACAAGGACCCCGAGGAGCAGTCGTGATATAGAAGGAAACGGTAGTAGTAGTAGTAGCCGTAGTAGAAGTCGGTAGTAGCTGCGGGCAGGGACCTTGATGGAACATGGTCTCTCTTTCTCTCGAGTTCAGGTACCCGTGGTGCAACCATTCGGGCTGTGTCCCAACGCCGTCCAGAGCCGTACCTGCTTTGTGTGCCTGTTCTATGTGCCGTTCGTCCACAGGGATGAAGGGGCAGTTGACACTAAGAAGAAGGGCGACTGTTTTTATACCGTCGTATTTTTGTCGTCGCACCTTCCACTTACGTACGGACGCAGGCTACCAAACGCTCAGATTTAGGCGGATAACACACTCTCAAGGGCGCCAAGCGGCGCAGCATGACGACGCTGAGAAGACGGAGGGCGAGAAAACGGAGAAAAAAACCCTGAAAGTACGCAGAAGGAGCACGTGTCCCTGGAACTCTAGGTGTATACATTCACTTGTATTTGTATTGGGCTATATAAAAATACATATATATGCATATACTTATAAGCATACAAAGTAGCTGGGTTATATACTTAGATGTGAATATGTATATACCTTCTTTTTGGGTATATACTTATATATAAATATATATATATATATATATATATATATATATATATATAAAAATGTTGTACTAAATACAATACTTATGCATATCTACTTACACTCTTGCCGCTGACACGGTTGCAATCCGTTCAATCTAGAAACATACATGATCCTGCATCTTCCTTGCGATACATCGGTAGGATGATTAAGAAGCTTCCCTTTTCCTTTAGGTATTATGCTTATTCCCTTTTCCCTTGGTTTTTCATTCATCACCTCGTTAAAAAGAGAGTGAAGCAGTGTCCAAGGATAATGGCTTGTCTGGGATGTTCATTTGTGACCAAATCGCGCCCCGGGGCCTTCCTGGGCGGTGCGTTCATTTTCGCGTCGACTACTAAATCGCTAAAAGGCCGCGATGGCTAGACAGACGGGCTTCGGTGACGGTCTCGTCTTACATTGATAGCACCACAGTGCACAGCCGGCAGACAATGAAGGTCTAACGGGCGTAATTTACTAATTATAATAATACTAATAATCAGAATAATGATAGCAGTATACTGCACATAGAACTACATTGCCACGGAAAAAAAATCGCGCTGTAAATAAGACCTATTAAATGAGCTCCTTCGCAATGGAATATGTATTCAGAGATGCAGTAGATAAAATGCAATACAAATATGATTGTGTAGCATCAGAGCGAGAGACGCAATGCGAATATAGATACAAATATACATTGAACCAAAATGCAATATGAATAAGCTGATTGTGCGGCTAGTTAATAGCAACTCAATATTATAGAAAATATTGTGATGATTTATTAATCATTTACAATACGTTTGCACACTCGGCAGTGCTCGCCTTAATAAAAATGGTGGTAAAAAGGTGTCACGTGAAGTTAAGAGTCAGTTGTCCGTGTCCTTGCTTGATGGTAGCCCCCGCTCTTATGGACCCGGTGCGAGCGATATATCCTCAAGGTTCCTTGCAAAGTTAAAACGGTGAGATCCATAAGATTCCTCTTCGTGACGCCAAGAGCGTCCTCGCAGATTCGGAGTCCCATACACCACTCATAGAGATAGTGATGGATCCGAATATGCGAGTTTTTTTTTTATATATATATATATATATATATATATATATATATATATATATATATATATATATATATATATATCTATATATATATTATATATATATATATATATATATATACAGGATGACCGGATTTGATTGCCTGAAACTTCTGGGTATTGTCAAGCTCGGTGAGAAAATCATTTTTGCCAATGGAAAGGGAGAGCGGCAATGCGTCGTATAGGATTGATATTTGAATGGATTTTTCTAAGTTGTGATTTAAGGGGTGGCTGTCCCGACATTTTACAAAATGAAGAAGTTTAAAAAAATGCACGATTGTGTGAGGGCGCATTCTTTTATTAAAAACTGAGCATCCGGGAGAATCCTCTACATTATCTGCATTATAAGTAAGCTTAGCTATAGCAGAGACTATTGTGATATTCACAAGAGTTCGCAAATATATAATTTTACTTTTGCATGTTCGAGCTTTCATGCCCAGGTTCTCGAAAATTTTCTATTACGCGTGCACAATTAATGAGTTTAGACGAATGTGAATCGTAAGTCATTTCGGTACCAATTTTGTAGAGCTGACATCTGTGGTTGCAAAGTAACTCAAATCTCCCGATGGCCATATTGGTTTGAGTGCATGCATGCAGCTACTACGTTTGCTTCCCTTGTCACTCGTCAAACTTGTAGAAACTCAGAAAAAACATCTCTTGTAGTTTAAATCTTGCTCGAACAAATGCCCGTCAGCCAATAAGCACAATCAATAGCGATGGCAAAGCTGTTGTTGCATGCACTTAAAGACACGCGTGATGGTTCCAGCAGCAGTAAGCATTCTCTCGATCAGATCAATAGTAGACTCAACAGAAGTTGCATAGACTATATTACTTAGATGACCCCAAAGGAAAAAGTTCAGACTGAATGGATCTTGCGACCGCGGTGGCCAAGCTTGTGGACCGCCTCGGCCAATTCAGCGATTGGCGAAGGTCTCATCCAGATAATTCCGTACCTGAAGGGCGTTGTATATATATATATATATATATATATATATATAATTTAACGTATAGATCGCCGGTCGAGCAACATGTTGTGTTGGCTATAAACGCAGAATAGCAGCAAATATGCCTCGCTCCGCATGCCTAAACTCACTCAAACTGCACTTGCGCCAAGACGGACGGGGGGCGGCACGTTCTGACATACGTAAACAACTGACTTAACTGAGATCCGTCGATCCGTTCTCTTTCGCAGTGGCGGGAGGTATCAGACGCGCGCTAGACGTGTAAGCACTAAGGGTGCTAGGTTTTCATTGCAATTGCAGATTTGGCTTAGCCCGACACAGCGACACAGCGAAGGAAGAAGCAAAAGTGAGACTTATATCGAGAGAGATAGAGAAACAGAGATATGGGAGAAGACAGAGTGCAAGATAACGCAAACGGAACATACATGTAGGCCGAGCTACAAGTGGCCGGCAAGTGGCCACAACAGAAAAACGGGCAAAAATCACTCAGAAACGAGTCTTATCTTCTCGGCATGCAGCCAAGGATGGGCCTCCTCGCACCCTATCATATCCAAGATACAACAATAAGCATAACAACAAAATCTACTCCAAAAGCACGCTTTCCCTCCCTTCGAGTCGTAGCGTACAAAGTAGTCTAGATGGCATTGCCACTACAGTGGTAATCGTATACCGATGCAGCGTTGGCATTTGGCCGCCAACAAGTTTCAAAGTCGAGCGGCATTCTTGAACCAATGCTGTTGGAAGAAATACATACAATTACAAAGACGACATGGTGAAGTAGCGATGCTACCGTGCATGCTGATGTCCAGTACGCTGAGGACGCTATTGACGATGACTGGTATCGTGATAATGATTACGTTGGAGATGGTGATAAAGGTGATCGCTGCAGTGGGCGCTGATGTGATGTATGATGAAGGAGATAGCAGTAACACCGACGACACTTCAACCTCGACCTGGGCGATCACCTTGACCTTCCGTCGTGGGCCGTCGTCGGAACTCCCTTCCGCCGCGCAGACGTTCACTAACTACTAGGGTTGTCCATGGCAGAATCCTTCTGCAGCGCTGAAGTTACGCTGCTAAGAGATACAAGGCAGACTGCTGGTGACCTAATTGGATGCTTCTTGATGACCTGTGGGCGCGTCGTCGAGTGTGAGGGCCGTCATACCGTTGCCGCTGCTGCTGATATATGGAGATACAACTTTGTGTGAAATCTTCGGCCAAGTCGGGATGTCGGTGGAGACGGCGATAGACTGTGAAGTGCTCACAAAAACGTACAAAGACCAAAATGTCGTCGCCGGCGGATGCCGTGGAATATCTACTTTTTAGGGTTTAGACCTTTAGCCAACATTGAACGTCCACGAGGCTGTTTTTCGCATTGTTTTTTTTTGTAAGACGAACCCCATAAACACAAATGTGCAACGGTGGGACTCAAACCCGCGCACCTATGTGTCTCATCCGATCGCGAGACGACGCACGCAAATGCATCACGCCACCGCGCTCGACGCCTTGGAGTCTTAGGTATATGCAATATCAAACTTACAACAAGACTACAGTGCTACATGCTCATAGAGTAACAGCGAATATTCTCATCGACATTTGGGGTCTCGGATTACTTTGAATCGGAACAAAGCAAGCTGTAAATCTGAAGAAAGCGTCGAACTGCTCTGCGCCTTTGGCGAGAGCAGTTGCGGCGGCGGATGACGTGCAAACGAACGTGCGAAATGTGCAAAACTTCCTTAGGAAAACACATTGGCTTACGAAAAAAAAACACAAGAAAAAAGTTTTGTTTTTTTCTCGTGTTCTTTTCTATATATAATTGACCGCTGACCGATGAAAGCTCGTCTTGACTTCGCCAACGATACGTTGTTATGGACCGCTGAGTGACCTCGATACGATGTCATGGACCACTGAATGACACAACGTGCTATTTTCAGATGAAAAAAGTTTAACTTTGATGAACCGGATCAATTTAACTATTATTTGCACAATGCCCGCAAGGAAGAACAAATTTTGTCAAAACGTCACTCAGGTGGCGGTTCAGTTGAGGTCCTACGCTGGCCTGCAGTCTCGCCTAATCTTAATATCCCCCAGAATGTGTGGAGCTGGCTCGAACGATAAGTTTATACCGACGAAAAAAATGTCGCGGCTTGGGACGAGCTTTTGCAGGAGTCATCTAAAATGTTTGTTTAACACTATACCAAACCGCATTTTTGAGGTTATCCGAATTAAAGGGAAATTCACTGAGTATTAAGTATAGCTGCTGGGTGCCGTGAAATGAGCCCAAACGCAGTTAATCCGCTTAATTCACTCGTTAAGACATGTATCTTACTAGTGACTTTATAATTATTTCGCAAAATATCTGTGCCAAATGTGGAAATCTCGTGGTTCAAAATAATCCGAGACCCCCAAATGTCGATGGAAGTCTCCGGTGTTATACTGTGAGCATGTATCACTGTTATCTTTACACGACTGGTAATAATAAATGCGTGAAATGTGACAAAAATGGGTGGCTTTATATTTTTTCAGGGACTGTATATATATACGTGCGTCCTATGAATACGTTTGCATAAAAATTCATCGCCCGTGTCTGGTAATATATATATATATATATAGTGACGGCGTAGTTTAGGGCTAGTATGCTTGTCATGACCATCATCTACCGAGGTGTCGCCGGTTCAATTAAAATAATAAACCATGCAAAAGTTTAAGCGCCCCTAATATAATAAGGTGACTTGCGTCAGGCTGGCGGTCAGGTTTTCCTGCCCAGCGAATTTTAAATTTAACATTATATGTTATTAAAACATCTATGCATATATATTTGCACCTCATGTTCTAACATGCTTAAAACATTCCTTAAAACAGATATATATATATATATATATATATATATACAAACCTACAGTGAAACACATATATCGTAAAGAAAGGGCCGTCCTAACTAACTGATGTATTTAGCAAAGTTTGAAATAGATGATGTTCCTGATATCTCACCAAAAACACGTAATATTTTTTGAATATATATATATATATATATATATATATATACAAACCTACAGTGAAACACATATATCGTCAAGAAAGGGCCGTCCTAACTAACTGATGTATTTAGCAAAGTTTGAAATAGATGATGTTCCTGATATCTCACCAAAAACACGTAATCTTTTTGAGTACATGTCTCGCTTTGGTTAACTGTAGCAACTGCTAGAAACTCCAGCCAGCGTTCTTCTTGCTGTGCGAAGAAGCCGTATTTAATTGTAGATGACCATCCGTCAGATTTAGCGACACATTCTCGATCAGCAAAACAACCAGTTTTTCTTTATTATAGATATTCATACGACTGAAGGAAAGGGCGTGCCATGCTCTGCCCGTATGTGTACACATAAACGTGAATCAAGTTCTTATTATGAACATATATATATATACTAATTCCATAGAGCTTGTCAAGCGATCCAGCCAAAATGACGAAACTATATAAACGTAAATTAAGTTCTTATTCTGAACAAAAACAGCAACAACAACAGCAGCAGCAGCAGCAACAATAGTCGACGCAGCAGTAGTAGTAAGAATAACAATAACAACAACAACAACAACAACAATGAGCCGGGTTCTACTTCGTTCGTACAGTTTAGGCTTTCAAGCAAATCAACCTCTGCCGCAACCAGTTCTTGTGAAGATTCAACTCTGAAAAGTTCAACTTGCTCCATCGTATTTTGACGGTGACAAACAACGGACGGCCGAACACACTTCGGTCGCTTTTCGTGTCTTGAATTGGCCGAGTCGTAGTAGAAGCTGCAGGAGTCGTTGTAGACGAAGTCAGGGCAATCATCGTCGCGGTCTCTAGAGTTAGCGCGTCAGCGTAGGAGTGTTACAGGACACAGTCGCGTGTCCCGGCGACTCGGGAGACGGCAGGACTTGAGCTCCTTCTCTCATGTATTGGCCGTCAGACGGCGATAACATTTGCCATCGCCGCCGGTCGCCAACGTCCCCGGTCCGAGTCGAGATTCCTTACGTCCGCCCCCGCGCGTTCAGGCAGCACACTCGTGGGTCGTCTGCACACTCTGCGTTGTCGCCACTCGAAAGCAAATCGAATCGACATTCAATAGTAGTAGTAGTTGTAGTAGGCGGTCGAGTACGCGAAGTCGAGTACGCGAGGTTGAGGTGAACACACTGGCCTCGCCCGCCCTTTTTCTTGACGGTACCGGCACGGAACCGCATGACACCACTGGCACGCTGGTCGTAGTAGTGCTGTGTTGAAACGTATGTCAACACTAGCAACAAATGGAGTTTGTCGACTTGAGGCTGAGGTTAAAGTTCAAGTCGACTGTTGTTGTTGTTGCTGCTGCTGCTGCCGTCATGGCAAATGGATGGAACGACACCAATCGACAGGCGAATGGTGAATTGTTTGGCAGCGGGCACACGCGACAAAAACGAGGCATTATGGGTACATGTGTCATTTTATGTATGTCTGTGTTTGTATATGAGCGTTTGTAGGTGTATTATTTGTACATGGACGCATGTAGACGGGTGTAGTCTGTTTGTGTACATGAACGTTACAGGCTTCACGAGGCTACAGAAGCCGTCGCCGCCAATAGCAATAGGCCGCATTTCTCAGGTGTGATGGCGCACAAAAAGCTTTGACAACAACAACAGCGACAACGGCGACGAGTATGGCAAAGGCAGCCGATCTCAGTCGGGATCCTTCAGCCAACTGAGACTTTTGACCTCGTCTGCAGTCACCATAACGCCGAGACAGAAAGAAAGAAAGACATAGTTCAAAGCGCACCTCGTTGACCTGTAAATGCGATGTCGAACGCACAACATTGTGCATGAAGCCCACGAAACTCAATGCAGCGTTGACTGACGAATCTGTCTAAGGTGGGAGGGTAGCAGTAGCGAGCGAAGCGTTGTAGCCAATGTAAAGACAAACAATGTGTTCATCCTTCATCCGCGTGACGGAGTATGTGGAAGCGCGCCAAGGTTTCACATGTAAAGCAACGATGCAAACGTTATTATAACCCAGGGGGTCAACAATCGTAGTAGTTATAATTAGGGAAGTCCTATATGTACGTTCAGAATCCTGACGAAAGACCATACAAACATGATGATGTGTACATCATCATGTTCGTATGGTCTTGTGTGCTCCCTAAACGTACACAAGTCACTCCATTAATTGCAGTATATGACTTACCAGAAAAAAAAAACTCTCTTCGAGCTAGCACGCACTGAGTGTCAGTCAACGACTACTCTTAGTTTACGCGCACCGGTTGTTTAAAGGAAAAAGTATTTCGCACCAGTAATGCACCCAACGTTTGGCTCAAAACTAGTAAGTGCGTCGAAGAAATCGTGATGGTAATGGACACTGTGATTTGGTTCGCTTCCCGACCATCGTCATTAGCTGTTCGCATTTTTCCAAGATGGAACCGCCTGAATGGCCACGGTTTTTGTGCGCCTTTATTGTAGCGTGCTTAATAAAAAAAAACTTGAAAATAAAGTGCCCAGCGGGCAATGACAGTCAAGCATGTTCGTCAATAACCTGGGATATTACAATAGGCAAATCCATACGCACTGTTCGCTATAAATACTCGAAACGTCTAGATGTACGGATAGACTAGATGAGCTAGCTAATGAGCTAGCTTACCGCAATCACCATCTCCGAGACGAAACCATCTAATAACCAATCAATCAACCGGCCTCTGAAAAACGACAGTCCTGATGGGCAAAACGTGGTTAACGCCAGTTAAAAATAGCCATCGTGAATTTGCGCCACGTTGCACTTCAGTGGTTACTTTTTGTCGTCGCTCCCGCTTAACCATCACGACAAATTGCGGAACGCGCGGACACACCAAGCAGTCGACGTACTCAAGACAGCAGGACCATGAGTCGAGTCCGGTGGCGTGGTGCATTCGTCTGCGCCTCGCAACCGGAGGAGACACATAGGCGCGCGGGCTCGAGTTGCAGGACCGTTGCACATTTGTATTTATAGGGATCCGTCTATGAACAGCAATGCGAAAAGCAGTCCCGTTGACGATAAGCCTTGACTGGGGGTCAGCCCGAAAAGTATATATAGCAGGACAATGCACTGTGTCGGCACACCGTAAGAAGGAGGCGATACATGTAACATATGACACAGCCGGCGGCACGAACGAGATAACAGCTCTAAACGCCGTAGTGTGAACCACGGCGTGGCGGAGCGTCCACAGAGCAGTGTTCGGGCATTCGTGTACGACTGTCCCACTCAACTGATAAGCCCACAAGTTATTGCAAGGAGTTGCCAGATCCAGCAGTTAGCGGCCAGCAGGCATTCGCTACTGTACTGAGTATCGTGGACAGCTCAAAACATTCGCGGTTTTTTTGGCGACCAACGTGACATACTGTGCAAGACATAGTGCAAGGCAAAAGCGAAGCAGGTCAAACAAGCACAACCCGATGCAGCAAAACGCGCCTACTTGACGCCATTCCTGTTTCAATAGATCACCACTTATTGTATGGGACGAGAAATAATTGTAATATTTACAAAATTACCTCAATGGGAAGACTTTTAAAGATCTGGATAAACGCATTTCACCAAAGACATTTACAACTGACGCAAATTAAACTTGCGTTTTCACCACAAATAGCACCTTAACTGGCTGTTAAGGCCCGCCCAGAAAGAGAGCGCCCAAAGATGGGTGTAATAATAGCTGCCCATTCTGCGCGGACGGATGGACGCGCATAACATCCTAATAAAGCATTACGTTGACAAATACGTTTAGAACTTGTAGATTATTACACTATCTGTATAACATCATATATAGCTCGCCAAAGTACTATCGGAATTATGAGCATGTATGAAAAGTTTTACAAACAACTGGAAAAATATATATTAATAAACTTAACTAATTCTAAAAAAAAAAAAATGAAATAACCACATATTTGCTAGAGGCTTAAATTGCGATCCCATCAGCCGCCCTTGTACCTGTGTTAGAAGAAAAAGGGCTAACCATTGAAAGCCATCACAACACGGAATCAGGGCGTTCGACATTATCGTGTCAAGCTTCGCACACTCAAGGCAGTAAGGCCAGAACACTGGAACACAGAAATATCCACGTATTGTAAACAATGTCCTTTAAGCTGCACAGAGAGCAAAAGAAAACAACAGGCAAGCCACTCACGCTAACTTGCTCGTTAAACCCACATACAATCCAGGAAGCGCTTTACCTTATACGCAAAAATGAGAGAAAAAGAGCAATTCCGGGGGCAGCAGCTGAAACTAGGTGGGCCATCAGACAACAACACTATGAGTCATGGTTTGGCCGCGAATGCCGAAACCTGAAATGCCGCGTCTGCAATCACGTACACCTGAGCTCGGCAGGGCTTCTGCATTTAGCAGAACAAAGGAGAATCTTCGGTGAACGAATGGGAATGATGAAGAAGGAATAGAAACGACTTTACTAAGGGAGCGACGCTCGCCTCCAGATTGCACTGAACAGCCAGCAACGACCGTGGCTACCTCAACCAAAGAAACCAAACACTGACAACTTAACTAATCAACGATGAATAAAGACACAGACAGTGTTTGGCTAGACACTTTACAGTATGTAAAGTAAAAACCTTGCATTATATGTAGAGCATAAAGACAAAACAGAACAATTCAATACGGAGGAAAAGGTAGACGAGAAAGCAATATTGGCAAAGGCATAAGAAATGATATCGGCAGGACCAGATCGGAACAGAAAACATCATATTGTTGCATCATTTCAACTCCAAGAACAGCGTTTCGAAGTGAGGTTGTCTCCGTACGCAACAATCACTTATCTATATATGTACTTTGAGCTCATCGCCATAGAGTTTATATTACAAAAGATTATATATACATAGTATTAGTTTTGCAATAACTTTACATTTTCATATGGTACAAAAATTACAATACAGTCGTCATTATATAAAATTTGAACACTTCAGCGACCTTCCCACCGAACGAAAAGACGCAAAGACCGCCGATGCGTCTGGTAGCTCGCTGCGTGGTATTTAGCGCACATCTGCGAGCAGAACCGGCAATGACATTGATTGCCCACAATATGATGAATGACATTGATTGATTAGTAAAATCCTTGGGTAGAACATATCGAGCAAGATGGTTTAGTGGCAAAAGCCTTTGCCTTGCATTCGGGAGGCCTGGGTTCGAGACCTAGACCAGCCACTCCTAAATTGGATTCATGGTTCCCAATTTAACAAGGTGAATGCTGGAGTGGATTTAAAATCGACCCTAATCGGAAAAAAACGGGGAGCATAGTTGTCTCAATAAAAAGAGATGGTGCATTACCATCTAACCCCCCTTAAAAAAATACCTGGTGATTATAGCCATGCACAGTGCACTTGTCTACATGTGCCGACCAGTGCGTGCCATTCCATGGCAAAGCTCCCTGGCGAGGTACGCATCTAGATGCGCTATCTCTACCGAGGCCTCGGTCACTTTTCCCTGTCACTCCAACAAAAATGCTGAGAGGGTCCTGTAATAGGTGACCTAAACCTGACTCTGATTGTTTCCATTGCCGGTCCACAACCCGTTAACAGATACACGAAGCGGTTTCTTGCCGTTCGTGGCAATCAATAAACAAGTGTCATATTTATTGAGAAGTATCTTTCTGATTGCGCAAAATTTGCTGTTTCTTAAAGTTTATTTTAAATATTGCTGAGATTATACTTTTTTTTTTATCTTCTAAAAGGACGGTGCAGAATAGCGGACCGATGCTTGAGCCCTGGGGTACGCCAGAGAGGCAGTATAATTCAGATAAATTATTGACCTTAGCAAATAACTACGTATCCAGGAATCTTAATATCAATGTTAAGCGAATGTTAGAGTTATGTTCTAAAGTAGTTTATGATTAAGTCTATCAAATGCTTTACGTAAATCAAAGTGTATGCAGTAAAAATGTTTTTTTTTATTATAATGTTTAAAGTCCATTCCTACAGCATTGCATTAATTAAGTTGCAGTAATCTTGCTCGCTGTAAAGCCATACTGCTCGTCTAAGGGTTCTTTCATATTACGATCATTGCAAGTTGCTCGACCGACTTTTTTAAATGACATACGATTAACTAATTAAGCTACGGGTCGGCAATTATTTATCTGAGAGCGTTTCGAAAACGAAGTAGATTACGAATTATCCAAAGTCTTCAGCAACTAGGCCCAAGGAACGGCATCCACATTTGTGTGAATACATAGGTATGATAGAAATTGTGCAAAATTTTTTTTTTAAAAGACTCCTTAAACCCAACGAAATTTTTTTATCCCACTTGACGGACGCACTAAGATATAATGACCAACGTGTTCGAGCACAACACGAACAATATATATTAAAGTATTAGTACAATACAAGTAGGTATTGTATTAATACTCTAATATGGCCTTTTTTTTTTGCAAAGATGCGAGCAAAAGAGAGATTTTTGCCTGCCACTTTAATGCGACTAACTTTGCGAGAAATTATGTCGAACCTTCGAATTACGGGTTCAAAACATATGAGGCCAGCATCATTGGCCACCCAGGCGATGCGTTCACATCGGTCGTGTGGCGATTTGCTGGCGCGGACCGGATTTCTTGTAAGTAACGTATTTCCCAGCAAGCTTGGGCGACTTTAGTGGAAGAAGACGTACACGCGACGCTCATGACCGATGACATCAATAAGACTAGTGCAGTCTGCAAGCGTCCACGTGCATGGCGGCAACCGATGCCGTAAGCATGTAAAGGCAAGAAAGGGTACTGACCCGAGGTGGCACTATGACAATCACTAGCACGTTTGCGCGGAGAATTTTAAGGGCCAGTACTGGTCGCGACATTTTACTACAGCGGCTATTCCAAGATGCTTATAGCAGGAGCAGTAATGCAGTCCTACTACGCTGACTTATTGAAATATATATATATATATATATATATATATATATTATGGTTTATTAACACCCAGGTTTGGGAAATTATAAACATGCACATCAGTCAGTATATATATATATATATATTTAAGCGGTGATGGCTGAAGCAATTTCGCAATGCTGCGCAGCAGGTACAAGAATACATTTTCACTGGACAACTCGCATCAAATAAATGCCAAGCGTTTGCTGCAGCAAGCAGCACCCCTCGGAACGAGAGCAGTTTTCTTTAAACAAAAGTGCAGGTTCTAATTATCTGCCTTTGAAACTGCGAGGAATCCTGCTTTGATAGGACTCGCTCCTGTTACCGACAGTTTGCCCGCTTCGACATCGTACTTTACAACACTTCGCAAAGGAGCTCTGTAACGTGAACGGCTTCTCTACTTATGACTGTAGTCGACCCAAAACATCCCCGATTTTCAGGGATTCTGAGTTGGTCACAATCTAGTTTTTCTCTCCTTAAACAACGTTCTTGTCTTTGTGGGAGTAATCTGTATTTGACTTCGCACTAGCGGAAATTTGGGGTCAGTGGGAAATTACAATTACATTTTAAGAGACAGGGTTACGCAGTCTTTATACGTTCAACCTTATGTCTGTCTTCCTCGTGGGCGATGTACATTGACGGCTAGACCCCCCACCAGGGCGTACAAGAGCGCTAAATCTTCAGAGAAATATATACGCTCTGATGTGTCATTACAAATATTTTCCACAGACTGCAAGAGGCCGTCGGGTGACGCAAAAAAAAAACGCGCCAGTTTGCCTAAAGTTGCTGGGTCAGCTCTTTTTTTCAAAGTTAGTCATGATAAGGTGTCGCAAGCCCATGGTGACCAACACGGCAACGGGAAAAGTACATTTTTGTTTCTCGTTTTTTTGTTGTTGGTAGTGGCTTTAGGAATGGTTTGTGCAAATACGTCACAAGCAGCTAGTGCAACTTGTGTGGGACAAACGAGCCCATTAAACCCGTGTTCCTTTCCTTCCCTCAGGCTCGGCATTACTTGGAAAGATCCTGGGAGACGTTTACTATCCTGAGTCGATGGAGAATGCGCCAGGGTGTGACGGACCGTTACACAACTGCTCTTTTTATTGATAATAATTTTCACGAACGTCAAATGCTCGAGGTCCGGCTGACCTGCATGCTGAAGGTTATTTTGAAATGAAAGAGCGGCTCCATTCAACCGTTCTTGTTCTTCCCAAGTTGAGCGGCACTTTATCTTCTATACGTTAATCGTTAAACCATTGTGCGTGCTGTATGTCTCCAGCATCCTCAGAGACCTTTTTAGATCCACGAACACTTTACTATATAATACAAGGTCGTCGGCATAGAGATTTATGCGGACACAGGGGTAGTGGTCATTGATAAGGCCTAGAAGCTCATTGATTAAGACTGAGAATAGAAGCGGGCTGAGATTATCGCCCTGGGAATAGCCGGTAATTTGTAGAAAAGGCTGATTTTCCTGAATGCCGTTGTCTAAAATGACCGGGTTTGCTTTCAGGATAGCAGCATTATTCCCAAAACTTGTAGGCCCACGCCCGCGGCGGCTAGCTTCTCCATGACAATACCCCTGGGGGCAGTGTCAAACGCCGCCTTGTAGTCTACAAACACAGTGCTGCTTAAGAGAGTTTTGTGTCTTTTTAGAAACGCACAAAACAGGCTAACTTATAGTCTGCCGAGGACTACGCCGTTTATCGAGAATCTGATAAACCGCTTCCAACTTCCGACTACCGCGTCACTGCAAGAGTTCCGTAGGTACTTTGAGCTGAAGATGAGGGAAGTGCCAGAAGCGTTTTACAAAACACCGGCAATGTTGAACAAGACATGGATGGAACCCGTCTTTGAGCAGCGTCACGTGCTCACCCGCTACTCCGTCCATGGGTTCCACTACAAACTGTGCCATCGCACTGGGTTCCATAATCCTTCTGATGAGTGTTGCTGCACATTTTGCGGCCTCGTCTGCACCAAATATCATCATGAAACATGTCGGTCAGTGCCAGCTATCTGGGCGTTAGGTCGCTGATATTTTCCAGAGATGCATATACACCATATTCTATATATGTCCAAGATTAACGGAAACAAATGTCGTTTCCAAGATTTAATAAATACGGGTAATGTAATGTTGTCAACAATACCGAAAGGTGATGTAATAATTAAAAAAAGAAATTAAGCGGCATTTGCAGCTATTCTTAACCCTGCTGTCATAATGCATATCTTTTGTCCTAGAAACTCAGTAGGCGATACTTTCTAAACAGTACAGCCTCCAAAATGCTCGCCAAACATTGCAGCTCGCAAAACACGCCTCAGTAAAGCACAAGTATCCCCTGTTAAAGGAGAGATTTCCCTACATGCTGCTTTTGACGTTAAACCAAGATTCGACAGCACCAACGCATCTCGTAGTCTAGAAGCCCAGGAGCGCTCGCTATCCGGTTAAAAAGGTTAAATCGAATTCGAGTATTGCCGAGGTATATTAAATAAGTGTAGACGGTAATATGCGCAAGCAAGATCTTTTTATGCAGGCAACGGATTCCCTTTGAGAGCTAATAGAAGTACGCTGGTATTTGCTCAGCAAGCCGCCGAGTTTCCTAAGTTTTCAACAAAAAACGTCACTAGGTGGTTGCGCAGACATTCTAGTTCTTCTCGACAGAATTCAATTCAGGCAGCTCTTTGACGTCTCGGTGCGTTTTAATCATAGATCTGCGATCAATAATCTCTGATCAACACAGTAAAAAGGTATAGAAAATGACTTTTGACAGTGTAGAGAAAATCATTGCTAAGGTTGACGCCAGTTTCCATCACACAGACACAACTATGACAATGCGTAGTTGAAAAACACACATCAAACACGGCATTTCATGCTGTAACATATTATCTGCACAAATTCCACTAAAGCGTATGCAGGCGTTCGAGTTGTAATGGCCCCAAAGGGGCTTTTCGGTGTGGGTTCAGCAGCAAGGTATTTATTTTATATCATTTAGATGCACGTTACACGTTGAGCACCCTCACATTGCATCACACCGTCTCACCCACTATTGTACAATGTATGACTGCGCTTACGTCATTGACCCTCCGTAGCAAAATATATACAGGTAGTTCAATAAGTTCTTAGAATGAGCTTTTTAGAATTCGAATTTTTTGCACGCTTTCACCGCTAATAGGAACTGCAACTTTTCGACTGCTAGCACTCAATATATTATGGTGATTGGCCGTTGCGATTTCGTTTGATAGCTTTTCCCGTGCAACGTATCGGCGTGATTTTTAAAAATGGAGAAAAAAGAGTTTCGAGTGGTTCTCAAGCATTTTTATTTCAAAGGTTGGAATGCGACCCAAGTAAAAATTGAGTTAGACGAGACGTACAGTGACTCTGCGCCTTGTTTTGCCACTGTTTCCAACCGGATTAATGTGTTAAAAAGAGGTCGCAGGAGCACCGAGGATGAACTACGTCCAGGAGGCAAAAAAACGGCAACTGATGAGGAAAACGTAGAGAAAGTGCGAAAAATTCTTGGCACAGATAAGCGAATGAACATTAAGGAAATAGCGGAGGCATTAGGGATTAGTTTAGGCAGTGTGCATTTTATCCTACACGAAAACTTGAAGATGAAAGAGCTTAGAGCAAAATGGCTGCCATTTGCTCAACCAAGGCCAAAAAGACGGGCCTGTTTTGGCTTTATAGCAAAATTTGGCCAAGATGTCGAACAATCTGTCGGATTTTTGGTGCAGATTTATGACCGTCGATGAAAGCCGGGTTCATCACTACACTCCCGAGACCCAAGAAGCATCTTGCCAATGGTGTGCACCTGATGAAGGACCTCCGAAGAGGGTGCGGACAACGGCATTGACCGGAAAGGTGATGGCTACAGTTTTTTAAGACCAACGTAGAATAATGCTGGTCGACTACCTTGAGAGCTGTAAAACGATCACAGGAGAATATTATGCAAGACTGTTGGACTGCCGTTAGCAAGAACTCATCGTGAAACGGCCCGCTTTGCAGAAGAAGGTTGTCTCGTTTCACCAGGGCAATGCTCCTGCACACAAGTCCCGGCAAGCATCGGCAAAACTGGCCCAACTGAGGTTCGAACTTATTGAACAACCCTCCTATTCTCCAGATCTGGCCCCCTCTACTTATTTCCTCTTCGGACATTTGAAGAATAGTCTCGGTGGAAAGCGTTTTTCCAGCAATGAAGAGGTTAAGGCTGCTGTCAATGCCTATTTTCAGTCTAACGACGCGGAATTCTACTCAAGAGGTTGAAAGCTCTGAAATCTCGGTGGGAAAAGTATATTGAGCTTCTCGGGGAGTATATCGAATAAGAAAAATTTAAAAACATAATTTGGAAAATTCTCGGTTTTCATTCTAAGAACTTATTGAACTACCTGTATATATATAGATATATATATATTAGACACACTCGGCCCCATTAGGTACAGCGAACATTCTGAAGGATATTGGAAAACGTCTAGAAAACGATACGGGCGATCGATGCGAGGCCATGTTTCTGAGACAGATTATGTCTTTGTCCGTCTGTAGGGGGAACTACCATAGGCGCCATGAATTGACAGAAAGTGAGCAGATTATGATGCACCCGGCTTAAACATATATATATATATATATATATATATCATAAATTTTGGCAGTGCACATTTACGTAAGCCCCGGTTGCATATCTGCCTTTTTTCATTTGCACTCTATGTGGTGTATCGTATGCGCATATATGTTTGTCTGTGTGTATGTATGTAAACACTGCAAATGCCGGGGAAATAGTGAAGTTACTCGCAGAGTGCCGCCGACATCACCCACGGTTGCCAGCCCTGTCGCTAATGTCCCTTTCCGGTTGAATATGCAATAATACTTCTCATATGTAATATAAATCCTTTTCCATTTGGAAGCAGCCCTTTGCGTATTTGGTTGTTGTTGTTATTGTTGTTGTTCTTGTTGTTATCATCACTCGTTGCTGCTACAGCAGTGTTGATGCTGTTGTTGTTATTGCTGCTGCTGTCGCTGTTGGGGTTGTTGTCGTCGTCGTCGTTCTCCTTGCAGCGGGTGCAACACCTGAGCCTGCGTGTCAGGACGCACCCTGGATGTCCCGCTGAGGCGACCCTGCCGCTAAGAAGTCGGCCTGCTCGTTACCGCTCAGCTAGGACCAAGTGCATGCACCTTCCGTATGCGTGTACAAGTTGGCGCGCACACGCGGGCCCGCGTCGTCTGTTGGACGACTGACTCCGCCCTGTCCTGTGACGTCTTGTCGTGGATGTCCTGCTGTCGCGACTATTGCAGGCTAGTTGTGCCCGTCCTCACCGGGCCGCTGCCGTAGCTAGAGTGGCACTCCTGGGGTGACGTCCATTGAGCAGACGCAATTATCCGGAAAAGACATCCGGAAGTTCTCCTGTCGCAATACCGAGCGAAAGCAAGAGAAGCCTGGCTGTGCGCGCTTTTATGCACTTCACAGGGCCTGTGCCCTTTTCGACGTCAACAGCTGTCGAAGTAATGAATACCCCAGGCTCTCCAGGAGTTCCCTGCGACGTCCTACGACGGGCAAAGGGCGAGGAAGGGGCTCTCTGTACTCTCTCGACGACCAAGGACGAACAGGCCGAGATTTCGGCGGCAGGTCCGCACCCACTGGCGGTCGCCTCTGCCTCAGCTTGTCTTGCCGCTGGAACTCGCTGCCCTAACGCAACGCCGTACAGCCGTACAGGACTGACCCAAAAATCAATCTATCTCTCCACTCGCTCTCGTCATTGAAAGTGGTACTTTGTTCGCGTACCTTATCTTGCACTACTTGACACTCGTTCGTTGCTAATTAGGCAAATTAAGACGACGCGACAAAGAGAATGCCTGCATTTATTGCTGTCCGTTACGAGTAAAATGCTCTTCGTCGTTCCTTTAACGCGAAAACTTTATATGTATGTATATGTGGAGTAGCATATGCGTGAGCTTCTTAAATAGTATATGCGTCTTGCGATGGTAAATCAGAAACTGCTCGTTAGATGTCTTAATAGAAACGACATAAATTGATAAATATATAAATAAATATGCCTACGCAGTGCACTGCCGCTACTTGAAATGCTTGCTAGGCGTAACGGCCAGCCAAAAACAGTACAATTATCAACTTAAATTTCTTCGATTACTTAACATATTTATGATTTCCCTTCGTACGACAGCGGTGGCCGATACTTCATGGTTTATAACGAGGGGTATTCTATTTATATTTGCACCCACTTCTTGTACTACTTACGTACTAGCCAGGCTAATCAGTGGCTAGTATATGCTATAACTTCATCAATTTTTTAAAAATGGAGAAGATGATCCCTAACTGAGACGGTCTCACTTAGTAATGGCTTCGTAAGTATGGTCGCAGCGGGTATATATATATATATATATATCAAAATTCCTATACACTACGATAATATATCTGCTAAATGTGCTTGGACTATATATATATATATATACATACTCAACTTATTCATCTAGCATAGGTAGGTAGGTAAACGTAAGTCGGTTTGCAAATTACTTACCTGATTCACTACTCGAACTTCTAAGTGCCTCTCTAAGCAAATTGCGAATTAATGCGATAATCAGGGGCGCATAAATTAGAAAGACACACACCGACACGCTTTATTAGTCGTTGTAATTGTGTTAATTTTTTGAAGGTCGGGGGGATTTTAATGGTTGTGGTGGAGGGTAGCACCTTATTTTGTTAGAAACATTTGATAACAGCTAATGTCAGTAAATATGGCGACTGAGACTTTGTTAAAACAATTATTACAGATAGACCCCCTCATAAAACCCTATCGCACCGATATCGTCTATAGTTTGTGAAATATCAAATACGACTCGTTAAAAGAAAGACGTTGCAGTGCAGCCTGAAGCTGTCGCGCTTATAAATCGGATTAACGGCGGTCTGGGCCGCACAGCCTGTGCCACCATCCAGCGAGCTTTATCACGACCACCACGTATATCTTGTAGCTAGTTTCTGACGTTTCTACTTATCGCTTCTTCCTCTTCTTCCTTTCCTTTCGCTTTTGTCTTATTTGTCTTTGACAGGGGGGGCATGCTAGAAGCCAATGCGTTGTTCGCGTTGTAACTCTGTGGGGACTCCCGAAGTCTCTCTACCCCTATAACGAAGCTCATATGAAACAAGTTTGAGACTTTAGTGATTTTAGTAGATAATTGGCAGCGGTGCCGCGTGACCCTTTGTAGAATAGCACACACGTTGTGATGTCCAGTTGAGAGGCTGGTACCAATGTGGCTCAATAAAATGTTGCACCTAATATTCTTAATTAAGCAGTTTTAAAATGTGTTGTCGAAATCGCGCTTACTAGAGATCAGACACATACGATTCTGATGCAAAAACACAAGGTATCGATAGGCAGCAGATATAAGGAGAAGTGAAGGCAAATATCGGTACACGCTGAGGATGGCCAAGACAATGGTAAACATCCTAGGCAAATTACATATGCCTTGACAGAACTACGTGAGTCTAAACGTAGCAGCTCTACGGGCCAAGCAACGGTACAAAAGATAATTGTCATTGCGTACGGACCGATCCTTACTTTCTGGGCTGACTCTCAGCCAAGATGTAACGTTCATGGGACTGCTCTTCGCCTTGCTTCATACACGGACCCCCATAAATACAAATGTTGGGCAACGGTGGGGCTCGAACCCCCGCACCTATGTGCCTCCTCCGTTCACGAGGCGCAGGCGAATGCACCACGCCACCGGGCTCGACAACCCCGGGTATTCGTACCCACTATTGTGGAGTGTGGATGATTGAACCGAAAATGGCAAAGCTGGCTGTTTTGGCGTGCAACACGGCCCTACTGAGTAAGAATATGTCTAAGGATGATTAAGCCCCACGGACAACTGTAACAATAACACCGTCTGTGAGATAACGAAACGGCATCGCGTCGACGGCATGGGGATTCCCAGAAGCGCGGAGGTCAGGGTGAACTCATACATAATTATACTAGAGGTGCATCTTGTTTAATTCTAATTAATATGAATGTAGTGAACGAAGGATACAAAGTACAAAGGCACGCATGTAGTAGCTGAAGAGAAGTATCATACGGCTGACTTTAGGTCGTATGATACTTCAAAAATATAACATTTTCTAGCGTAGATTGATAGACCTGGGTAATTTGCGTTGGCAATTTATGTGTTTAATCAGAAATGATTGGAAGACATAGGACATATATTGTCGCTCTTTTTTCATTATGTCTTGTGTAGGCTGCTTACAGCACCAGTGTCACAGATCAGCGTTAGTGTTAAAGTAACGTTAGTCTAACATAAACAACCAGTCTCTACTCCTGTTCGCGTCGGTTTTAGTTTTAGATTTTAAAATGCGACTTGTGTAATGAACGTATCGTTCACAGTAGCGGACAATATTTAACCATATGTTTACTGCACCAGCATATTTTATATATATATATATATGTATATATGCGTACCGGTATACCAATGTCCCTGTAATATATAAGCGTGTAATATGTTTAAAAAAGAGGCGACCACTTTCGACCTGTATGACTGGATCGGGGCGTTTCTTAAAAATTAGGTATCATCGGATAAGAGGTTAGAGACATAAGTGCAGATATACGCACAAGCTGTTAACGGTGTTGCTGTACTTATTGTTTTGTCAAGTTTTAAATCATGAGATGAAAACGTACGCACAAGAGAGAGTCTGCAAAGAGAGAGAGAGATAGTAAGCGTCGTGAGTTAGTCATGCTGTCAGTAGATCAAATACGAAGGAACTACGCTTGTCCACGCTCGTCCCCATCGTTCGGCTTTCTGCACTGGGCTCCACGAGTGAAAGTCATCGTGCACATACGGTAGATTCAGGCGCCCACCAATAGATCCAGCTTAGTGCTTTCCTTTGGAGTCCGCTGTCGACAGCGCAGTCCGCCTGTCTGGCCGTCTTTCGCCACAGTTCGCCATTGATTAAATGTAAGTCGACCCTTTTGAAATTAAGTTGTTTCCTAGCTAAATCACACTATCCGTAATAACTTCAAAGGCGTTACTACAACCACAGCCATCGGTGGCACGCCGTCGCTGCGCTACGGGCCGCATACCACGAGTTGGAGCGCGTGGGGCGGGGGGCCGGGATCCGGGGAGACGGAATTTAGTTCCGAGAACCGAGGACGCGAGAGAGAGTTCCGTCGACTGCTACCACTGTCACCGCTCCCTGCCGGAGCGCAGCAGTACAAGCAGCAGCTGGTCTAGTCTAGATAGATAGATCACTAGGAGAGCGCCACCGAGACGAATCGTGCAGGTAGTGTCCTCAGTGCCCTGCTGCTAGAGAGAAAGCTGGTTTCAACATGATGTTTAGTCCTCTGTTAAGTGACGGAATCGGCGCAAAGGAAGGGATTCATAAGCCTTCATACGGAAGCAGCAGCAGCAGCAGCAGCAGGAGCCGCAGGCGCGACGCCAGCAGACGCGCCAACGATGGCACGGCTTGACCTGCGAACACAAACTTCTCGTAGGTCTCGAGTCCGGATTGATTCGAATTTGCATAGCAAAGAAACTGCGGACCGACCGGGCGTCTAGGCAGACGCGGAGCCAACAGCATTATCTGCTACCGGAACTGGCAAGCCGGCGACGCGAATCGTGCCTCCTCCCCTTCTCCTTTTTCTTCCTCTTGCCGCTGCCGCTGTTTCAGCTAGCGTCACCGTCACGCAACGTATGGCGTTAGTCGTCGTACGTGTGGTACAGTCCGTGGTGGCAATTTTCTTTCTGTTCTACCTAGGGAGATATATATATATATATTTATATATATGTATATACGTATATATACTATGTATGCGAGTCTATATATAGTTCCCTATATCGCCACCGTTCTTCTTTTGCTTTGTTCGCCTACTTTGTGTGCTTTCTTCCTTTGACCCTCTTTCTCCATTTAAGCCCAGAAAGCAGGCTGGCTTTGCTCACCAGACCAATACTACTACTACTGCTACTACCACCACCACCACCACTACTACTACTACCGGTAGTACTCGACTACAATCCGTACTGTCATTCCATTCAATGGACGACAAAAGCAAGGCAAGGTACAAGACGGCGCGACGCATAAACAAACAAATACAGCACGGATGATACAAGACACACGTACTCTTCGTCGTCGTCGTCATGCTATCGGGCTGGCATGGCTTTTTGGTTCCCCTTCACCCAACCTCTATCATATACACCGCCTATGTACCTACTACTATATACTACACCGCCTTACCCCCCGACCCGCTGTCTTTTCCGCCATATTTCAACCCCGACGCATCCTCAGCCGACGTCGGAAATAACCTCGTTAATCAAGCTCGCCCCGACAGGAAACCGTTGGCGTGACGGGATGGTGTCGTTCCGTGCCCGCTTCCTACTCCTGCCGATGATGATGATGATGATGCTGCGTCGCCTTTGATGCAGATGCCGGTTGGCCGACAGACTGGACAATTCCGCTATCCTGCCCTCTTCAACCGCTAGAAGGGCAGCTGCACAGCGCAATCGGTTGTAGGCGCCTACAGTGGGGCGGCCTACAACGTGCCGGTGCCGTCACAGAGGGAGAAGACACCTGCCCCGCCCGCTCTGCTTGTCGCCAAGCGTTGCGTCATATGCTGAACACACACACACTATATATATATATATATATATATATCAAAATAGGTGGAAAGGAAGAAGGTATGCAAATGTTGAGAGAATATGAGAGAGAAAGAAGAGACAGAGAAACCCAAGGCAGACCGATTCAACAGACTCATTGGCTGAACCGGTAATACCGGAACAACATATAACAACGACGATGACGACGACGTTGTCACAACACAACCCCGCAATTGCCCTTGTTGCTGCTGCTGCTGCTGGTCTCACTGTCGTGGCCGACGTTACCACTATCTCAGAGAACGAGAGAAAAGAAGAAAATGTAAAAATAGCTGTCTCTGTCCCGAACGCACGGTCACGATCTTCCAGCGTCCATGACCTAGGGACGTTACTCGTGTCCAGGTGGCCCCATTAGAAGAAGAAGCAGAAGAAGCAGCATAGGAAGAAGGTGAGAAAAGCAGCAGCAACACAACAACAACAACAACAACGAAGAAGAAACGAGATCGTCTTCATGAGTCTAAACAGCTCACGCGGTCACCAGCAACCTTTGTGCGATGACCCAGACGACAACGAGCCCATTGCCGTCGACGACACAACAAAAACAATAACAACAAAAACACGACAACAACAACACAAAGAGAGCGGCAGCAGATACGATTGGACAACCTCTCCTCCCCCCCCGCCCCCCTACGTACAGGATGATTTACGCAGTGTCCCCAGCACGGGGTAGACTCTGCATTGGCAAGCACATACGTCATCTAACTGTGCAGATATTTCGTGTGTGTAGCGGCCGCCATATACATCCGACCATACGTACATCAACCGCCAACGTCTTTCCGCTCGGCTAACGTGGGACCCCATGGGAGTCCGGCGGGCGTGGCAACAAGGCTGAGGGTGATCATATCTCAAATCAAACGACTACTATCATCAACCGCTTGGTACGAAGATGATGAACAACCAATGAAATGCGCATCATTCTGAGTGTGTTTGTTTTGTGGGCGTAAAGGCAAAAATAAGTGGTGAAATAAAGGTAAAATATAAAAACAACGCATTACAGGATCTCAATTTTCGCAAACTATCCTCAACACGCCTACTGTTTTTTGCTAGTCAGCGTTAAGTGACTTTCTCGTTTTCCTGAATGTTTTTATGGAGCTAATTGGTAGGTTCAGCTTTTCCGTTGAAGAACTCCTTCTGTTGCATGCGCACATGTTTTAAAACTATGTTCGGACAGCCGCATCTGAAAAATGATTTTTGGTAATTATATTCGTACTCCTAAAAAGACATTTCTCTGCATTCGCACTCTATTAAATGTAGCCCATTCACTCATACATATGTTGTATGTATTCACATACACATTGCACACATATAAAATTGGATAATAAATATGACTGTAATGCACCCATATGCACATCGGCTGTACCGCTTTTCAGCAAGTACCTACTTCTTTTTGCTGTGAATAGGACAGTATGTTCCCGTTTTTTAAACCCTCTGTACTAAGCGCGTCAGATTTCGCTGCTTACACAAAGGTATATCCCGAGTATCCTAACCACAATTTTGAAATTATGCGCTGTGTCCAGCAATGATAGCCTTGTAGGAGGTCGGACTATTTGTAATACTATCATATGGCATTGACACTGCTTCACATCTGTGACTGCGGGACCAAAACGTGGTACTAGGCGTTATCCTCGGCACATGAGGCTAATTAGTAGCGGATCCACTAACAGGTGGATGTTTGGCACGACTACATGCAAATTTTAAGATGAGATAATACGCGTTCACGGGAAAAAGCGCGTCGCTTAGTTTTCGCCGGTAGTTTTTTGTTTGCTATATATGCAGCCGTTTTAACGGCGATAGAAGCAAGACATCTTTTTATCTTATTATGACGATACGGACAACGACCACTTCACCATACCAGTAGCATATGGTGAAACAGCGGATTCTAGTTGCTCACAATTATGCCGTATCACATTGTCATCCAGACCCCATTTACCGATCTGCTTTACAAATCAGCACAATGGTTGACACGAATTAAATTGTCACTAGGCGATTAGTGTCCAGCTTGTTATTCTATATCGCGCATTGAATAATCAGATCTCGCGGCCGTTTTTTGGGCAGTGGAACCAGTTTTTACACGCAGTTTCGACGCAGTTTTCCTTGCATTCCCTCTCGGGCTCCGTAATGCCTGTCCACTGTTTCTAAGCCAAGTGACCTTCCAAGTGTTTTGTAGAGAAGTAACTGGAAAATGCGGTTTGCACACGCGAACAGCACTGCAAGAAACTCGTCTGCAAGCGTGGGCCGGTAGTATGAGGCTCCAACCTACTAAAAACCAATCATCTCTCCATCCTCCCAACCGACCGAGAATTGCCTGTGCAAGTAGTTTAAATAATCGGGGGTAAGTCTACTCGTGACCAGTTTCTTTCTTAAGGCCTGAGGGGTACGTGTCGTGCGGCAGGTATTTGCTGTAGATTCCACCTCTGTGGAAATTGGAAGCACAGTGTTAAGAACGATCAGCCCCTCCGCCGCCATCAATTCAAGAACTCTGCGTGTTTAGAAGGACTAGCAAAAACACGTATTGCATGTTTAGAAGGATTAGCAAGACACCTTTTTTACCCTGAGCATTATGGTGGTTTTTCTCCTCTGTGCGATCAAGAACTCTCTTGAGGGCGTGTCCATTGTCTAATGTTCTTCATACGTTTTGCTCATTTAATCTAAAACCAAATTGGCTGAGGGCTTGACAGCGACTCCTAACGTTAAGATAGGAGCCGCTGTCGTATAAGTGGATAGCGCCCCTCTCTAGCCAGACTACTCACTATACCCGGGTGCCGCCTTAGGAGGAACCTGGGAACTTCATTGATGCATCGGTCGGACCTGGAGCGTTTGTCTTCTGGGAGTCTGCTGCCCCCAGCCTGCGTTTAGCTCGTCTAGTTTAACTAGTACAATGTCATCTGCATTATGCATCGACTGTTGAGAGCGCAAAGCGGTCACCGCAGCGTTCAGGTCCTCCGGAGATATGCGAAAAAC